>JAJLQT010000055.1:0-316572 GCA_024516245.1 Peziza echinospora
GTTGATAGTTGTCAGAATAATGCAGAACTAGTAAGTTGGATGATGTTGCATGAAACTTGACCGATAGTGATGCTAGAGCTCTGCAACCACTTGCAATCAAATGAACATGTTGAACTCCTCTAGGAACACCTCTGGCAACTCCACGTTGCTGGTGGACCATGCGCTGCTTGCACTTTAGCACGTGCAACCATTGCGGTTTGGACCCATGTTGTACACAACTCCACCTATATTCAAGTTGAAGTCCTGGGACCTAGTGCAATCGATTCGGGCCGTCAAGTAGGCCAATATTGCACTCTGAAAGTGTGACTTTGGAGTGCTTGTCCCGCATGCTTGTTGGTTCGAGTGTTGATAGTTGTCAGAAGGTCGCATGTAGGTGAGGCTCGATATTGTTGCATGAAACTTGACCGATAGTGATGCTAGAGCTCTGCAACCACCTGCAATCAAATGAACATGTTAAACTCCTCCAGGAACATTTCTAACAACTCCACATTGATGGTTGACCATGGGCTGCTTGCACTCTAGCATGTGCGACCATTGCGGTTTGGACCCATGTTGTACACAACTCTACCAATATTCAAGTGGAAGTCCTGGGACCTAGTGCAATCAATTCAGGCCGTCAAGTAGGCCATCATTCCACTCTGAAAGTGTGACTTTGGAGTGCTTGTCCTGCGTGCTTGTGGGTTCGAGTGTTGATAGTTGTCAGAAGGTCGCATGTAGGTGACGCTCAATATTGTTGCATGAAACTTGACCAATAGTGATGCTAGAGCTCCTCAACCACCTGCAATCTAACGAACATGTTGAACTCTTCTAGGAACAACTCCAACAGCCCCATGTCGGTGGTTGACCATGCGCTGCTTGCACTCTAGCATGGGCAACCATTGCGGTTTGGACCTCTGTTGTACACAACTCTACCAATATTCAAGTTGAAGTCCTGGGACCAAGTACAATCGATTCAGGCTGTCAAGTAGGCCTATATTCCACTCTGAAAGTGTCACTTTGGAGTGCTTGTCCTGCGTGCTTGTGGGTTCGAGTGTTGATAGTTGTCAGAAGGTCGCATGTAGGTGACGCTCAATATTGTTGCATGAAACTTGACCGATAGTGATGCTAGAGCTCCTCAACCACCTGCAATCTAACGAACATGTTGAACTCTTCTAGGAACAACTCTAACAGCCCCATGTCGGTGGTTGACCATGCGCTGCTTGCACTCTAGCATGTGCGACCATTGCGGTTTGGACCCCTGTTGTACACAACTCCACCAATATTCAAGTTGAAGTCCTGGGACCTAGTACAATCGATTCAGGCCGTCAAGTAGGACTATATTCCACTCTGAAAGTGTGACTTTGGAGTGCTTGTCCTGCGTGCTTGTGGGTTCGAGTGTTGATAGTTGTCAGAAGGTCGCATGTAGGTGAGGCTTGATATTGTTGCATGAAACTTGACCGATAGTGATGCTAGAGCTCTGCAACCACCTGCAATCAAATGAACATGTTAAACTCCTCCAGGAACAACTCTAACAACTCCACATTGATGGTTGACCATGGGCTGCTTGCACTCTAGCATGTGCGACCATTGCGGTTTGGACCTCTGTTGTACACAACTCTACCCTTATTCAAGTTGAAGTCCTGGGACCAAGTACAATCGATTCAGGCTGTCAAGTAGGCCAATATTCCACTGTGAAAGTGTGACTTTGGGTTGCTTGTACCGCGTGCTTGTGGGTTCGAGTGTTGATAGTTGTCAGAATGACGCAGAACCAGTAAGTTGGATGATGTTGCATGAAACTTGACCTATAGTGATGGTAGAGCTCTGCAACCACCTGCAATCGAACAAACATGTTGAACTCCTCTAGGAACACCTCTGGCAATTCCACGTTGCTGGTGGACCATGCGCTGCTTGCACTTTAGCACGTGCAACCATTGCGGTTTGGACCCATGTTGTACACAACTCCACCAATATTCAAGTTGAAGTCTTGGGACCTGGTGCAATCGATTCAGGCCGTCAAGTAGGCCTTTACTCCACTCTGAAAGTGTGACTTTGGAGTGCTTGTCCCGCATGCTTGTTGGTTCGAGTGTTGATAGTTATCAGAAGGTCGCATGTAGGTGATGCTCAATATTGTTGCATGTAACTTGACCGATAGTGATGCTAGAGCTCTGCAACCACCTGCAATCGAACAAACATGTTGAACCCTTCCAGGAACAACTCTAACAACTCCACGTTGGTGGTTGACCATGCGCTGCTTGCACTCTAGCATGTGCAACCATTGTGGTTTGGACCTCTGTTGTACACAACTCCACCAATATTCAAGTTGAAGTCCAGGGACAAGTACAATCGATTCAGGCCGTCAAGTAGGCCAATATTCCACTCTGAAAGTGTGACTTTGGAGTGCTTGTCCTGCGTGCTTGTGGGTTCGAGTGTTGATAGTTGTCAGAAGGTCGCATGTAGGTGACGCTCGATATTGTTGCATGAAACTTGACCGACAGTGATGCTAGAGCTCTGCAACCACCTGCAATCGAACAAACATGTTGAACTCCTCCATAAACACCTCTAACAACTCCACGTTGGTGGTTGACCATGCGCTGCTTGCACTCTAGCATGTGCGACCATTGCGGTTTGGACCCATGTTGTACACAACTCCACCAATATTCAAGTTGAAGTCCTGGAACCTAGTGCAATCGATTCAGGCCGTCAAGTAGGCCAATATCCCACTCTCAAAGTGTGACTTTGGGTTGCTTGTACTGCGTGCTTGTGGGTTGGAGTGTTGATAGTTGTCAGAAGGTCGCATGTAGGTGACGCTCAATATTATTGCATGAAACTTGACCGATAGTGATGCTAGAGCTCTGCAACCACCTGCAATCGAATGAACATGTCGAACTCTTCCAGGAACAACTCTAACAACTCTACGTTGGTGGTTGACCATGCGCTGCTTGCACTCTAGCATGTGCGACCATTGCGGTTTGGACCCATGTTGTACACAACTCCACCAATATTCAAGTTGAAGTCCTGGAACCTAGTGCAATCGATTCAGGCCGTCAAGTAGGCCAATATCCCACTCTCAAAGTGTGACTTTGGGTTGCTTGTACTGCGTGCTTGTGGGTTCGAGTGCTGATTGATAGTTGTCAGAATGACGCAGAATTAGTAAGTTGGATGATGTTGCATGAAACTTGACCTATAGTGATGGTAGAGCTCTGCAACCACCTGCAATCGAACAAACATGTTGAACTCCTCCAGGAACACCTCTATCAACTCTACGTTGGTGGTTGACCATGCGCTGCTTGCACTCTAGCATGTGCGACCATTGCGGTTTGGACCCATGTTGTACACAACTCCACCAATATTCAACTTGAAGTCCTGGAACCTAGTGCAATCGATTCAGGCCGTCAAGTAGGCCAATATTCCACTCTCCAAGTGTGACTTTGGGGTGCTTGTCCAGCGTGCTTGTGGGTTCGAGTGTTGATAGTTGTCCGAATGACCTAGAACTAGTAAGTTGGATGATATTGCATGAAACTTGACCGATAGTGATGCTAGAGCTCTGCAACCACCTGCAATCGAACAAACATGTTGAACTCCTCCATAAACACCTCTAACAACTCCACGTTGGTGGTTGACCATGCGCTGCTTGCACTCTAGCATGTGCAACCATTGCGGTTTGGACCCATGTTGTACACAACTCCACCAATATTCAAGTTGAAGTCCTGGGACCTAGTACAATCAATTCAGGCCGTCAAGTAGGCCAATATTCCACTCTGAAAGTGTGACTTTGGAGTGCTTGTCCCGCGTGCTTGTGGGTTCGAGTGTTGATTGATAGTTGTCAGAATGACGCAGAATTAGTAAGTTAGATGATGTTGCATGAAACTTGACCTATAGTGATAGTAGAGCTCTGCAACCACCTGCAATCGAACAAACATGTTGAACTCCTCCATAAACACCTCTAACAACTCCACGTTGGTGGTTGACCATGCGCTGCTTGCACTCTAGCACGTGCGACCATTGCGGTTTGGACCTCTGTTGTACACAACTCTACCAATATTCAAGTTGAAGTCCTGGGACCAAGTACAATCGATTCAGGCTGTCAAGTAGGCCAATATTCTACTCTGAAAGTGTGACTTTGGGTTGCTTGTCCCGCGTGCTTGTGGGTTTGAGTGTTGATAGTTGTCAGAATAACGCAGAACTAGTAAGTTGGATGATGTTGCATGAAACTTGACCGATAGTGATGCTAGAGCTCTGCAACCACCTGCAATCAAATGAACATGTTGAACTCCTCTAGGAACACCTCTGGCAACTCCACGTTGCTGGTGGACCATGCGCTGCTTGCACTTTAGCACGTGCAACCATTGCGGTTTGGACCCATGTTGTACACAACTCCACCAATATTCAAGTTGAAGTCCTGGGACCTAGTGCAATCGATTCGGGCCGTCAAGTAGGCCAATATTGCACTCTCAAAGTGTGACTTTGGGTTGCTTGTCCCGCGTGCTTGTGGGTTCGAGTGTTGATAGTTGTCAGAAGGTCGCATGTAGGTGACGCTCGATATTGTTGCATGAGACTTGACCGACAGTGATGCTAGAGCTCTGCAATTACCTGCAATCGAATGAACATGTGGAACTCCTCCAGGAACACCTCTAACAACTCTACGTTGGTGGTTGACCATGCGCTACTTGCACTCTAGCATGTGCGACCATTGCGGTTTGGACCCATGTTGTACACAACTCCACCAATATTTAAGTTGAAGTCTTGGGACCTAGTGCAATCGATTCAGGCCGTCAAGTAGGCCTTTACTCCACTCTGAAAGTGTGACTTTGGAGTGCTTGTCCCGCGTGTATGTGGGTTGGAGTGTTGATAGTTGTCAGAAGGTCGCATGTAGGTGACGCTCGATATTATTGCATGAAACTTGACCGATAGTGATGCTAGAGCTCTGCAACCACCTGCAATCGAACAAACATGTTGAACTCCTCCATAAACACCTCTAACAACTCCACGTTGGTGGTTGACCATGCGCTGCTTGCACTCTAGCACGTGCAACCATTGCGGTTTGGACCCATGTTGTACCCAACTCCACCAATATTCAAGTTGAAGTCCTGGGACCTAGTGCAATCGATTCGGGCCATCAAGTAGGCCAATATTGCACTCTCAAAGTGTGACTTTGGGTTGCTTGTCCCGCGTGCTTGTGGGTTCGAGTGTGGATAGTTGTCAGAAGGTCGCATGTAGGTGAGGCTCGATATTGTTGCATGAGACTTGACCGACAGTGATGCTAGAGCTCTGGAACCACCTGCAATCGAAAGAACATGTGGAACTCCTCCAGGAACACCTCTAACAACTCTACGTTGATGGTTGACCATGCGCAGCTTGCACTCTAGCACGTGCAACCATTGCAGTTTAGGCCCATGTTGTGCACAACTCCACCAAAATCTAAGTTGAGGTCCTGGGACCTGGTGCAATCGATTCAGGCCGTCAAGTAGGCCTATATTCCACTCTGAAAGTGTGACTTTGGAGTGCTTGTCCTGCGTGCTTGTGGGTTCGAGTGTTGATAGTTGTCAGAAGGTCGCATGTAGGTGACGCTCGATATTGTTGCATGAAACTTGACCGATAGTGATGCTAGAGCTCTGCAACCACCTGCAATCGAATGAACATGTTGAACTCCTCCAGGAACAACTCTAACAACTCCACATTAGTGGTTGACCATGTGCTGCTTGCACTCTAGCATATGCGACCATTGCGGTTTGGACCCATGTTATACACAACATCACCAATATTGAAGTTGAAGTCTTGGGACCTAGTGCAATCGATTCAGGCTATCAAGTAGGCCAATATTCCACTCTCAAAGTGTAACTTTGGGTTGCTTGTCCCGCGTGCTTGTGGGTTGGAGTGTTGATAGTTGTCAGAAGGTAGCATGTAGGTGACGCTCAATATTATTGCATGAAACTTGACCGATAGTGATGCTAGAGCTCTGCAACCACCTGCAATCGAATAAACATGTCGAACTCTTCCAGGAACAACTCTAACAACTCCACGTTGGTGGTTGACCATGCGCTGCTTGCACTCTAGCATGTGCGACCATTGCGGTTTGGACCCATGTTGTACACAACTCCACCAATATTCAAGTTGAAGTCCTGGAACCTAGTGCAATCGATTCAGGCCGTCAAGTAGGCCAATATCCCACTCTCAAAGTGTGACTTTGGGTTGCTTGTACTGCGTGCTTGTGGGTTCGAGTGCTGATTGATAGTTGTCAGAATGACGCAGAATTAGTAAGTTGGATGATGTTGCATGAAACTTGACCTATAGTGATGGTAGAGCTCTGCAACCACCTGCAATCGAACAAACATGTTGAACTCCTCCAGGAACACCTCTATCAACTCTACGTTGCTGGTGGACCATGCGCTGCTTGCACTCTAGCACGTGCAACCATTGCGGTTTGGACCCATGTTGTACACAACTCCACCATTATTCAAGTTGAAGTCCTGGGACCTAGTGCAATCGATTCAGGCCGTCAAGTAGGCCAATATTCCACTCTCCAAGTGTGACTTTGGGGTGCTTGTCCAGCGTGCTTGTGGGTTCGAGTGTTGATAGTTGTCCGAATGACCCAGAACCAGTAAGTTGGATGATATTGCATGAAACTTGACCGATAGTGATGCTAGAGCTCTGCAACCACCTGCAATCGAACAAACATGTTGAACTCCTCCATAAACACCTCTAACAACTCCACGTTGGTGGTTGACCATGCGCTGCTTGCACTCTAGCATGTGCAACCATTGCGGTTTGGACCCATGTTGTACACAACTCCACTAATATTCAAGTTGAAGTCCTGTGACCTAGTACAATCAATTCAGGCCGTCAAGTAGGCCAATATTCCACTCTGAAAGTGTGACTTTGGAGTGCTTGTCCCGCGTGCTTGTGGGTTCGAGTGTTGATTGATAGTTGTCAGAATGACGTAGAATTAGTAAGTTAGATGATGTTGCATGAAACTTGACCTATAGTGATGGTAGAGCTCTGCAACCACCTGCAATCGAACAAACATGTTGAACTCCTCCATAAACACCTCTAACAACTCCACGTTGGTGGTTGACCATGCGCTGCTTGCACTCTAGCACGTGCGACCATTGCGGTTTGGACCTCTGTTGTACACAACTCTACCAATATTCAAGTTGAAGTCCTGGGACCAAGTACAATCAATTCAGGCTGTCAAGTAGGCCAATATTCTACTCTGAAAGTGTGACTTTGGGTTGCTTGTCCCGCGTGCTTGTGGGTTTGAGTGTTGATAGTTGTCAGAATAACGCAGAACTAGTAAGTTGGATGATGTTGCATGAAACTTGACCGATAGTGATGCTAGAGCTCTGCAACCACCTGCAATCAAATGAACATGTTGAACTCCTCTAGGAACACCTCTGGCAACTCCACGTTGCTGGTGGACCATGCGCTGCTTGCACTTTAGCACGTGCAACCATTGCGGTTTGGACCCATGTTGTACACAACTCCACCAATATTCAAGTTGAAGTCCTGGGACCTAGTGCAATCGATTCGGGCCGTCAAGTAGGCCAATATTGCACTCTCATAGTGTGACTTTGGGTTGCTTGTCCCGCGTGCTTGTGGGTTCGAGTGTTGATAGTTGTCAGAAGGTCGCATGTAGGTGACGCTCGATATTGTTGCATGAGACTTGACCGACAGTGATGCTAGAGCTCTGCAACCACCTGCAATCGAATGAACATGTGGAACTCCTCCAGGAACACCTCTAACAACTCTACGTTGGTGGTTGACCATGCGCAACTTGCACTCTAGCACGTGCAACCATTGCAGTTTAGGCCCATGTTGTGCACAACTCCACGAAAATTTAAGTTGAGGTCCTGGGACCTGGTGCAATCGATTCAGGCCGTCAAGTAGGCCAATATTCCACTCTGAAAGTGTGACTTTGGAGTGCTTGTCCCGCGTGCTTGTGGGTTGAAGTGTTGATAGTTGTCAGAAGGTCGCATGTAGGTAACGCTCGATATTATTGCATGAAACTTGACCGATAGTGATGCTAGAGCTCTGCAACCACCTGCAATCGAACAAACATGTTGAACTCCTCCAGGAACACCTCTAACAACTCCACGTTGGTGGTTGACCATGCGCTGCTTGCACTCTAGCATGTGCGACCATTGCGGTTTGGACCCATGTTGTACACAACTCCACTAATATTCAAGTTGAAGTCCTGTGACCTAGTACAATCAATTCAGGCCGTCAAGTAGGCCAATATTCCACTCTGAAAGTGTGACTTTGGAGTGCTTGTCCCGCGTGCTTGTGGGTTGGAGTGTTGATTGATAGTTGTCAGAATGACGCAGAATTAGTAAGTTGGATGATATTGCATGAAACTTGACCGATAGTGATGCTAGAGCTCTGCAACCACCTGCAATCGAACGAACATGTTGAACTCCTCCAGGAACAACTCTAACAACTCCACGTTGGAGGTTGACCATGTGCTGCTTGCACTCTAGCACGTGCAACTATTGCGGTTTAGACCCATGTTGTACACAACTCCACCAATATTCAAGTTGAAGTCCTGGGACCTAGTACAATCAATTCAGGCCGTCAAGTAGGCCAATATTCCACTCTGAAAGTGTGACTTTGGGTTGCTTGTCCCGCGTGCTTGTGGGTTCGAGTGTTGATACTTGTCAGAAGGTCGCATGTAGGTGACCCTCGATATTGTTGCATGAAACTTGACCGATAGTTATGCTAGAGCTCTGCAACCACCTGCAATCGAATGAACATGTTGAACTCCTCCAGGAACACCTCTAACAACTCTACGTTGGTGGTTGACCATACGCTGCTTGCACTCTAGCACGTGCAACGATTGCAGTTTGGACCCATGTTGTGCACAACTCCACCAAAGTTTAAGTTGAGGTCCTGGGACCTAGTGCAATCGATTCAAGCCGTCAAGTAGGCCAATATTCCACTCTGAAAGTGTGACTTTGGGTTGCTTGTCCCGCGTGCTTGTGGGTTTGAGTGTTGATAGTTGTCAGAATGACGCAAAACCAGTAAGTTGGATGATGTTGCATGAAACTTGACCTATAGTGATGGTAGAGCTCTGCAACCACCTGCAATCGAACAAACATGTTGAAATCCTTCAGGAACACCTCTAACAACTCCACGTTGCTGGTGGACCATGCGCTGTATGCACTCTAGCACGTGCAACCATTGCGGTTTGGACCCATGTTGTACACAACTCCACCAATATTCAAGTTGAAGTCCTGGGACCTAGTGCAATCGATTCGGGCCGTCAAGTAGGCCAATATTGCACTCTCAAAGTGTGACTTTGGAGTGCTTGTCCTGCATGCTTGTAGGTTCGAGTGTTGATGGCTGTCGGAATGACGCAGAAGGATCAAGTTGGATGATGTTGTATGAAACTTGACCGATAGTGATACTATAGCTCTGCAACCACCTGCAATCGAACGAACATGTTGAACTTCTCCAGGAACAACTCTAACAACTCCACGTTGGTGGTTGACCATGTGCTGCTTGCACTCTAGCATGTGCAACCATTGCAGTTTGGACCCATATTGTACACAACTCCACCAATATTCAAGTTGAAGTCCTGGGACCTGGTGCAATCGATTTAGGCCGTCAAGTAGGCCTATACTCCACTCTGAAAGTGTGACTTTGGAGTGCTTGTCCCACATGCTTGTTGGTTTGAGTGTTGATAGTTGTCAGAAGGTCGCATGTAGGTGACCCTCAATATTGTTGCATAAAACTTGACTGATAGTGATGCTAGAGCTCTGCAACCACGTTCAATCAAACAAACATGTTGAACTCTTCCAGGAACAACTCTAACAACTCCACGTTGGTGGTTGACCATGTGCTGCCCCCACTCTAGCATGTGCAACCATTGCAGTTTGGACCCATGTTGTGCACAACTCCACCAAAGTTCAAGTTGTAGTCCTGGGACCTAGTGCAATTGATTTAGGCCGTCAAGTAAGCCTGTATTCCACTCTGAAAGTGTGACTTTGGAGTGCTTGTCCTGCATGCTTGTAGGTTCAAGTGTTGATAGTTGTTGGAATGACACAGAACCATCAAGTTGGATGATGTTGCATGAAACTTGACCGATAGCGATGCTAGAGCTCTGCAACCACCTGCAATCAAACGAATATGTTGAACTCCTCCAGGAACAACTCTAACAACTCTACGTTGGCGGTTGACTATACGCTACTTGCACTCTAGCATGTGCAACCATTGCGGTTTGGACTTATGTTGTGCACAACTCCACCAAAGTTCAAGTTGAAGTCCTGGGACCTAGTGCAATCGATTCAGGCTGTTGAGTAGGCCTATATTCCACTCTGAAAGTGTGCCATTGGGGTGTTTGTCTTGCATGCTTATGGGTGCGAGTGTTGATAGTTGTCGGAATGACGCATGCAGGTCAAGCAGGATGATGTTCCAAAAAACTTGACCGATGGTGATGCTAGAGGTCTGCAACCACCTACAATCGAATGAACATGTTAAACTACTCTAGGAACAGCTCTAACAACTCCACATTGGTGGTTGACCATGTGCTGCTTGCACTCTAGCATGTGCGACCATGGCGGTTAGTAGCCATGTTGTGCACAACTCCACCAATATCCAAGTTGAAGTCATGGGAGCTAGTGCAATCGATTCAGGCCGTCGAGTAGGCCTATATTCCACTCTGAAAGTGTGACATTGGGGTGTTTGTCTAGCGTGCTTGTGAGTGCAAGTGTTGATAGTTGTTGGAATGACACATGCAGGTCAAGCAGGATGTTGCAAAAAACTTGACCGATAGTGATGCTAGAGCAGTGCAACCACCTGCATTCAAACGAACATGTCAAGTAGGCCTATATTCCACTCTGAAAGTGTGACAATGGAGTGCTGCTCTCAGTGCTTGTAGGTTTGAGTGTTGAGCATTGTCGGAATGACGCATGCAGGTCAAGCTGGATGAAGTTGCATGAAACTTGACCGATGGTGATGCTAGAGGTCTGCAACCACCTACAATCGAACGAAGATGTTGAACTACTCGAGGAACAGCTCTAACAACTCCACATTGATGGTTGACCATGTGCTGCTTGCACTGTAGCATGTGCAACCATGGCGGTTTGTAGCCATGTTGTGCACAACCCCACCAATATACAAGTTGAAGTCCTGGGAGCTGGTGCAATTGATTTAAGCCGTTGAGTAGGCCTATATTGCACTCTGAAAATGTGACATTGGGGTGTTTGTCTTGCGTGCTTGTGGGTGCGAGTGTTGATAGTTGTCGGAATGATGCATGTAGGTCAAGCACAATGATGTTGCAAAAAACTTGACCGATAGTGATGTAGAGCAGTGCAACTAGCTCCAAACAAACAAACATGGGGAACTGCTCCAGGAATAGTGCCAACAACACCATATCAATGGTTGACTATGCACCACTTGGGATTGTGGGGATTACCATTGTAAAGGCTCATTTTATTTGCAACCATGTGAGGAAGTCAAATTAAGTTGAGGCTGCCCTCTCTATCTTCAATTCATATCTATCTTCAGAATTCTCCACCTACCATAGCTAAAAAGGGCCGAATTGGGTAATTCCAAAATCCTTGACTTGACCCAATTAATGTGATTTGCAATAAATTATACTAACAATATAATTTTATCTGTTGCATTGTTTATTACTGATTGTATGCTGCTCCGTTGTTAGAATTCTTCTGCTGGAGTACTAATGGACAGTTGACACTTAAAATTAGAGGTTGCATGACTCGAGCAGCATACAATACTGCTGGCTCTATGAAAGTTGAGAGTATGAATGCAAGTTAGACCGCTTTGTTGCGTGATCAAGCAAACATTGGGGTTTATGAGTCACGGCCGTGGAATATTAGTTTTTCATCTTTTCTAATCTCATTCATTGAGAGCACCGTTGGCGCAAGTTGAAAAGGCCGGTAAAAATGAGCTATATAACGAGCCCCACACGGTTTATGATATTTGTGTTCCCAGAACAGTTGCGGAGATTAATGATGAACACTCTATAACACGTGATTGATTAAGTGAGTGAGAGGGCATGTGAACAAAGATTGTTTACATCAACATTATGCTATTGAATGTCCTCTTTTTCTTCCTTTGAATGATTTGCCGTTGGTTCATTTAGCTTCTATACATGCTGCAACTGTGACTCTGATATTGCTCCCGTCAGGATTTACCGGTGGCACTGAGAAGTGCAGCTCTTGACGCTTTGTAGTTGATAACCATCAAAAGGGTCCCTATAGTTAATTAACGGACATGTGTAGGGAGTGTATAGTACGTTGAGATGTTTGAGACTTGTCTGCCATGCTAGAAACAAGATGGTGGAAATCTATCACCCATGCACATTTTATATCTCTCACGTCACTAACATCAGCCAAGCAAGTACACCACGCCTCCATCATGCCTGAGCGTTTTGGTTAGGCAACATAATCTATGATGAGAAGCAACTCGTGGGCTTTTGTTTCTGATATCCATCATCTCGGCTCATGTGTTGGCAATGGGGAGATGAGACTCTGCGTGGGTATGTCTGGCAAGGCCGCATGGTGATATTGTGTATGGTGCTATTAGGGCACATTTTCAATGACCTGAGGGCAGGGGTTGGTTGAGTAGGACTTTAATGTGGGATTCCACTTTGACTTTCAATTTCAACTATATTTCCCCCTCCATGATAGATTTTGTTGATTGGTGTTGTCGGTCCTGATTGCGTAATGAACAAGACTCGTACTTCTCACTATTCGTATATGTCAAGTTTGAATTGGTGTATAGATTTTTGTCCTTGTGATTGATGGAGAATAAAATATCCAAGCTGGGTGATACCAAAGCATTGTTATTACTACATAGCTGAGTAGAAGCGTACAATAAATATGAAGTCTACCAATATTCATTGTCATTCATTGTATTCTGTAAAGATAGTCCCGTAAACCCCCTGCCATGTTGAACTCGGCGCTTGCAACTGCCGAAGTTAGCTGAGGATCTTGGGAAAACATCATAAACATCCCGATTATGGTAAAGCCTCATATATACAACTACTTAGTTAATCACATATATTCCCTCTCCAGTGCGTTGAACAATAACCACAGGCATGGCTTTCCAGTAGTGTGTGCAAGAAGCTGCACAAAAGTTTGAATAGAAAAGCTCAAACGTTGACAAAGGAATTTCTTTAGTAGCCGTTGCAATCCATAAAATGTTTATGTTTGTACATCTACCTGTGAAAGAAACATGTACATAATGTTGTCCGGGTTCCCCGATTATGCCATGGTGGCAGATTCTTTTGCAACATAAGCTTGTTGTATCTGTGCTTTCAGACGTGGACAATATCTGGCCATTTAAGATCCCGTGGACGTTAATGTGGATCAATCTCTGAATATCAATCATATAACACATGTGGGTATTTATCAACAAACCAAATTTTCGCCCTACAAACTGTGCTACCGCATGTCCATGCATGTTCCGGGATTCCCTGGTCAATATAAATTTTATGTGCCTTTAGTCATTAATAAAGGGAACCACGAGAGTTTAAGAAGGTAATCAGCAAGTGTAATGTTCTAAATTAGCTCCCCATGGATATAAATGGTTATCCATACTTGGTTAGCCACATTGTGGACAATGTGTACAAAAATAATCAAAAAAATAACCAGAATATAAAACTATAAGGTTGCCCGTACCGTTCATTCTCATACCCAAAATATACAGTTTGGTAAGTGATAACAATTCACGTTTTACTCAACGTATGGATGGATTAATCAAAAATATAAGATTGGAAATTTGAGGAACGCAGGGGACACTGCTTGATATGTAAGAGGCGGTGGATGCAGCGCATATTAAGCATACAAATTATTTGGCGGAGTTTTGCAGTCTCGTTAATGGAGAGACCCGTCAAGATTTGGGAATGAAAAATGGCAATTGAGATCAAGTGTTGAGAAAAGTGAGACAAAAGCAGAGTAACGCATATGACACAAGACAAGAGAAGTGAGTAGAGAAGTGTTGACCTGTGGACTCAAGGGAGAATTCTCAATTCCCGTCATCATGACATTGAGTTCATTGCAGAGATCCATTCACTCCGTGTAGGCTAAGGGTACGCGCCCAATCCTTCGATACTGAATAGCTTCACTTCTGGGGTTTGCTAATGCGGGGTCTCAATCTCAGCCATTACTTGCAATTGTCCTTCAGGTAGGTTCAGGTTTGCCTTTGTTTTCCGGGACATCTGTGTCTAGTTGTTGTTAGCCGAGTTTTCCGTTGTTTGGGCAGAGTGTATTCCCATTTGTCCAATAATAATTATGGTTGCAATTTTCTGAACAAATCCGCCGGCATTTCCTGCTCAATATCATAGATGTCATGATTGAAATACTTTATACTTGATGGATGTAGATATGGAAATGTATTCATTCCATGTCCATCTGGGCCTTGGTGAAACCTGGGGTGTGGGTCACGGGGGTACATAATTTGCCCGACCTTGGATGGTGTATACTTCCAGGGAGGCCACCAAATATGTTAAATTCAACTCTGCAATCACATGCTATCCTCACTGATTAAGAAGCTACATTAAATACATCACAAGGTTGAGGATCATGGCAGATACGGAGGAGGCGCTGGCCAGTGCAGGTCTTGTGGGCTTGTATGCTGAGATGGATGATGCAGGCGCCTGAAGTTGGAGGCGAACGAGTCCAGACAATGCAGATATTGGTGTTTGGCTGGAAAAGATGCGACAAGGGATTGTGGGGAGAGAAAGGAGAGTGAAGGAGATTGCTGATGCGGGTTTTATTCTTTTTGTGGACGGTGCCAAGGCTACAATACTTTCAGGCTGCAATGTAGAGTGGAGCTGCATTCTGCTCCTAAATGGAAATGGTGCTTGTGTATGGGCGGTTGACAAAGGCATTCCTGCAACGCCTGAATAGCGGCTGGATAAATACAACACCCGGCGCCATCTGCATTGTAGAACGACCGTGGGCACAGGCCCTATTCCCGCGTGGTGTGTAGGTGGAAACCTTACATTTCGCCCCCCTTAATAGACTCAAATACAGCACAACCTTTTAAATCAAGCTCCCATTTAAAGGCCTGGCCATTTACAATAAGAAATGATGCCTCAGATTGGATCATAACAATGGCCTTACGCCCGGCTCTGCTCGGGAACGAGGATTATTGTCGGGGGGCATGACCCGATGTCATCGGCTAACACAACATAATGGTCTGGACATGCGAGTTCTAAACAATCCAGCAATGTGTCACAGTTGTCAATAGTTTAAACTACTGGGCGAGATTGCCAGGCTGGCGCTTGAGGAGAAGTTTGAACAAATGGGACATATAATCCATGGTGGCCAATTCAGCAAGATTGAGGAACCGTTTGACAATGCTTGTAAACAATCCTGCAATACTAAGCTACGGGGGGTGATTCTTCATTTGGTTCCAGATATAGCACTGCGTTAACAAAACATCAAGCGGTGCTATAGCGCCATGGCCACCCAGTTAGGACTGTTGTCGCTGCAGCAACAATAGGCGGGGGGTATAATGGTGCGGCAATGCTCAAGGTAATTGTGCTATAGCGAAACTGGCCTAACAATGTTGAATTAGTGCTGTCATGGTACACTGCACCAATGGGCGTTGTGGCCCTACTGCACCAAAAGTGGAAGTAGCTTCGCCTCTGCTGAACGCACCTACTCTACCATTGCTGATGAGGCATGGAATTGCCAGATCGTTTACAAGAATTGTCAAACGGTTCATAGATCTTGCTGTATCGGCATCTGGAATTATATTTTTCTTCCGCAGCACCCTGTATGTAAACCTGCCTTGACATCTTGCTCGATGTTTCGAACCATTGACAATTGTGCATCTTGCCGAACTGGTCAGAACATGTCCACCTACCGAGCTTGATCCACCTACAATGGTTGACATCACATTATACCACCCACAGTTCGAATAGTAGCCCACTCCCCCTCCTTCCAGCAGTTACTAGAAACGAAACAGCTGCATCAGGGGATGAAATTGATTTCACTGATCGGATAGATCCTGTGGTCCAAGGCACGAGTTTTCTTGAATTTATGATCGTGTACTTTTTATTTTGCCAAACCAAATTTTCTGGGAAAAAACCTTGTTTTTTGTAAGAAAACCAAAACTGCGCATGCAGTCCTCTAAAACATAATTATTTTTGTATTGAATTTCTAAAATCATTTTTCCCTAGTGATTTACATATTGAGATCTAAAGAAAGGAAAACCTCTGAAACATGTTGCGCAATGACCCCCAGAGTACTAGATCACAGGATCATGAAAATATATTTCCCCTGATGGCCCTGTGAATGTCATGTACAGCCTTAATTCCGTTGTAGAATCTGTATGCACATGATCTCCGATGCGCGTGGACCTTAGGTAGGAAGTATGTTGCTTGCTACAAAGGCATAGACATGTACTTAGGCTATCGATGCCCTCCGACCCAATCGCCATTCCCTGCAGAGTGTTCCTGCAACTAGTACAGTGGTAAGACGGATTGATTGATTGAAAGTTCAATAAAGGTCCTCGACTGCGCGGTTAGTCCACTAGTCGGCTATATATACTGGTCCTCGGTCGGCGTAGGGTTACGCCCTTTGCCAACGTCCTTGTCGCCAATTCCTGTCGGTCAGTTGATTAGGTTGTTAGCTTGTTCGCTAGTCCGCTTGTCACGTGTGGTAACCCACTCCGATCCTTTGTTCGATCCTGTCGTTACCCTTACATTACCACCCCACCCCAGGTCTCCGCCCTCGCAATCCTTTGTCCCGCGGTTTTGTCCCCATGTTTGCTTGTTTGTCCTGTCTCCTCCTCTTTGACTCCCCTTCTGCTTCCTCCTTTCATCACGGTTTTCCTTGTCCTCCTTCCCCATCGCGGCGTCTACAGCTTGTTTTTTGTCCCCAATGCCGGCGCACTCTTGCTTTGTCCTCCCAAGGTGAGCTTCTCCCCACCCTATTTCCCCATAAATCCTCCTCTCTCCCCTTCCTCTCTCCTTCTCCTTCCTCTTCCTTGCTTCTCATCCTCACGTCACCCGGTAAATCCTCATCTTACTCCTTCTTCTCTCCGTCTCCTTCTCGCCCCTCTGACATGCCTTTAAAGGCCGCCGTCTCCACCCCTCAGACCGTCTTTCTCCCCCAGCTGATGCAGCTATGCGGGGTAGGATGGAACCTGTTGGTCAAGCATCTTACCTCCACGTCTGGTCACACTGCCGATGAACGTCTCCAGACGATCTACACCAGCCTCATGCTCTTTTTCCATAGCTTCCATTCCTTCCTTGAATTTGTCCATGTCTACTATGCTAGTCACCACGCCTCCCTGGCTTCAGGTAGCAAGTGGACTGGTGTCTCCTTTCCTTCCCTTGTTGCCTGTGCCACCACCCGTCAAGCCTTCATTGCCCAACATGGTGGTGCCGTCCCTTGGGAGTATTACAACATCCGTCCCCCTGTTGTCGCAGCAGTCCTGTTGTACAACTACGTTGGTGCCGCCGACAAGGATGCAGAGATGGTAAACCGTCGTGACCACCTCATCCAGGACTACATTGACGAGTACATTGTTGCCCTCACCGAGTGGGTGGCCACCATCCGCCCCGACGGGGTTCGGGCTGGTCCCCCCAACGGCATTGGTGATGGGGTCGCTGCCGGTGGAGCTAGAGCCAGGGGAGCCAGTCGTGGTCGTACCGCTGGTGCTGCAATTTACCCCACCGTTGCTGCCTTTTTTGCTGCCGGTAGCCCTACCAATGCTCCTCCCAATTGTTGTGTCCCTTGCTCGCCGCGTCCCGTCAGTGGTCCTAGTCGTTGTGCGCCCGCTGCTCCCCCTGCCCCTGTTGCTCCTGCTGCTTGCACTGCTCCTGCCACCCCTACTGCTCGCGCTGCTCCTGCCACCCCCGCTGCTCATCCTCTCGCCAGCGCCGCTCGTCCTGTCGCCGGCGCCTCTCATGGAGCTGCCTCTCCCACCCCGGCTGGACCTCTTCGTACTCCTAAGCGGGGGCAGCCGTGGCCGCTGTGGGCGACCCCCCTGCTTGGCCTGCCCTTGCCCATGGTAGAGCCCACGCCACAAGCCGTGGTTCTCCTGCGCCAGGTGTTACTGCGCGCCACATCATGCGACGTCTAGCCGCTGCTCTCCCTTCCCTCGCTGGCGGTGGGAATGGAGAGTTCCCTCATGTCTACGCCATCGATCCCACTCCTGCAGCCGCTATGCATGCTAACCCAGAGCTTGTTGCGGTATGCACTCCTCCCCCCGTCTACTCCATGCTCCCCTGCCTGTCTCTTGCTGACCTCATAGTCCCTGCCTTACCTTGAGGATGAGGTCGTCAACGCCGTCTCTCTTGGTGCTTTGTCCGTTGGGTTTCCGGAGCACCTGCGCCAGTTGCTGCCCAACCTCCTCCATCAACATGCCTTGTGGTTGGTCCGCAGTCGGCACTTGTATCATCTCTTCCCTGGCCTGATCTCCTCCCTTGCTTGGAACCACCTGTTCCCTCCAATGGTCACACTCCTGAATCGTTCCCCTCCCGTTGTTGCTGTTCCGGTTGTTGAGGTCAAAGGAGGTGAAACCATAGGCAAGGATAAGGGTGATGACAATGACAATAACGAGGATGAAGAGGAAGAGGGACAGGAGGAGGAGGCGGACAGGGAGGAGGGGGGTGACTTTTCCGATTCCGACTGATGGGCGGTTGGTCCCTCCGGTCGTCCCTGCTCCTCTCTTGGTCCTCCGTGGTTGTGGTGCCCCTTCTGCATCGCCATCCTTCTTTTTTTTCTTTTTATCTATTTTTCCATTGTCCTTCTTGTTTCTGTTGTTGCCTTGCCCCTGTCCTTCCTCCACTCTGTTCTCAGTCTCCCAAATCTTTTTTTTTCTTTCTTTTTTTCATTTCTCAGCTGCCCTCCGTCCTTGCTGTGAGCGTCTCAACTTGCTCTTAGATAGATGAAATTCAGCTATTGCCTCTTCCGCTCCTATCAGATCCGTTCCTGACTCCCATGTCTGGTCCGCTGCTCCCCAGCCCTCCCATCTGATCCTGTACTCATCTGTCCCGTTGGGCTACATTGGTGTCCTACCACCACGTCAATAGGGAACTCCATGCCCCACGTCATCCGCCAAATTGCCGGCGGGTGCCTCTGCCGTATTGAATCCGTATTGTGCACTTTAAGTGACCCCACGTTAATGGGCTGGTGATTGTGCCACCTGCTGGGTAAATCCATAAACCAGGCGTTCTTCAATACCACTGGTTTGGTCATCTTGAACGGACCTACCTAGCAGTTGGGGAGCTTCTTCTCAAGTACCTTGTCCATTGGATTGGCTACAATCACCCTACCTAGCAACCCGCAAGCAACCTCGAGAACGCCCCAGCACTTGTTATGCGCTTCCACACAGCTTACCCACAGAAACTCAGACCCGCCAACCTTCCCACACCATAACTGGTTCCTAGTATGACCCGATTATCATTAACAACAACCCAGAACCAATCCAAGAAAGATCGCTGGAGCTCTCATCTAGAAGGGGGGCTACTGTCATGAACCGAGTTTCTAGTCTCACCCAAGACTACCCCGCATCCAGCCACCGTCGGCCCCAGCCTCGCTATCAGCCACAGTGGATCTATGTCCATCTGATCCTGACCCCCGACGAGTTTCGCTTACTACTAGTGTTACTCTACATCGCCATGCACCTAGCTTATGCCCTAGCCTGTTCCTGGTAACCATTGTAACACGACAGCCCGCATCCCTGTCACTGCTCAACTTCCTAGTTTGTAATCTCAAAGAAACCATCAAAAGGTTATAGTATCACGAATCTTCGCTGCGCAATGGCTTTCTATATGTTTCTGTCAGTTTCTATTATGTTCTAGTTGTTTCTATTGCGCAGTTGATTTCTAATTCCCTTTGACTCATGTACCTTGTGCAGCCGCAGTGCTGCGATTCTGTTCTTGTCTTTCTAGTTCTATGATTTGAGAAGGATCTCTATATAAAGAGTCCTTTCTCCCTCTCGTCCTGATTTCTTTTCCTTTCCTCTTCACGCAACAACTTGTCTCCTTCCCTCAGTTGTATCTTAACAAGTTGTTATTTGAATATACTTTATACTCTCCTCTTCCGTGGCCTAGACAGCCCCTCTTAATCCTGCGTTGACCAAGTCCCATGCCCAGTACCTTGACCACTTGCCGCTCAGTTATCCTTCCCGGCGGTGGCCCAATACCTGCTCCTGTCCACCCTCTCGACCAAGTCAACACCTACACTCTCGCCATCCTCAACCACCGCTACCTCTGTCTGATCCACGCCTATCGTCCCACTTGGCACGAACACAACTGTACTTTCTTCGGCCGTCGAGATCCCGTCACTGGGACCTGCTCATTACACTTAAACTGTATCTTCCCCGTCGGCTTGTGGGTGGCCGAATTGTTTGCAACCTCCCCTAGGGTAACAAGTAATCCTAGTCATGTGGGTCCGTCCTGGCGAAGGCCCGAAGCCACGTGGAGATCACTTGGTTCACCTTCTCCGTCTGTTCGTTGGCTTGTGGGTGGTATGCCGTTGTCATCGCTAGTTTGTTCCCTATCGTACGTGTCAAGGCTTGGAAGAGGGCTGCAACGAATTGCGGTCCTCGGTCCGTAATAATGGTCTTCAGTACACTATGCAGACCGACGTAGGGGGAGACCAATAATTTTGCTAGCTTCTCCCCTGACAGGTCCGCCTCCGTTGTTGCAATGAAGTACGACCGTTTAGTTAACAGGTCAATCATCAATACAATACATTAGTTTTGCAGGGCCAACTTCGAGGGCTTGGTGATGCAGTTGATGCCCATTTTCTCCCAGTATTCAGTCGGAATTTCCACCGGTTGGGCCAACCACATGGCTGCTCTAGTGTCTATCTTCACACGAGCGCAGATGTCGCATCCCGTCACCCATTGCCGGATTGTCCGGTCCATCCTAGGCCAGTAAAACTGGCGCTGTACCGCCGCAGGTGTCTTGGTTCTCCCGAAGTGTCCTGCTACCGGGCTGTCGTGTAGCAGTGCGCAGATTGCATTCAGGGTTCTCTCGTCCGGTATGGCCAACCAGTCGTCCTGAGTGGTGATCAGGAGTGCATCGCTAGTGAGCGTAGCCCGAGCTGCTCTGGCTTGGTCCCATGTCAAGGTTGGTTTCCCCCCCTCCAGTTCCCCTTCCCCTCTGAGGATGCGAATGACAGGTACGAACCATTCATCCCCCTCATAGTTCTTCCAAGCCATTTCCTTCCATTGTTCCAGGTAGGCGTCCTCCGCCGAGGTTACTACTGCTGAAAAGACGACCTCTCCCGTCACTTCAACCTTACCCCCGTCCGGTGGTCTACTCAAGCAGTCCGTGATCAAGTTCTTTGGCCCTGCCATGTGTTTGATGTCAATGTCAAAGTGCGACAGATCCAGCATCTTGTTGAATTGTCTTGAGCTCATCGTTCATTGATGCATGGTGTGGGTTAGCGTGAGGTGGTCCGTGTGGACCATGATGTAGCTCCCCAGAATAATGGGTGCTCCATTTGTGAGTGCTCTGTGAATTGCTAGGAGTTCCCGGGTGTATGCCGCGTATTGTGTCTGGGGGTCCGATAGTTTGTGGGAGTTGTATGCAATTGTTTTCAGCTCTTCCTTCTGGACTTGGGTTAACACAGTCCCGACTGCTACTTTTGAAATGTTGCAGTGGATGCGGAGCTTGCGGTTGACCCTCTCGAGTAGTGCCAAGATTGGTGCCATTATCATTACCTCTTTGAGCGATCGGAAGGATTTGTCGAGTTAAGCATCCCATTGTATGGGCATCCGGCTCGCCTTTCCACCCGTCAGCTCGTGGAGTGGGGCGGCATGTTCTGCGTAGTCGTCAATAAAACGGCTGTACCATCCGGATCTGCCAAGAAATTGTCGCACGTCCTCAACTTTCGTCGCTTTCTTGTGGTCCCTGACTGCCGCCACCTTGTCCGTTGCTGCTTTGATGCCCCTCGCATTCACTATGTGACCCAGGAATGCCACCTCCGGTACCGCCCATTCGCATTTCTTCGGGTTTAGGTGCCATCCACTCTTGTGTAGTGTCTCCACTACTCCCGTAACTGCCATCCTGTATGCCTGCAATCCCCCCTTCGTAAAAATGAGGATGTTGTCCATGAACAGTAGGGTGGCCGCCGTATGTCTTTCAGGACCTGCGTCATCATCTTCATGGGAGAGCTAGATGTGTTCGCAAGTCCGAAGGGCGTGACCGTCCATTCGTGGAGTCCTTGCTCGGTTACAAATGCTGTTTTCTCCCAGTCCTCTGTCGCCAGTGGTTGTTGATGGTATCTTGACTTCAGATCTAGCTTGGTAAACAATGTCGCGCCATGAAGTCTGTCAAGGAGGTCCTCCATGTGGTGCAGGGGATAGTAATCCTTGATTGTTATCCCGCTTAGATGTTGGTAGTCGATGCAGAGTCTGAGAGTGCTATCTGTCTTCTTCACAAAAGTGATTGGTGCTGCGTATGGAGACATGGAGTCCTGTACCCATCCCTTGTCATACAGCTTCTTGAGCTGTGTCTGCATTTCCTCCCGCTCCAGTGGTGACAATTGGGAGAGCCAAGATGCCAGCGGGGGTGCCCCCGGTTCGAGCTGAAGCTTGATGTCCGTGGGTTGTTCCTGGGGAACTCCCGTCAGCTCCGTAAACGCCCTTGTGAAGCGCCGTCTCATCTCTTGTTCTAAGGCATTGGGCAGCTTTTCCGCTATCTCCTCTCCTAATGCATCCTGGATTGCTATCATGTGGAGAAGGGGCCCATCCACCACCAGGTTACACTCCCCATTGTGGTACTGATCGTTCAAAAAGTTGTATGGGGCGATGGGTTTGTGTCTTTTGTTGGGGTCTGCCCTTGCGGCCGGTGCGTTGCCTCAGGACCTTTCCTTCTCCCAAATAGTCCTTCGGGTCCTTTGCTCTGATCGGCTGATCCTGCCTGGCATGCAGCCCCGCAAGGTGTGTTGTCCCGTCTTGTCCCAAATGGTCATCACGTCCCTGGTGTGGTCAATGGTGTGCCAATGGTTGATGTTTACGTGCCACGGCTTTACCAAAATCAAGTTGTAACCGGTGTCCTGGACTCCCGAGAGAAGGACGAAGTCCAGCGTTGTGGTGTACGTGAATATCGCCACCTTCAGTTGCAGCCATTTTCTCTCCGTCGTAATCTCGCCTCCAGCGGTCACTACTTTCATTGTCCCCTCCGAGTGTACCTCGACCCTTCCCGTCGATCCGCTCAGTCGCACTACTTTCTTAGCTAGCTGGGGCGTAATGAAGTTCGCCAAAGCTTCCAAGCCTAATAGTGCTTTTAATGCTATTGTGCTACCTCCCACATAGACTAGTGTAGGTAAAATAAGAAGTGCATTGTGCGAGAAACTATATACATGTATCTCCTCTTTTGTCTTACTTCCTACCTCTTGTCCATGTGCTGCGTACTTTCTGCACCCAAATCGTAGCTATTTGGGTGGTCTAGGCTTTTCCCGCGGGCTGTCCCTGTGGACACTCCATGGTGAAGTGTCCTTCCTTGTCACACACTAACAACGTCATGGTTGTCGCGGTCGGTTCTTCTGATCCCGACGGTTGTTACGTGCCCTCCCTACTGAGTCCTATTGCTGTGCGTTGATGACCGCTAACACAATGGCATCTAGGTCCATTGGTATTGGTATCAACGCCAAGGGAATCTGTGATTGTGCCTGGAGCGCAGCCATCTGGGGCAGCGGTGGATCAGTCTTTCTGATCGTCTGGCGCGCCCATATGATTGTGGCCTGCAACAGTTTGTGGAGTCTGTGGGTGCAATCATGCGACGGAGCGTCATCCTGTCCTGCACCAGCTTCTCAATGTGTATCGCTAGGTTCCCCCCTAGCCTCGATGTAAGGAAATCGTCCTTACATCTCTTTTCTTACTCATACTTCTCAGTTAGGCAGTCACTTCCCTTTTAGGACTGCCTTTATGTATTTCCCTTTCTGTTAGTCCTATTTCTGTCCAGTTTTTTCCCAGTTATTTCTTTAGTCATTACCTGTTATTCCTGTTGCCTCAGCTACTATACAAGCGTCCACATGCTTCTGGAAGAGCCTCCTGTTTGTCCCCTGGCTTGTGACATCATGACACAGCCATGACATAATTTCCTGTTACCTATTTTCCTTATTTATCACTATGAGTCTTGTATGATTTATCTCCTGTCACAAGAGCCTTTGAAGCATCATGCTTCTACTCTTCATCATCATGTATCATTTCTTTATCATCTCTACTCATACTGTTGTCATTCTGATTCATGTATATGAGCCATTTGGACTCATACTCTAACCATTCAGTCTCTATTAAAGAGCTGTGGTCCAGAGACTTTGGAAGGGCAGACAACACAAGCCCAACCAACTAGATAGCACCAGAAACAATATACTAGCTACACTGGTAATTCTCTGTTCACTTTGGCCCTAACAGGCCCTCCAGTAAATTCCCAGAACACCCAGAAACCACCCCAGACACCCAGACACTTTACACTACACACAGAGGCATCTAGGGCGATTCTAAAGCCTTTCCAGGCCCTTTAGAACCGTCACAGAAGCCTCTCACAACACCTCCTACCACCTAGTGGTCAGGTCTGTGTCTCACAGTCTTGGCTTCCATGTTGGTAGTAGTTTACACTCGACCTGTAAGCCTACATCAAGGATTCTTCCGACTCCTGCGCAGCACCGTCCTCCGATCGCGCCATTTGGAGTTGTTCTATGACGTTCTGGAACGTGATGGCGTTCTTGACTGGGTCCGTTGTCCACACCTTATGGAGGTTCGTCCATTCTTCCTCCGCATCGAGCCGTTCCATCAGGTTCCCAAATCGCTCTAGGAATAGTCATTGGAATGTCGGCCAATCCTGATGTGCCGTCGTGTCGGCGCCTATGCTGAACATGTCGCTTGCCCACTGCTGAGCCACCGATCCCAACGCCAGTCGCTGAAGAACCGCCAAGGTCCATCTGGTCACCGGGACCTCATGCAATAACAACTCCAACTCGAGTCGTGCTATCCACAACTTGACAATGAGTGCATCGTTTTGCTCTGGAACTCCGGAATGACTGGGTCCCGCAGGGTTCTGTTCACCTTGCGGTATGCGGACCTCTCCTTGCAGGTTGTCCCTCCGCCTTCGGCTCCTGTCGGGAATGTTGTCATTCTGTCTGCTCCGGTCGGAAACGTCATCGTTTTGTACTGTTGTGGCACCGGTCCCTGCGGTGCCCCGTGGCCATCGGCCGTGTGCCTCTTGGCCCTTTCCTGAGTCTGTTTCATTGATCTTACCTCTTACCCGTGGGCTTGTGTCTTAGGCTTCCGTGGGTCCCTGTTCCTTTTCAATCACAATTTCCTGTCATTGAGTGGATAAAAAAATGCAGTGTTGCTACTAATGTAACAAATACAGCGGTAAGATGAATTGATTGATTGATAATTCGATACAGGTCCTCGACCGCGCAGCTAGTCCACTCGTTGGCTATATATTCCCGTCCTCGGTTGGCATAGGGTTAGGCCCTTCGCCAACGTCTTGGTCGCCGACTCCCGTCGGTTGGTTGATTGAGTTGTTAGCTTGTTGCTAGTTGGCTTGTCACGTGGAGTCACCTGCCTCGATCCCTTGTTTGATCCTGTCGTTACCCTTACAGTTCCACAAAGGCCCCTGCCAGCTTCCACAGATGCCTCACATTGCAGTAGCACACCTTCATCACCGCCCACATACAAGCCCATAGCAAACTGCCCAAAACACCCAAATGGATAGCCTCAACCTCGGCACCTCCCCCCCTCCTCCCCTACGACGGCAAGATGACAAGGAAGCAGTCGCAGCAGATTCCTTTGTTTTTCTCACAGGAATTGATGTGTGCAATGTATTGCTTTAAGTCCATACTGCGCATTGGAATTAGATACATATATCTCTTGGTATATACTTAATCAATTGTGACTACACATGTTGAATAATGCGTATCTAAATCATGGATGTTGAGCACTTGAAGTATACAACGCAATCCTTGCTTGCGCCCGCCTGGGCCCATTAGGGGGAGGAATAAATTTTCCAGATTGATTTAGAGGCATTATAGTAATCTGGAGATTTGGAGTGTGTCTCTCACCTGGTTTCTCTGAAAACAAAGGGAATTCACCTTGAAAACCTCGGGAGAGGGGCAATATTGGAAATTTTAAAAGAAAAATTATGTTAATCGAGAAAAAAAAAAAAAAAAACTCCAGATCTCCAGATCATAACTTTACGGCTCAGGAGCACCGGATTCACGGATTTGCATGCTATATTTATATGCAGATCAGATTAAAAGAAAAATAAAACCTTCCTGACTACCTATATTATATTGCTACATAGGTAGCTCTTAAAGCCTTGTTATTCCAGTTTATTGGCGTCCATAGTTGCAAGAAAGGGTGAATGTAAAACCCGTCATTATAAAAAATAATATAAAAAATAACAACAACAACAACAACAACAACAACAACAACCACAATCAAATCTACATCAAAAATATTCCATCACCCTCATCTTCACCTCCTTCAACATTTCTTCCAATTCCTCCCTCTCCCTCGCAACATCCTCCTGCTTCTCCCCGACCAGTTGTCTCCCCTCCTCCTCCTCACACAGCTTAATCTCCCGCTCCAGCGCAACCTGTTTGAATATCGTCCGCATACACCCCCAATGTCTGTCATCCGTCCACTCCCCGATCTTGACTATAAAGTCATGCGTCTTGAGATTTTGGGATTCGCGGAGTTGTTTGAGATAGCAATGGAATCCGTAATCCGAAAACATGAGCATTTTTTCCTTCCCGTCTGACCACAGCGAGGTGAGACGCTCGACGTCTGATGCAGATAATTCGGTACAGTCAGAAACTCCGAGGATATGATTCAACACCCGCCGTAGGACATTGGCGGACTCTGGGGCCAGGGCTTCGAATGGAGTGCCTGTGCCAGAGAAGCCGTGGAGGGCAAGGTGCTTCGCCACGGTTGATATATCCTGGACGTTGAGGTGACATGTTGGCTCTGGGCTGCAGTACGGGAGATCGGCTGCACGTTCATTCTCATAACTACGACCCTTCAGGGGCCCCATGAGAAGTATGGCCTCAGCAGGGGTGATCCCGCCGGCAAGGGCGGCAAAGGAGGAAAGGAGGGAGGGGTCGCTGGTGATGCGTGTGCAGAATTGATATTTGGTGATGAATTGTGTGAAGGGCATTTTGCCGGACGGGCGGTAGCCAAAGTAGTGGGCGAGGTCGTTGAGGATGGTTGTGAGGCGCTTGTGGAGGAGGTTGGTTTCTTGCCGCTTGAGCTCGCGCGCTTGACGTTCTTGGCGTTCGAGGGCACGGCGATTGTGGCGCTCGAGTTTGTCGTCCATGAGGGGTGGTGAGTGGGGTGGGTTTCTATGGCGAGATTATTTCCGGTCGAGGTCTTGTTTGTAAACAAGTGCTGGAGTGGGGTGGCTGTGTGGCTGCAGGGAAGACGGCTGGTGCAGCTGTGGGCAATGAATGGTGCAAGCCGCCTGAGATGATGGCGGTTCGTCGGGCGAGGACTGCGGGAGTGGATGCTGATGAGTCTGAAATTGTCGTGCTGTGAAGGGCGAGAACTTTGGGGGAGGGTTCGGGCACCCTTTTATAGCAACACAGGAATGCGGGTGATGCTAAGGGGCAAACGCGCATCAATGGCAGTATCGCCAAGAGATTGGCATCACCGATACCCACTGGAATGCCCTGTTGATTGAATGCCTGATGCGATGGCGCCGAAATTGATTCCAACTTGAAAACTTGAAAGCATCAATAGCCAATCAAAGGGTATATTTCAATGGCCGCCAAGGCTGTTCATTTGATGATTCTTGCTCAATAGGCTTTGAAGAATAACGAAATTGAACTCAACTTGAGTTCAGCGCTGCGCGTTCTTCAGCATAGAGGCTCATGAATACCTACCCATCCATGTCAAATCGAAGCCTATTGATGCATTTCAAAGTACCCTCGTATGTACCCTGACTCTCGTAAAGTCATTCACGAAAAATGCTTGCAATGGCAATGCGTATTTATAACCTTTTCGCGCGGAAACCATAAAGATGGATAACACAGCCATCGGCCATGCAGGGCCTCAAGCAATACGTAAAATTGAAAAACTTGAACGAAAACACAACAGGGCGCCAGCAGACGTAGTCTCGTACGAGATGCTGGGCAAGAGACTACCTACGCAGGATAGCCTGGTTGTACGCAGGAACTGGGCACGAGACTACGCAGGAAGGCAATCTTGGGATTATCAATAGCGTAGATGTGTTTCTCGGGGTTGGATAGTTCTTTGCCCTGTACATGAGGAGGGCACCCGTGACTTGTGAGCGCGTTTGAGAGTGATGCCGCGCCATGGCAATGCGGTATGGGTGGTCTTGGCGTTGCGTCTGTGCATCTCGCCTGCCTTGTATTTGCTTGCCCACACATACACACAACACTCACGACACTGACCAACGCTTGTCACCAACCAACAACATCTACACCGCGGCTCGAGCGTCACCTATACCGATTTCACATCCACACCAAGCCTCAAGCCACCCACCGACATCTCTGCACACGACACTCTCCCCCAAGCCCTCTATCCGAATGGACCCGGCATCGTCCGCCTTGTTCTGGAGTAAGCACCCCCATCAGCCCGGACTAGCACCGATCACGACGCAGCCAAAGCAGCCTTCAGCAAAGCCGCCAGCGACAATCATGCCGCCAAAGGGGATCCCGGGACAACCAGCGGGAAAGGCATCAGCCACAGGAGCGACTCGGAATACTGCGGCGCCACCAGCAAAGGGACCAGTCACGGGACCGCCGAAGGCCACGGTGTGGCCGGCATTGCCAGCCAAGGGACAAGCCACAGGACCGCCTAGGGCTGCTGTAGCACCACCGGCCAGGAGTCCGGCCACAGGACAGCCGAAAGCCACAGTGGCACCGACCGCAGGCACGGGGCCAGCCACACCACCACGAGCACCACAAACCACACTCCCAGCCAAACCGCCACGAGCACCACAAGCCACACTCCCAGTCAAACCTGCCCTCGGCCCATCGCCCATGCCGCCCAACCCGCCGCCCGCGACGGACACGGCGTACATCTTCTACCCGCCCGCCCCGGACGGCCTCCGCTACCGCACCAGCACGAGCAGCACGGCCGGCAGCAACAGCAACGACTCCAGCCACCGCAACTCGCCCACCTCCACCGCCCCGTCATCGCACGCCGACTACACGCCGCAGCCAATGACGCCCGAGCGCGCGCAGAAGCTCTCCGGCCTGGCCTCCGACGCCGTGGCACGCGCCGGCAAGGGCGTGGCCGCGGTCGTGGCTGGCGTGGGCGACCGCACAGAGCTCGCCAGGTATGTGCGTGGGGAGCAGACGACGAAAGCGGCCGCCCTCGGATTCCGCCTGGTTGTCGTGCGCGAGATTGGCACATTGGTACGCACCCCGAGCATCATCATCATCATGAACCTCACCACATGACCATAGCTAACCGCGCGTCACAGGTTCTCAAGCTGGCCGGCTACGCAGCGACGCCCGACCCCAACCTCGGCGACTGGGCCTTTCTCTTTGACGACGGCGGCGACGACGACAACGACGACGACGGCGACGGCCATGACGAGTCAGCCGCAGGCGACACACGCACGCGGGGGCATGCCGCCATGGCGCGCGTCGCCTGCTCCGTCTCGCAGGCCGAGTTCATCACCCACGTGCGCTCCACGCCCGACATGATGCGCGACCTTGCGACCGTGCTCGCGCAGCCGCACGCGACCGTGCGCTGCCTGCTGCGCGCGCTGCGGCTGCGCGCCAAGCTCAACTCCGCCGCGCACGACATCACCGTCGGCCACGTGCGCGACACGCTCGCCTGGATGGCCGCCACGCCGCCCGCGCGGCTCGCGCGCCTGCTGGGCTGGGACCGCATGGCCGGCGCGGACGCGGACACGGCCATCGCCGCCTTCGCCACGGCCGCGCGCCTGCTCATCTCCCAGGCCGCGGCCGCGCGCGCAGACACGCAGGTCGAGACGCTGCTCAGCGGCGTGCGCGGCGCAGTGTACCCGGGCGTCAGGCTCTACCAGGGCGGCATCACGTGGGCCCGGCGCAGGCAGCGCGAGAAGTTTGACCACTTTTTGGGCACGCTGAGGGACGCCAAGGTGGTCTTCAGGGACGAACTGGAGGACATGCGGTGCAATGTGGACCTCAGGATTGCGCAGACCCAGGAGGCGTCGAAATCCACCATCGAAGCAAGCAACGCAACCACCAGATCCGCCCTCGAAGCAAGCGACGCAAGTCTCAAATCCGCCCTCGAAGCCAGCAACGCAGAAACCAAATCCGCCCTCGAAGCAAGCGACGCAAATCTCAAATCCGCCCTCGAAGCAAGCAACGCAGAAACCAAATCCGCCCTCGAAGCCAGCCACGCAGAAACCAAATCCGCCCTCGAAGCCAGCCACGCAGAAACCAAATCCGCCCTCGAAGCCACAAACGCCACAATCGCAACCCTCCGGCAAGAGATTGAGATGCTGAAAGCACACATCCTCTCGCAGCAACCAACCAACAAACCTTGACCGTGCGTCGACTGTATTCCTGAGTGACCGTGGGTGGACTCTATTCTTTGACCTCTTTCTTTTCCTTACAATGTGTGTGTGCGCATGGGCATGGAGGGGGGGGGATGGATGGACTTGTTGATAAATTTATAAATGTTTTCTTTTGTCTTTTTTTTTATTTCGTCAATGGACGGGGTGGGATGTCTGTGCATGCCGTCATGTCAAGTTGTTTCCTTGTTGCAATTGAATTCAGTGACTCGAGGTGTCGCATTGAGTTTGGCGCTGCCACCATAATTCTGTGCGCAGATTCTCATTGATTGCAGCGGTAGACTTCTATGATGGGTGGTGCTGTCGTTGCTATCGCGCCCAATGCGAACTTGATTAATAATGCAGCATACGTTTCATGAAGATCAATTTGCCTCCGTACCACACAGTATTATGAATGCGAGAAAAATATAAAGTTCATCACTTTTTTGTGCCGCAGCAAGATATACTCTCGATCCCCACCTCCCCCTTGTTCAGTAGTGTACTTTTGTTGCCTTGGCATTCTACTGGGATGTAGGTTGCCGCATTGATGAGGACCTCGGCCAATTCATGGCATTATTACTCACAAATTTGGTGGTACAGAGGACGGATGAGATTGGGCAATTGCAGATGGCAGTCACCGTTATCATATACATACTTACCTACCGCGGGTACCATCTGCGTTTGTTTGTTCAGGGATGAATATACAAGACCGTGCGTGCAGCCCTCACGATGTAGAACTTACACATGGGGTTGGAAACATGTAGGAAGGGATGGGGGAAGGGGATATACACTCGTGGGTTGGCCCGAGTCAGGTTTCTTTATTGGCCCGTTCAGGGGAGAGATTATAGCCCCACGTGTGTGTGTGTGTTTGTTTGCGACGGAAATTTTCCCGCGAATAAAAAAAACACAATCAGCCCGGTTTACTCTGGGGGGTAACAAACATGCAGAACCACCCTCCGTGAAGCAATCAGATATAATCAGCGAGTTTGGTGAGACTATTTCCCGATTGCATGCATGTCATCCCACGAAAAAAAAAACCCCCTTTCCAAAATGACTTTTTGGTGATTTTGTCTCGATAGATTATACCCAGTACCCACCCCCCACGCGGATTCACATGACCCCTCATACCCCCCGCCATATGTTCTGTCCGATCGATTACCATTGTCTCGTCCCTACAGCCAAAAACACATTTGCAATCGTGCTATGGAGCAGCCCGGGATAGACTTCATGGTTCACACCCACGCCCCCACCAGGCTATCCCCATTGAATTTTCCGTTTGGAAATCAATTCATACTCTAAACACCCCCCCCCTTCCTCCGCTACTTCCGCTGCCATCAAACCCATAAAAGTCAGTGCTACCTTACCATCAACGCTATACCTCCATCTCCCCCCAGTAGACTTAAAACCACCCCCCCCCCCCCTCGCCTCATGAGGCGCAATGAACCGACATTGCATTGTAAAACACTCCACCCCAAGCGTACGCGACAAGCGAACCCAGGGCATGCAGGAGTAAATAAACCGCGCACATCACAGTCCAAGTAAGTTACCGAAACCTTGCGTGTGTTGTATTTGTATATATATACATATGAATATATATAGAGAGATGTACAGGGGACATGTGTACATGTGTATAAAACGTCAAGTCCTGGAAATAATCCAACTATGGGGGGGTCTGTCTAACCCCGGGACGTAGAGATTTGCATCAACTTGTTTTGCCACCACCATCAAAACATGTTTAACATGCACCCATTTCGTGTGCTTATTGTTCCCATTTTCTTTTTTTTTTTGGGGGGGGGGGGGGGAATGGATGGGGATTTCGAAGCCGCAGGGGGGCGAGTGGTGTGGGAATATCTCCTCCTCAATGAAACAACACCCACCGTGGGCCCGTTTCGAACAAGTACAGTACAGCAGGAGACGCACCCCCAACCCGTGGACGTTTCCTTCCCGCCCCACCACCATTGCGAAAAATGGGCACACACGAATTTGATTTCACACCGCCCCCCCCCCACGACGTCATATCCATAATGAACATAAACCCTCACACCCGGAGAGGTCTAGGGTGGCTGCCATGGGTTAGTAATAACCTGTGATCCAGAAGTATGTCTTTTCTTTCTTTCTTTCTTTCTTTTCTTTCATTTATTTTTTTTATATATGGATTACATGCATGGGGCAGTCCCCATCAATTGGATCCCCGTCGAATCTGGGATAGATATATATCTATAGCTAGGTATATAACACGTGGTTGCCCATATATATATATATCCCAGCGAATGACGAGGGCAACGCGGGGGATGTCGTAACCCCCCCCCCCCCCCTCCCCCCGCCGCCCCCGCCGGCAGGAATCTCCGCTCGCTGGGGGGGGGCAAGGCAGAAAAAAATCAAAAATCCCCCGCGCACGCACGCACGCATGGGGGATGGCCGGCCGGCCCGGCCACAAAAAGCCCCTTCCTTCGTCCCGTCCCAAATATATATATAAAAAAGCCCTGCGGGAATTGTACATACAAAGAAGAAGAAAAAAAAAAGAAAAAAAAAAAAGAAAAAGGAATACGGAATACCGGCAGGCAGGGCAGGCGTGTTTAACTTTTTCTTGTAACGAACGTTGTTTTGCAAATGAAGAAAACGAATTTCATTAGTTGCGGGGATTAATCTGGGTTAATTAGCCCACTAAGGAAGGTACCTCCCCCCCCCCCCCCCAGCAAACCGTGGTTTTTTTTTTTTTTTTATACTCCAGGTTTTATCGTTGTTTGTGTGTATGTAGTAGACCACACAACTCATAACCCTCGGGCTCGAAAAAAAATACATCATCCTTCGCATATATATACGCCTAACAATTTTATAAAAAAAAAAAAGAAAAACGTAGATTTCGGAATCGATATTATATAATATAACCAACCCCGGGCCCTCGAGGCGAAGCCATGGATATATAATTATAATGCACTTTTTCTCTGTCACAAATATATATAAACATTTTCGTTTTTTTTTTTCTTCTTGTTTTATATTTTATTTAGGGGCGTTTTGTGTGGCCAGTGGAGGGAGGACGTTTGCGAAAGAAAAAAAATGAAAAAAAAAAAGAAAGAAAGAAAGAGAGGGTAGATGATGTGTAAAGACTGGTTTTCAAGAAGGGTTTATATAGATAGATTTGGATGCACGTGGGCGAGAATGGGGGGAGGGGGTGTCCTCGTGGGGGGGGGGGGGGGGGGGAGGAGGAGTCACGGAATAAGAACGAAAAAAATACAAAAAGGATGGAAAAAAACAAAAATAAAGACAAAGATTTCGAGGGCAAAAAGGGAAAAAGAGAAAAAGAGAAAAAGAGAAAAAGGAGACAAAGAAATTGTTGGCACAAAAGTGTAAAAAGAGCAAGAACGGGCCCCCCTCCCCCCCTCAACTCCCCAAACCTCCACCTCCATCTCCCACCCCCCAACCCCACCCCCCACACAACCGCAATCTTCAGCCAAACACAGTCACGCCGACATCAACCTGCTTCACGCCCTCCCCATAACCATCCCTCATCTTGAGCACATTGACAAAGTCCGCCCAGTCATCCGCGCAGGCAAGCCTCACGTCCTTCTCGGACGCAAAGCCGAGGCGGAAGCGATTCAGGTCCCGTACCGTCAGGGATAGAGATGTTTCCGACCGCGTGCCGGTCAAGTTGACCAAGACGGTGGCGGTGAGGCTGGTCACTTTACGCGTCACGTTCTTGTCGATGTTGATTGCGCTCTGGATGGCGGCCTTGAGCGTCTTGAAGTCGGTCTCGCTGGTGACGTTTCGCACGGGGAATTGCATGGCGTCGTTGACGTAGAGGATGGCCGTGATCTGTGCGAGCCGTCAGCATGGTTGGGGAGAAGGACGGGGACCAGGACGGGGGCGAGACAGACCTGAAAGACGATGAGGCAGCCGTGCGGCTGGGGCGTGTGCTGCTGGACGTTGCGCGAGAGGGCGCCCAGGGGCGCGCGCCGGGCCACCTTGCCGGCGGCGTCCACGTGGGCCGTGCGCATGGTCATGACGAGCTTGTCGAGCAGGAAGCGCACGACCCTGACGTCCGTGGCGACGAGCTTGCCGGCGCCGAGGGTGCTGGTCGTGATGCGCGTCATAAAGTCGAGCAGGTGGGCCTGGTCGTCCATGGCGACCGTCTTTGTGAGCGGCGCCGGCTCGAGGAAGCGGTTCTGCGAGAGGATGTCGCCCACGAGCTCGCCCACGGTGGTGACAAAGTCGTGCTCGGCGGGCAGCGTGTCGAGGTGGTTGTCGCAGGCGGTCACGGCCGCCCACAGCAGGACGCGGCCGGGGTCGACCTCGTGCTCGGCAATCTCGCTGGTGCAGAGCGCCGTGAGCGCCCGCCACTGGGCGTCCTGCTTGTCGACAAACAGGCCGAAACACTGCTGGAAGTACAGCCGGGGCACGCGGGTGCGGTTCTGTCTGTTGACCCCGCGGGCGGTGTTGTAGACGCTGACGGGGCAGGGCGCGCGCACAGTTGCCGTGCAGGTGACTGTCGTGGCCGAGGGCCACAGCTCCAGCGCCGGTTCACGCATGGGCGGCGGGCGGGTGGTGTGGGTGGTGTGGGTGATGTGAGTGATGCTGCTGGCGATGCTGCTGTTGCCGTGGCGGGGCCGTGGAGGAATATGATGCTGCTGGTTGTTGTTGTTTGTTTGTTGGTCGTCGTTGTGGGCAGTGCTGCTGTCGATGCCGCTGTTGCCGTGGCGGGGCCGTGGAGGAATGTGATGCTGCTGCTGGTGGTTGTTGTTTGTTTGTTGGCCGTCGTTGTGGGCAGTGCTGCTGGCGATGTTGCTGTTGCCGTGGCGGGGTCGTGGAGGAATGTGATGCTGCTGCTGGTGGTTGTTGTTTGTTTGTTGGTCTTCGTTGTGGGCAGAGAGACGCGCACCCAAGTGGCCGCGAGTGGCCAAAGCCCCCATCCCACGCACAGACAGCCTTGGCATGGCCCCCACAGGTACTGGGGGGCCACGCAACAACAGCACCCAACTACAACAACAACAACAACAACAACTCGCGTCCCCAGATACAAGCACCAGCCACAAGATCGGCCAGCCCTCCCAGCATCACCAGTACAATCGATCAATGCCTAGGCCTGCACCCAAGTCGCTCTCCGCGAGCATTCCCAGCCCGCGCGCGGGACGGTGGCTCCGCCGCTTCCAGGGCCAAAGCCCCGCAAAGCCACCGGTCCAGACGGGCTCCCGTCTCCGCCACATCCTGCAGAAAGGCGCCGGCAAGACGGCCCCGCCCCCTCCTCCACAATCCAGGCCGTGCGCAGATCCAGCCACCGCCGACGAGGACGACGACGACGATGACCACGAGGATGCCGACGACTACGAGGATGCCGAAAACAACACCACGATGGACTCGCTCGTCGGAGATGTGTCGGTAATGAGCTTGGACCCTCCCCCGCCGCCACCATCCCGCCCAGATCCCCCCGCCCAGTCTCCTCCGTCTCCCCCCCCAGTCCGGCCCCGCCCAGCGCTCGGCTCGGCCGCACGGCCCATCAACATCACCGACAGCCCCGGCCCTGTGGCGTCACCAGGCGACATGCGGTTCAGCCTTCCGGCCTCGGTGACCATCCGCCGGCCAATGCCCAAGGGCAAGAGACGTGTTGCGGACGACGACGAACGACCGGGCAAGAAGCATCGGCAATGGCTGGTATGAGCCGAGAGTACCTTCTTTCGGTTGGCATAGGTATGTATGCCATCATGCCCCCGACCGACAAGCTTTATTGACTGACGGACACAATGCAGCTACTCGGCAATCCGAGTGCTTTTACGTTATGTTTTTCGGGATGATACGGCCTTGTATCTCCTTCCCCCTGTCGAGTTTCTCCTGTCTTGTGATTCCCGGCTTGTACGTCCATCTGTCTACCTACCCATCCATAGCTTCCTAGTTTTAAGCTTGTCCAATGCAAATTCACTTGTGCCACTCGAAATTATTCTTGAAAAACATGTAGTGTCTGTGCCGTCAAGACGTTGGATGGATCACCGGTTCCTTCTTCTTCTATACATGACCAATTCCAATTCCAATTTCAATCCATCAATCCGAAAAAAAAAAAAAAGAGGCACATTACATCCGCTTTGCACGGCTTCATTCATGTGTATATATATATATATTTATATATATATACATGTGTGGCGTCCTGCCAGTCTGCAACGTTGTTTGTCTGTTGGTCCGTGAGGCGTTGTGCAGCCGGGGCCGCACGCAGATGCCCGCCAGACACTCGTTTGTGCAGCCAGCGGGGGCGGGCGGGCTGTCGGTCTGTCCGGGTTGTGCATCCGTGTTGCCATGCCTAGCATGAACCTGCACTTTCGTTGCTCTTCTTCTTCTTCTTCACTCGTCAGTGAATTCCAAAAACCCAATCCAGACAAAATTAATTTTTCTGGTGTTTCCCGTTGTTTTGTCATGCATGATATCCCCTCCTCCTCCCAATCAATCAATACCCCTAGCTAGAGCAATCCATTTATTCAGCAACACGTTCTCTCCCACCCACCCACTCAGTGCCCACCCACCGCATCGGCTCCCGTGTGTTGACGTAATTTATTCCACGAAAGTTCCAATTTGCAGAAAATCGTGGAATGGGGGTAAACCCGCTGAGTGGGGAATTTTGCAGCCCATTTTAATGAAGCATTTGTCAACAACATATAAAGAAAAAATGAAACAAATCACTCGATCTTTTTTCCAAATTCTTTTTTTTTATTTTTACGGCTCATTGAAGCTTGCGTTTTCGTAACAAAAGCCCAGGGTTTTCTATGTGTGTGTGTATCTATATATGTTGTGCAAGATTTCTCCCCCACCCCCCCCGCCCCCCCCGCCCCACCGGGGCGAGGAAGGATAAGTTTACATCTTTTCTCTGTCGGTTGTTCGTTCCCTACTAGTGAAATTCTCCACACTACTCATCTCAAGTATGAAACTTACCTAGGTACGCAATGGTATCCCCCACCACTCCCACTATACCGCAAAAAACACAATTTGTCAGCGAAAAAAAAAAACACGCATAAAAAAAAAAAAAACACAATCCTCAACCCCCCCACACCTTTCTCAATTCTAGATGCCATTCCCAGCTAGCATTCATTCCATCCACAAAGGGAGGTGGTGGTATGTCTGCGGGCGGTGTTTAGCGCCGCTTCCCCTCTGCCTCAAGGAACAGCAAAAGTAGCATTCACGATAAAATTTTCACCAGATCAACGAACGGGATACCCATTTGTTGCAACCCGCCCCCCCCACGGAATGTAACCTAACCTGTAGCTCAGCGCTTCTCTGGGATAGTATAAACTTTTGATGGAAAATGTCCATACAGCCTCAACTACCATTTCCCCATTACCAGGGATGAATTCTTCCTCTGTGCAGTGACGTGGTTGAAAGATTGGAATGCAGTGTTTGTGTATGAGGTTGGAAGGGTGGTTGGTTGTAAGGGAATTCTTGAAGGTAACATGTGGAGTGGGTAGGTATACATCATTGGCTTCACAAATAAATAGCATGTATTTTCAAAATGCAAGTAAGTATAAGACAGATAAAAGACATATTTATGTCAGGGGAAATGAATGTTGTGAATCGAGGAAACGAGAGATTAGTGCTAGATCAGTGTGATTCTTGTACACACATATAATTTAATTGTATTTTCGGGATAAATTTGTAGATTGAGTGGATCCTAGAGGGACGGAATATTATCTCATGGATTATGTAGATCCTGTATGACTAAAATGTTTTTCCATTGTTGATTTGTTTCTAATTATGCTTCCGCACAAGCATGAGATCTAAGCACCAAGCAAGTAGTGCTTTGTAGCTTGTCAATCACCCTGGCACTTACTGTATGACGAGCTATAAGGGGTCCCAAGTCAATGAATAGTTTTCTATGATGGTTGCATCCTCCACATATACCTTTTTTTTAAATTTGTATGTGATAACTTGGGACTGGGGGTCACTTGGGACGCCGTGAAGCATGTTACTTTACGTGAGTACTTCTATTGGGGCAAAAGTCTTGCAAGCTAGAGAAGAGTGAGGGTATATGTAAGGATCTAGAATTTCTATGTCTTTTCTACATTTTTTAAACTCTAGACAGACAGTTCTCCCATGTCTAGGTTGTAAGACTTTCCTCCAAATACGAGTACCTGTAGTATAGTAAAAATTAGTAAATACTGCCTACCCTCTTTGAATACCACCCAACACCCCTTTATGTATGTGAGGCACGTCTTTTGCATATACAACTGCCCTATTCTCTACCAAAATCTGGGAGCAGGTAAACCTAATTCCGGCAGGCAGTATTCAAAGAGGGTGGGCGGTATTTTTTCAATTCTATTGTAGGGGGCAATGGTTATTCTTGTCTCTGTAAAAGCCGTAGGAGGGCCTGGTATAAAACAATTGCTAGACAAAGATTAAACATTCATACATTCCTCCTAATTCTAAATTTCTTACTTCCACAACATTCAAGTTTCTCTCATACCTAAAATCCAACTTCCTGAACTTGTGCTGTTGTTGTAGTTTTTTATTGTGCTATATATGCCATAATTCAAATACATTAAGTTAATGATCTGAAAAAAGTGTAAATCTCATATGAATTTATATACTGCAAAGTGAATGTAGAAGGAAAATAATAGAATAATGAAATGTAATACAGCGGCATTGAAAAAGTAAGTAGGCAGTTTGTATGTTCGCAATTTTGGGTCAATTGGATTTTGGCCCAACAATTGACCCAAAATCACAAACATACAAACTGCCTACTTACTTTCTCGTAAATCAAATCCTATCATTATATGTGTCTTAATCATCCAGATACAGTTCTCAAAACTAGAGTTCCTTCAGAGCAAACGCTCTGAATAAATGTGTGCTACTAAGCAGATTGTGCCCAAATATTTGTGCTCCTTATCAAATGTTGCAAATATTGAAGCTCTTGGGTGAATATTGTACATATTTATGCTCTAAAACACAAGTTATTCTCATGCAGACCTGTGCTCTAGAGCACAAAAATCACGTGAATCTGCTAAAATTATTTCCCTAGATGTATTGTAAATGGCAGTGCCAATATGTTGTGCTCCTATCACATTAGTTGTACCTCAATGCTATTGCATGCAGGATCATTGTATTAATGGTAATGCCTGAAATATACAAAAACGTGGAAAATAAAAGGCCCTAAAGCTCTTTGTGCAGGTTTATATGAGGCAGAAGTGCATTCATATGAAGGATATCAGTATCCCGTTTCAAAATTAGTTCTACTTGTGATAGGCTTCCTAACGTAGGTACTTGGTTGTGTACAATTGATATGGTATTGCTGTATCTTAGAACACTTGCCCGCTTCTGTGAGAATCCTATCCTTACTAGAATAATGATTGTGTCTAGAGTAACAGTTACTTCAAAAACTTAAGACTTTGTGGCCACGTCCATACAAGTTGAATCTGTCCTTTCTAAGGATGCTGGCATTTGCTATATTATTTATATTGCGCACTGGAAGTCCATCTTTGACTTTGGGATAGATGTATCTTGCAAGCGGATAATGTCATTCTTCCTCACCTCCCAAAAATGGATGTCATGGTCTTACAGATGTAGGCTTCATTAGAATCCCGCATTCTGATTCAATTCACACTGTAGTAGTCCCACAGGTGTTCCTAGTAGGATGACTCTCAAAGATTCTGACAGAATCAGTAGATTAGAATACCCAGCTAAGGGGCTCCAGTAGGTTGCCTTACATGTGCCAGTAAAGGCTCATGGATCTCCTGAACTATGTTCCTAAGCACTAGTCATATGGCTTTGATTGGCAACAATGTCCTAATATGGTATTTGGTATGATCACTTCAGAAATACTATTCCTCAATTATCATTGACTTGGGTTGGTAACTATTGTTTGGAGATAGGCATTCTTTTGCAGGTTCCTATCAATTAGGTGGTTGATTCAAAACATTGAAACTATATAATCTCTATTGGCTTGATTGAAGTCATTCCACTTATAACACTCAAGTTCTAATAATTGAGTTGACATATTGTACAATCTTGTTATAACAGTTAGTTCACCAATTCCAGTCTGTGCTCAGAAATTTCAATGGCAATGGAAAGCCTTGCATTACAACAAAACTTTTCTTATTCCAACTTTGTTCATAGGAATAATTATTCAATAGTTGCCATGGCTTGAAAATTATTGCCATTTGAACAATAGTAACTATCACCATGCCAACCCCATTGGGACTACCAGGATATTGTTCAAAACCATACAGTCCAGCAATTATGTGCCTCATCCAAAGCTTCTTCATACAAATATAACTTCAAAAGGCATTCAACTTCCAAACAGCTCGCTCAGTTCCTTTTGTGTATTCCACTTACTCTCCTGTGTAGGTTGTAAATAGTCATTGTTTCATGCTGGAATCCTAAAGAATCTTACAAGCCCTCAATCCCATTTCGGATTGTGTCTCAATGTTTTACGTCATAGGTCTATGACCATGAGTGCAATGGACCTGCCCGAGGACGTAGTGGAAAGCTACAATTGTTGACATTCCAAGGGTCTATCAATTATGCTATACAAGTAAGAACCAAACAAGCTATTTGTAATCAAACCTTCTGTTTAATACAATGTAGGAGTTGAAGTTAACAAGTTCAGCATATTTTTTCCTGACGATGTGTTTAATGAACAAATTGATATCATGTAAGAGTCGGATTGTGAAATTCTGGTTTTTCCTAATGACTTTCTCAAATCTATGGAGTTGAGTGTATTGAGGACAACTAAGCCAGTCAGTGGCGATTTGATGTCTAGGTTTGTGATAGCTATGGTGTACCACATGAAATGACTTAAATGGTGTATCATTAAATGTTAATGGATGACTGCAAATGAATGTAATTGACAAAGTATTATATGATGTAATGATCTCAAAGTCATGTGGAGCATAAATATACTTCCAACAACACACTTAATTCCTTTTAGCAACTTATGTATATAGAGATATATTCACTTAAATGCTAGAAATAGGGATTATTACTGTTATAGAGATGGAAAACAAGATGGGAAAGTTCATTATGCCAGAGGAACCATTTTAATTTTGCAGGCGTTTGGCTCCAATACAGCATATGAGCAATAATCGGACTAGGGATACATCTCGAATTTAATAAATACTCAAACTAAACTACAACAAACAAAAATACTATTAATCCCAATAGACAAAATAGTAAGGCCAAATATTAGAATCTAACTATATTGTATGAACCAGGAATAACTATGATGGATTAAGCTGATTTTTCCCCTCATGAAATTACTGCCTATAATCAATACTGTCCTAGGGTGTTCTTGTTGGTTAATTTACAATGTTTATTATGGCTGCATCAAAGATACTCAATGGGCTCCACTAAACAAACAGATATTTCCTGCTCCATAGGAGAGGTGTTCGCATGTACTTGGGGGTAGGCATAAGTGAGGTGGTGTGCAGGGATGTGGGAACGATGGTTGCTATGTTTTTGGGACAAAAGTGATGAGAAAACTTTGGCGCGGTTTACATACAAAAATAGTACTTCACTTTTGTCCTCACCAAAATCTGCTCTTATGTTGCTTTTAACTCAACACCATAACCTCAAGTTTATCTACATTTTATAGCTGTCAATACCCCAAAGTCTTCTCTATCTTTCACTGCAGAAAAAATAACAAATCGCAAAAAATGAGGTGGTTAAGTGAAGGAGAAAAGGAGGAGCTGAGCTGGCAAAACCATGAGAAAAGCTGGTTTCTATGGGAAGACAGACCTCTAGATCCATAGCGTCTGCATAGCTCTTCTCTTCACTTACCCCTCTACCCGAGTACAATTTCACATAACCTCTGGTCATAGATTTGAAACAATATTCAAATTCATATATTCATTGAGCCGAACTTAGGAAGTTCCAACTAACAAAGCTGCTTATTGCAGTCTGGTCTTCAGAATGATTAAAGAATGTGTAGTTGAAGTAGAGAATGAATGCAGCAATAATATCAATAACTGATAACTAACTACTCCTAAGTGCCTAAATATTATCTACCTAGGGTCTCAAAATTGTTGTATTTCTAATCTAACTTATAAATTGTACAAACCTAAGTACACCATTGTATACTCTGCTATTTGTTTTTAACTAGTGCATTGCTTGCGCATTCAGCTAGAAAGAAGTTGGCCTCTTTTAAAATCAATCTCACTTGAAGTATAAAGTGCTACTTATTTTATTTTTAATTGTTAGAGTGACTTGTTGTTATGACTTCCACTGTATAACTCATTGTTGTGACTTTAATTTAGTACTGCAGTATCATTCCTCTGTTAATAGTAAATCATTGAATTAACCAATTTTGGTTACTTCCAATTGTAGGCTGTGTCATAATAATAGTTATTCTCATCTGTAGAGGAATTGCATGTACACTATATTGAATGATGTGTTATCAAATTTAGTTCTGTCTTGTTACGGAGTGAGGTAAGCTAGTCCTATTCTACTCCATGGCACAAGACCGGGGACTAACCATGATACGGACTGATCATCCACACGCTAGTCAGGTAGATATATTTGGAGCTGGATTTATTTCCGGTTCTAGCTGTGTCTCCAGTTGGATTTGTCAGGCAACTACCCCGCTCTGTGGCTGAAGCTGTAAGCGAGGTAGCTACTGTTTTAAAGGTTAAATGAACTACCTGTATTTAATTCCTATTTCCTGTCATTTATTTCATTTAGCAGCTGTTCGGCTATATATACCCGACTGCCGAATTAGTTTTGAAGGACAAGCGAATAGCATTGTTCTAAGTATTCAACTATTTCACACTTATATCGGATTATGCCAACTTTAGTACTTTGTACTTAGTAAATATCTTGTCACACTTATTGGGAGTTAGTACTTTCGCGAGTAAGTTGATTCATCAAGTGAACCGTAATATTACAACGCTACAGTCTTACACCAATCACAAAATTATTACAAGATGTTAACTTATGGTTGCCTCCCCGCCATCCACCGCTCCGGCCTCCTTATGGAAAGAGACAAGGAAATGGAGACCATGGAGGCAATGGTGGCTATAACCCACCCACAGCCAAGACGCCAATAGGCCAGGCTCTCTCACCCCCATATTAAGAATGCACCCAGACCAGTATACAGCTTCCTATCAGAGGAAGTGGAAATAAAAGATCTGGTAGGCAATACCATCATCCACTCTGGGGCGGCAGTAAACACCACAATCCCAGGGCTCAAATCTTGTACCCCCTTAGCAGGGGCTATGACTAGGAACAGTAACCGTGTCTCCAGGGTAGGGTCCACGTACTCCGCGCCCCTTCAACCGAGCAACATTACTTTGGAACAAGAGGAACATATGGTGGCAACTTTCCAAAATAAGCAAATAACCGATGAAGCCAATCTCAAACAACAAATTCCTGTGCTGATAAAGCCTACAATAGAGGATGATCTAAAACAACTACAGGAATCCATGCTAGGAGGCGTTGGTAGACAAATGCAAGATATGGAGCAGAGACTCAATGAATCTCTTCAGGAATGTTATCAGAAAATCCACCAGGTCAGCACCAATCTCATCATGCCGCAAATTGAAAGCACTGGGAAACTCAAAAGGTCAATCGAGGTGGTAAAAGAAAGTTTCTGGAGAAAATGATGGGAAAATCAGTAGCTGGAACGACACTACCCATGGGCTCCACCAAACCTATAAGGACCACCAGGCCTAGCAGCGAGCAACAACAGAGCTTAAAGCGCTTAAACAGACAGGAAGCATCTTGGCTTTCTTTACCAAGATTGAGGAACTCAATCTCGAAGCCAAGATTCCGATCAAAAACCCCCGACTAACGTTGATGCCAAACCTGCACATCAACCTCCAGCATTCTCTGGGCTCTCAAGTCCTCCACAACCCCACTTATCATGAGTAGACAGACTTGTGTATCTTGATTGGCACACAGTAGGAGCCTATTTGCCAGGGTAAATGCAACCAGGGAAATAACAACAACAGCAGCAGACCAAGTGGATGGAACGATTGCCCACAAGGCAGCAGCAACAACAGCAACAACAGCAACAATAGGGAGTTTCTTCCGCAGAAAGGCAATCCAATCCCAAAAGAATTCATGGCTAACCATCGTTGAGATGGCAAATGCCTCACGTGTGGTGCCTCCACACACTAGGCCTGTAACTGTATCAGGGGTTATAAACTCCAGTCATGGGAAAGGGACTGTTCCTAAACCACCAAAACCACACCCAACCGCATGGCCAAGATAATTGCTGCGCCTTCCAAGTGCAAACGAGTTGACAAAGAATCACATACCATTGCCACTTATTCGCACAAGAAGAGGTTGCCTGAAACGAAGACTGGGCGAATGACTTAGCTGGACTCAGATTAGAAAGAGGTGGAAGCCGTGAATACCGGCCAGTCGGGAATCAAGTAGGGGTCCCATCACTGGCCATTGGAAGGACCCCTCGACACATTCCACTCCTGACGTTCATGGTTGTGTTGAAAGTCGAAATTAAAGCAGACGTCATTATTAATACAGCTGCGACTGCTCCGGTTATTGGTTAGAAGTTGGGAAAGAAATTGGGTTTGGCAAGAAAAATATTGTCTGTGGACATCATGCAGGCAGATGGTAAAAAGTCAAGTGAAGCATCTCATATCGTCAATTCTTCTTGTAGGATTTTGGGGCAAGACCCCGTTTTAAGTTTGTCAATACCAGCCTCGGCACTCGCACCCTTACCTCATGCAACAGAGTGGTCGCTAGATGCTAAAGTCTTCCATATTGGGCGTAGGGATTCAATTTTGGGACTTTCTTGGTTGGAGGAACATCGTTTGTCAGTAGATACTGTTGGAAAAGAACTGTTTGGAAAGGACCAATTTATGGTAAGTTGTCGTCAGAGGAATATCCCTGAGATAACGGTAATGGAAGAAGATATGGAGGAAGGGGATACTGTATTACTAGTTGATGCAGCATTCCATTATGCTGATTACGCTTAGGTGTTCTCACCCGAGCTAGCTAATAGACTACCCCCACACCAAAAATGGGACCACGAGATGTTCCTTAAGGACCCTCAATCCAAAGTCCCCAATAGCCTAATATATAAGACTACTTGGAAAGAAGACGAGGCCCTCAGGGCATACCTACCGAAACAGGCACCATTGGGGAACGTAACGGAAATCACAGTCAGCAGCTGAAGGACCAATCCTTTTTGTCAGAAAGACGGATGGCTCTCCACGACTCTGCGTGGATTATTGTGGGCTCAACGAGATTACTAAGCCCAACCGATACCCCCTCCCCCTGATAAACAAGCTCAGAGAGAAGACCCCAGGCTTGAAATTGGTCACCAAGTTGGTCCTCAAGAATGGTGACTACCTCATTTAGAACAAAAAAGTCGACGAGTGGAAAACAGCCTTCAAGACAAAATACGGCCTATACAATTACACCGTCATGCCTTTCGGAATCTTTAATGTGCTCTCATCCTTGCAAGAGATGATAGACAAAGTTTCCCAAAAAATCAGGGATAAAGTCTACTACTTGGACGATCTCCTTATGCACAACTCCTGAACCGAAGAGAAACACCAAGTGGTTGTTGAACGGGTTCTAGAAAGACTCCTGGACCACAACCTTAAGGTCAACTTTAGCAAGTTGGAATTCCATGGTAAAGAGACAGTCTTTCTTGCATATGTTGTCAATGAATCAGAGATCAAGATGCAGAGCGCAAAAGTCAAAACCATCAAGGAATGGGCGGTCCCGCAAAAGAAAAAGGACCTCCAAGCATTCCTTGGTTTCCCCAACTACTTTTGTTGGTATATTTGCAACAACAGCCAAAAAACTAAGCTCGTAACTGAACTGACCAAGAACATTGCATGGTTTTGGAGAGCTGAGTAATAAAGAGCATTTGATGAACTCAAATCCGAGTTCGAAAAAGCACCTGTCCTGGCATCGTGGGATAGAAACATGCCCATGCTTTTGGAAACCGATGCATCCAACCAAACGGTGGCAGGCGTCCTTTCTCAGCCATACTCAGCTAACCCAATGGACCCATTTAGTAAACCAGAATGGAAAATGGTAGACTGTCATGCAACGACCATCAAGGAAAGTAACCACAACTAGCCAATTCACAACAAGGAATTTTGGGGAATTGTTCGTTCAATCTTCCATTGGTGCTCATAGCTTGCAGGCCGACCTCAACCTTTTGTTGTTTATACCGACTACCAAGGGCTCCAGTACTTCTAGACAAAGCAAAGACTGAATAGTCATCAAGCTTTTTGGGCTGAAAGCTTAGCAAATTTGACATTACAATTCAGTACAAACCCAGGAGTCAAATGGGAAAGCCAGATCCATTGTTCCGCCGCTTAGGAGAAGAAAAGTCTGGAGCTGACGCCTAGCTTTCCAAAGACCAACAACTGGTAGTGGCTATCGAAAGTGATCCCCATCCGGTTAGACTAGACACTAATGTTGCCAGCTAGAGACGAAACCAAAAAGGCCTTATTGTTGTATCTTTGGAACACCGTACCACCATCATTTGCTATTATAATGACTCACAAGTAGCAGGGTACTGGAGAAGTCATTGCACTCAAGAGATTGTCTCAAGAGATTTTGTCTGGAATGGATGGATGGAGGATGTTGCCAAGTACGTCGCTGGATGCTCTGGCTGCTAAAAGGCAAAGGCCGATAGGCTTTCAAAGAAAACCAACTTGGTCTCAATGCCAACTAGAGAAAGACCGTGAGAGGAGATTGCAATAGACTTTGTGAAAGCACTATCAGAAAGCGACGGCAATAATACCATCTTGGTTGTCACTGACCGCTTCCAAATATACAGCATCATATACCTGTGAAAATAAGCTGTACAAGCAAAGATATTGCTAACGCCTACCTCTGTGACATCTAGAAACTTCATGGCCTCCAAAAGCATATTAAGTCCAATAGAGGGCCTCAGTTCACCTCGGCTCTCTCCAGGGCACTTAATGATAAACTTGAACTTGGTATTGGACTACAACTTTCTATGGCACACTACCCCCAGACAGACGGACTTAGCCAAAGAGTAATTCAGACACTCATGCAATACCTTTCGATCTTCTGTTACAACCAACAAGACCGATGGGCACAATGGCTACCGCTGGAAGAGTTTGCACACAACTGGACTTTGACAATGCATGGGTACAGCCACTTTAGAAGTCTCTATAGCTTCGATCCATGCACCATCCGAGTCCTTGAAGAACCATCTGCAAGTCCTGCCAATGAGGAATGGTTGGAGAGAATAACCTATGTACATAATAACATCTATAACACTCTCAAGCACATCAACAAGAAGAGGAGTTGATTGAGTTTGGACAAAGCAAGATCATACAATCCAAGTGATAAGGTACTAGTGGACCAACAAAACTTGACCATTAAGTCCGGGTACAAGCGAATGCTCACCTGAAAGTACTTTGGTCCCCTTACAGTCAAGCGTCGAGTTGGTTAACATGTCTACAAAGTAGAAACTCCCATTAGAATTCGCCTCCACAAAGTCATTCATACCTCCCTCCTTAAGCCATCTCGGGAACGCAACAAAACCAAATAGACTTTGACGAGGATGAGCAGGATGAATCATTCCTTGTTGTAGAGAAGATTGTCAATAGTCGCCGAGTGCAAGGACAAGTCCATTACCAAGTCAAATGGCAAGGTTTTGCAGAAAAGGCATACACATGGGAATCGATCAAGAACCTCTCCAATCCTGATATTGTGCAATTGGTTACATTGGATTATTAAGAGTTCCCGAGAAAACCGGTGCACACGTTACTGGAGGATAAGTTGTGAATCCGCTAGGTTCTTCTCTTTTGCACTACTGTTTAATGAAATAGTAAATATTCTTATTACAATTATTGGTTAACGTTTTATACCTTTCCATGCTCTATAGCAATCCCCTATTTTTACCTTGAACAGAGAGATCATTTAGAGGTTTTTGGAAAGTCTCCAAGAGTGTTTTTTAATGGTGAACAATAAATTTAGGACATGGCATTATTCTGGCAAAATTGAACGCAATGGTGTAGAATGGTTTAAGTGTTTTAAAGATAGCTTTTACATTCCCACTACACCTTTCATGGATGATGAATTAACTGAGTGATCCAGGTAGATCTCGGTTTTGTTTTGGGAAGTTATAATTTGGGGACCAAAGTCCTTGGAAAGGAGGGTAATGTCACAGTGTCAGGTAAGTTAGTCCTACTCCGCGTTAATGCATAAGACCGTGTCAGAATAAACGTTCTTACCCTCAATTGAGTCCTCTTTGTTTATTCCATTCTTACATGTCTTGTATATACATATCTCTCTGTTATATTCTATCTCCGTTATGTTTTTCTATTTTACCATAATCTTTGCTGTTATATCCTGCTTTCATACTAAATTAGCTTATATCATTGCATTTCCCTTTCTACCTTCCTGTTTGGGACATCCATCTTCTTGCTTACGCTCCCACATGTTTCACCCACACCTGTCGTTGCACCCACATCTTTCTGTGGCAATCCACACCATGCTATGGTGTAACTCGCTTATTTCATTTGTCATAGACGGTGTAACACACCCTCACACTGGTGTGCTACACCTATTTCTTTTGTTAATACTCCTGGTATTTCCATAGGTCAACCCCATACCCCAGGATATTTTGCTGGACTTGCATCAAGCTTTTATGTTGCTTGCTTCCTTCCCTACTCATGTATATAACGTTGCTCGCTCCTCCACTTAGTTCTACCCTTTAGTGAATACAATTACATTAAACCCGATAACTTGCTCTGCTGGCTACCGCCTTGACCCACTCTACTCTAAGATTTTTAAACCCTCTTGTACACATCTATCCCTCTTTGTCTTGACTTTTGATACCTACAGAGTATACGTTCTCACAGACCGGGGACTAACCATGATACAGAGTGATTATCGATATGCTAGTCAGACACCTATATTTAGACTTGGATTTTTATGAAGTTCTAGCCGCAACTCTAGTCAGATTTGTCAGGCAACTACCCTGCTTTGTAGCTGAAGCCGCAAGCGAGGTAGCTATGGTTTTCAGTGTCAAATAAACTTCCCGCATTTAATTCTTATTACCTGTCATGTACTTTGTTTACTACCGGTCGGCCATATATACCTAACGGCCCACTTAGTTTAAAAGGGCAAGCAAATAGCGTTGTTGTAAGTATCTATCTACATTACACTTATATGGGATTATAGCATTTTTAGTACTTTGTACATAGTGAATATCTCGTTGCACCTTCTAGTATTCGGTACTTTCGCCAATAAGTCGATTCATCCAGTGAACCGTAACATTATGCCTATCCAATTCACCCTTGAACATAACCTCTACCACATCATACAATCATGCAAACATGCCATTAATACTTGGAGAACTCTGTCAAGTTCCTCCAATCTTCAGAAGTTTGCCCCATTGTTTTAAACTTACGTGGAAAATTCTACTCTGTTAATGGCTAGAAAAATGTCCTGGCAAATGATTGTGGTTACTTTAGCAATGCTAGGGTACTAGTCCTCTCATGTATAAGAATCGGAAAGAATGACCTTCCACTTACAGCTAACCTTATATATGCCACTATTCCCATCCGTTACAGTAATTGTTTTTACACCCTATTAAGTTACATGTTTCTATATTCGCTCTTTCTTAGTTGTTATCATTAATACTGTTCTTGTAACAAGTACAGCGGTAAGATGGATTGATTGATAGTTTGATAAGGATCCGCGACCACGTGGCTAGTCCGCTTGTCAGCTATATATACCCGTCCTTGGTTGGCGTAGGGTTAGGCCCTTTGCCAACATTCTTGTTGCCAACTCCCGTCGGTCGGTTGCTTAGGTTGGTAGCTTTGTCCGCTAGTTGGCTCGTCACATGAGGTCACCTGCTCCAATCCTTTGTTCAAACCTGTCGTTACCCTTACATTACCACCCCACCCCGGGTCACCGCCTTCGCGATCCTTTGTCCCGCGGTCATGTCCCAATGTTCGCTTATTTGTCCTGTCTCCTACTCTTTGACTCCCCCTCCGCTTCCTCCTTTCATCTTGGTTTTCCTTATCCTCCTTCCCATCGCAGCGTCTACACCTTGTCCTTTGTCCTCGATGTCGGCGCACTCTTCCTTTGTCCCCCCGAGGAGGGCTTCTCCCGTCCCCATCTCCCCATAAATCTTCCTCTCTCCCTTTCCCTTCTCCGTCTCCTTCCTCTTCCTCGCTTCTCATCTTCCCGTCCTCCCGTAAATCCTGCTCTTACACCTTCCTCTCTTGGTCTTCTTATCGCCTCTCTGACATGCCTCCCAAGGCCGCCGTGTCCACCTGTGATGACCAGGTCCCAGTGACAGGATCTCGACGGCCGAAGAAGGTACCGTTGTGTCCGTGCCGAGGGGGACGATAGGCGTGGATCAGAGAGGGGTAGCGGCGGTTGAGGATGGCGAGAGTGTAGGTGCTGACTTGGTCAAGAGGAAGCACAGGAGCAGGTTCTGGGGCACCGCCGGGAAGGATAACTGAGCGGCGAGTGGTCAAGGTGCTGGGCATGGGACTTGGTCAAGGCAGGATCAAGAGGGGCTGTCTAGGCCACGGAAGAGGAGAGTATAAAGTATATTCAAATAACAACTTGTTAAGATACAACTGAGGGAAAGAGACAAGTTGTTGCGTGAAGTGGAAAGGAAAAGAAGACAAGACGAGAGGGAGAAAGGACTCCTTATATAGAGATCTTTCTCGAGCTATGGAACTAGAAAGACATGGATAGAATTGCAGCGCCGCGGCTGCGCAGTGGCTGCGCGGGGGCTCCGCAAGGTACATGAGTCAAGGGGAATTACAAATCAACTGCGCAATAGAAACAACTAGAACTTAATGGAAACTGACGGAAACATATGGAAACCTATTGCGCAGTGAAGGTTCGTGATGCTAGAACCTTCTGGTGGTTTCTTCTGGATTTCCGAACTAGGAAGTCGAGCAGTGACAGGGAGGCGGGCTGTCGTGTTGCAACGGTTACCAGGAACGGACTAGGACGTGGACTAGGTACATGGCGAGGTGGAGTATTGCTAGTAGTAAGTTGAACTCGGCTGGGGTTAGGATCAGGTGAACATGGATCCACTGTGGCTGATAGCGAGGCTGGTGCCGGCGGTGGCTAGGTGCGGGGTAGTCTTGGGTAAGGCTGGAAACTCGGTTCATGACAGTAGCCCCCCTTCTAGAGGGGAGCTCCAGCGATCTTTCTTGCATTGGTTCAAGGTCGTCGTCGATGATGATCGGGTCGTACCAAGATCCACTCATGGTGCTGGAAGGTTTTCTGGTCTGGGTTTTCGTGGGTAAGCTGTGTGGAAGCGCCTAACAATTGCTGGGGCGTTTTCGAGGTCGCTTGCTGGTTGCCAGGTAGGATGATCGTATCCAACCCAACGGACAAGATACTTGAGTTGACGTCGGACAAGTTTGGAGTCGAGAATATCTTCAACTTCCCACTCTAGGTCTTCGTTAACAATAACAGGAGGAGGAGGAGGTTGAACTTGGCCGGCAAGGGGTCTGTTGCAACAGGTTCCAGGAGGGAGACGTGGAAGACTGGGTGAACTTTCATAGATGCAGGAAGCTCAAGCTTATATGCGTGGCTGGAGATTTTCTGGAGGATTCGAAATTTTCCCAGGCGCTTAAAGTCCAACTTGGTTGATGGGCGAGTGGTGTGGATGTGTCGTCTGAGTAACCACACCTCATTGCCAACTTGGTATACTGGTGGGGGAAGGCGATGTCGATCGGCTTGTTCTGCATGAATTGCCTGGGACCAGGATATTTCAGCCTGCAGATGCTTGTCCGACAGGCTGAGTTTGGCGGCATAATCCTTGAGTGCTTCCGGGGTTGGCAATGGAACTGCAGGATTGGCAAGGATTTCGTATCGGGGTTGTTGTCCGTAGACGGCAATGAAGGGCGTAATTCCAGTGGTTGCCGAAAGGGTGTTGTTGTATGCAAACTCGGCCATAGTCAAGAGTTCTGACCAGTTGTCCTGCTGGTAGTTGCAGTAGGCACGAAGGTATTGTTCAGGGATTGCATTAACTCTTTCGGTTTGGCCGTCGGTCTGGGGATGGAAGCTGGTGGAAAGCTTCTGTTGAATTCCAAGGAGCTTGCAGAGGAACCTGGAGAACTCAGATGTAAACTGGGTACCGCGGTCGGTAACAATAGAGTCAGGGAGGCCGTGAAGGCGGAAGATGTTGTCCATGAAGAGTCTGGCAAGGGTCTCAGAGTTGCACTCGGTTGTAGTTGGAATATAATGAGCCATCTTGGAGAGTCGGTCAACTACTACCAGTACAGCATTGAAGCCGTTAGACAAAGGTAAGCCAGTGATGAAATCCATTGAAACTGAACTCCATCTGCGGACTGGGATTTCCAAAGGTTTCAGGAGTCCATAGGGGGCGTGTCGTGCGGGCTTGATCCTCATGCAAGTATCGCAGTTTTGAATGTAACGTGCAATGGTCTTGCGCATCTTGGGCCACCAGTAGTTCCGGGAGACAAGTTCATATGTAGCAGCTCGACCTGGGTGGCCAGCGGCGGGGTGTTCGTGGCACGAGCTAAGGACTTTGGCTTGAAGTTCTTCGTTATCAGGGATGTACAAGAGTTTGTTGACATAGAGGAGGCCATCATTGTAAGTACATTCTCCGAGGGGGACTGTTGGGTGCTTGGTTTCAAAGTTTTCAAGGGCAAGAAGGATTGATTTTCCCAAGGTGTCGGTTCCAAGGAGGTTGCGGATCTCGTTGTTGAATCCAATTGAGGCTGCTGAGAGGGAGTAATCAGAAAATTTGGAGGACGGGATTAGAGCGCGTACAGGTCGTGCGCGTTCATCCCCCTCTTCAGGGACGTCTCCAGACCTTCGTGTCAATGCATCGGCTTTTCCGTTCTTTTCGCCAGGTCGGAACACAATAGTAAAGTCATATTGCGCTAATTCCCCAGCCCACCGTGCTTGCCGCCGATTCAGGAGTGTTTTGGTCTTAAAGGATTCGAGGTTGTGGTGATCCGTGAGGATGGTAAATGGCTTGGGGAGTGCGTGAAGGTACATGTGCCATTTTTCCAAACAAACAACAATTGCGAGGAGTTCCTTATCACCGATTCCATAGTTGCATTCGGCTGGTGACATTTTCTCGGACAGGAAGGCAACAGGGTGGAGGACAGATTTGCCGTTCTCAGGAACCTTTTGAGAGAGGATGCCGGAGACCACATAGTCGGAGGCGTCAGTCTCGAGGATTGTTTCAAGGTTTGGGTCAAAGTGCCGGAGGATTGGAGCAGAGGTGAAGGCGGTTTTCAAGCGAGAGAATACTGCATCGCATTCTGAAGACCACGCAAAGGGGGTATCCTTTTGCAATAGTCGGAAGAAGGGTTGACAGATCCGGGAATAACCTTCAATGAGGCGGCGATAGAAGTTGGCGAAACCAAGGAAACATTGGATGTCTTTCACTGATTTTGGCGTTTCCCATTCCACTACCGCTTTAACTTTTTCTGGGTCCATTTCAATACCTTCTGAGGAGATAACGAAACCGAGGAAGGTGGTCTTTGTAACACTAAATTCGCATTTCTCTGGTTTGACGTAGAGACCAGCTTCCGAGAGCTTTGCAAGAACTTTCCTGACTTGGTCTTTGTGTTCAGCTCAGGTTTTGGAGTATATCAATATGTCATCAAGGTAGACAACACAAAAGACATCAAGGAATTCCCGGAGGGTGTCGTTCACAAATCTTTGACAGATGGCAGGGGCATTGGTAAGTCCAAAAGGCATGACAAGAAACTCGAAGAGGCCATATCGGGTGCGGAATGCAGTTTTCCACTCATCGCCTTCCTTGATTCTGATGAGGTTGAAGGCAGCTTGGAGATCAAGGCGAGTAAAGTACTTTGAGCCTTGAATCTGGTTCAATGTTTCCTCAATCCTTGGTAGTGGGTAGCGGTCTTTGTGGGTGATGTCGTTAATGGCACGATAATCTACACAAAGTCTTAGGGAACCATCTTTTTTCTTGACAAAGAGGATTGGTGAGGCGCTGGATGAGGAGCTAGGGCGAATGAATGCTTTGGCAAAATTCTCATCAAGCCATTCTCGGACCTCCTTGAGTTCTGAATCGGACATTGAGTACATGCGTCCAAGAGGAGGTTTGGCGCCTGGAAGAAGAGGAATTTCATGATCGACATATCGGTGGGGAGGAAGCAATGAAGCTTCCTTCTTAGAGAACAAGGGCAAGAAGTCGTGATCTTCTGAAGGGACAAGAGCTGAGGCTGGTTCGGGAGTGCTGGGTGTTTCTGGAAGGGAGGCGAGTACACCAATCATTGAACCAGGTTGTTTAACAGCAACTCGCATGGCGCCACGAGAGATAACTGCAATTTTGTGATTTACTGTACTGGGAGGGTTGCTGGAGATTGTATTTTGTCAAACAGGAAGGCAGTGGGCCTGGCATTAACCAGACGCAAAGGTAATAGTGTTCTTTTGCCAATCAATCATGGGATGATGGCGGCGAAGCCAGGTCCGTCCAAGAATTAAGTTCCATCCGGCCAATTTTGTCACTTGGAATGTAAGAACTTCCTCATGTTGGTCGACAGTGAGTTTCAAGGTACAAGAGTGGGTTATCTGGCCAGCAACCGAGCGTCTCCCATCAACAACGATGAGGTCTTCTGGTTTTGGTTTCAGATCAAGGACAAGGTTCAAGGACAAGGCAAAGTCAAGGTCGATGAACTGAGAGGTAGCTCCACAGTCCACCATGCAGGTTCCAGGCAAAGAATCATTGATAGTAGCATTGAAAGTCATAGGTGACTCGGAAGCGAAATCACCTGAAAGAGAAACAGAAGACAAACGCAAAGAAGAGATCTTGCGAGCAGATTGCGACTCAACAGCAACAACAAAACCAGTACCAAGCAAATCAACAGATGGTAAAACAGAAAAATCATTAACGGAAAACATTGGGGAACAAGAGGGGCACGAAGGCGAAAGACAAACACAAGAGGGTTCAAAAGAGAAGACACCAGGTTGCATCCTGGCACTCCTTGAAGGGTCTTCGGTCTTCAAAAAGGCAGTTAGTTTTTTGCCGGAGTGGCGGTCTCGGTGGTGCTGTAAAGCACAGTTGTAGGTGGTCCTGCTGGTGTGGCAATGTCGGAGGTAGCGTTGACCTTCTGTGCCTTGTTGGGGCAGACACTTGCGAAGTGTCCTTTTGCACCGCAGTAGAGGCAGAGGCCATTGGCGCGGCGGTAGTCTTTATCGGCCTGGGTGAGAGGACCACGCTTTCTTTTAACCTCAACTGCAGAAAGGTCCATGGATCCCGCATGTGAGCCTGTAGCCGTAGAGGAGCTGGCAGGAGCACTGGTGCGAGGGGCAGCGGTGTTGTGGTGTTGGGAGGGCGTATGGTGTTGATTCTGTACATGCCTGATGTTGTTGTCAAGCTGGATGCACATTTGTACCACAGCAGCCAGAGTGTCCGGAACATTGAGTTGGTAGGATAACGCCGTAGCGGTGTCCTTGTTGAGGCCAGAGCGGAATCTGGCAATCTGCTCTTTTTGGTTCATAGAGAGCTTGGTGGAAATGGTGACATACTCAGCAGCATAGGCAGAGCAGTCTCGTTTACCTTGACGGAGTTTGTCAAGCTTTTCTCTTGCAGTTGCTTCGGCATCTGGGTCGTCAAATGCCGCTTGGAGGGCGTTGATGAAGCCTTCGTAGGATTGAAACTGGGCTTGGCCAGTGACTGGGCCCATATGTGGGTTGAACCACGCTTGGGCACCTCCGGAGAGGTGAGAGGCAGCATAGGCAATCCTAGCTGCGTCGGAGGCATAACGGGTGGGGTCGGAGGAGAAAACCAGTTGGAGTTGGGTGATAAACTGGCGATATTTGTCCCTGGTGCCATCGAAGGCAGTGGGGTCTGCATTCTTTGGGGCCAGGTTTCGTGGCGTGGGTGGTGGTCGTGCTAGGGCTTGGAGTCTGGTCTGTACACCGGCGTGGAATCCGGATTGGAAGTGGGCATAGAGTGACTGAGTAGCAGCGCAAAGTTCGTCGACATCGGTGAGGTTGGGGATTACTGGCGATTGCCAGGTTCCAGTGGTGCCACACATAACACCTTGAAGGTGCGCATTGATGAGGCTTGTCCTAATGTCAGGACGGAGGTTATTGGGGAGGCTTGGGTTGTCGCTAGCGACGAACTGTGTGGTTGAGAGGAGGGCAAGGTAGTCGGTCCAGGGGGTTGCCAGTGGGGGGAGAGGAGTTTGAGAACGAGACATCTCAATGTTGCTTGGGTGTGGCGGAGACAGTTATGTCGACGCAACAAAGTGTGATGACCAGGTCCCAGTGACAGGATCTCGACGGCCGAAGAAGGTACCGTTGTGTCCGTGCCAAGGGGGACGATAGGCGTGGATCAGAGAGGGGTAGCGGCGGTTGAGGATGGCAAGAGTGTAGGTGTTGACTTGGTCGAGAGGGAGCACAGGAGCAGGTTCTGGGGCACCGCCGGGAAGGATAACTGAGCGGCGAGTGGTCAAGGTGCTGGGCATGGGACTTGGTCAAGGCAGGATCAAGAGGGGCTGTCTAGGCCACGGAAGAGGAGAGTATAAAGTATATTCGAATAACAACTTGTTAAGATACAACTGAGGGAAAGAGACAAGTTGTTGCGTGAAGAGGAAAGGAAAAGAAGACAAGACGAGAGGGAGAAAGGACTCCTTATATAGAGATCTTTCTCGAGCTATGGAACTAGAAAGACGAGAATAGAATTGCAGCGCTGCGGCTGCGCAGTGGCTGCGCGGGGCTGCGCAAGGTACAGAATTACAAATCAACTGCGCAATAGAAACAACTAGAACTTAATGGAAACTGACGGAAACATATGGAAACCTATTGCGCAGTGAAGGTTCGCGATGCTAGAACCTTCTGGTGGTTTCTTCTGGATTTCCGAACTAGGAAGTCGAGCAGTGACAGGGATGCGGGCTGTCGTGTTGCAACGGTTACCAGGAACGGACTAGGACGTGGACTAGGTACATGGCGAGGTGGACTATTGCTAGTAGGAAGTTGAACTCGGCTGGGGTCAGGATTAGGTGAACATGGATCCACTGTAGCTGATAGCGAGGCTGGTGCCGGCGGTGGCTAGGTGGGGGGTAGTCTTGGGTAAGGCTGGAAACTCGGTTCATGACACCACCCCTCAGACCATCTTTCTCCCCCTGCTGACGCAGCTATGGGGGGTAGGATGGAACCTGTTGGTCAACGGTCTCACCTCCACGTCTAGTCACATTGCCGATGAACGTATCCAGACAATCTACACCAACATCATGCCCTTTTTCCATAGCTTCCATTCCTTCCTTGACTTTGTCCATGTCTTCCATGCTGGTTACCAGGCCTCCCAGGCTCTGAGTAGCAAGTGGACCATTGTCTTTCACCCTTCCCTCGTCACCTGCGCCACCGCCCGTCAAGCCTTCATCGCCCAACATGGTGGCACCGTCCCGTGTGAGTATTACGACACCCTTCCCCCTGGGGTTGCAGAGGTCCTGTTGTACGAGTACATTGGTGCTCCCAACAAGGATGCGGAGACGGTAAACCGTCGTGACCTCCTTACCGAGGAGTACATCAACGAGTACACCGCTGCCCTCACCGAATAGTTGGCCGCCGTCCGCCTTGACAGCGTTCGGGCTGGTCCTCCCGACGGCATCGGTGATGGGGTCGCCTTCGCCGCCGCCCTCGCCGCTCGCAAAGCTGCTGGTAGGGCTGCTGCCGGTGGAGCTGGTGCCGGGCGCCGGTTGCGGTCGTGGCACTGGCGCTGCCGTTTCCCCCGCCGTTGCTGCTTTTCTCCCCACCGGTGACCCTCCCGCTGCTCCTCGCGCTGGTCGTGTCCCTCCCTCGCCACGTCCCGTTGGTTGTGCTGGTCGTGGTGCGCCCGCTGCTCTCCCTACCCCCGTTGTTTCCGCTACTCGCCCCACTCGCGCTGCTCCTGCCACTCCCGCCGCTCGTCCTGTCGCCGGCGCCTCTCTTGGAGCCGCTTCCCCCGCCCCGGCTGGGCCTCACACTACTATCAAGCAGGGGGCGGCTGCGGCCGCGCTGGGCAACCCCCCTCCTTGGCCTCCCTTCGCCCATGGTGGAGCCCGCACCACTGCCCGTGGTTCTCCTGCTCCCGGTGTTGCTATGCTCCCCATCGCACCACCGCCTGCCGCTGCCCTTCTTCACCTCGCTTGAGGCGCAAATGGAGAGTTCCCTCTTGTCTAACCTGTCGGTCCTGCTCCCGCTGCCGCCGTGCATGCCCATCCGGAGCTTGTTGCGGTGGGTCCATCATTTTGTTGAATTTTCTTGAGCTCATCGTTCGTTGTTGCATGACGTGGGTCAGCTTGCCGTGGTTTGTGTCGACCGTGATGTGGCTCTCTAAAATGATGGGTGCCCAATGCGTGAGTGCTTTGTGAATTGCTAGGAGTTCCCGGTCGTATGCCGCGTATCGTATCTCGGGGTCCGATAGTTTGTGGGAGTCGTACGCAATCATTCTTACCTCTCCCTGCTGGACTTGGCTTAACACAGCCCCCACTGCTACTTTCAATGTGTCGCAATGGATGCTGAACTTGCGGTTGCCCCTCTCGGGTAGTGCCAAGATTTGCGCCTTTGTCAGTGCCACTTTAAAAGATCGGAAGGATTTGTCGAGTTGCGCGTCCCATTCTATGGACGTCCGGCTCCTCTTTCCACCCGTCAGCTTGTAGAGTGGGGTGGCAAGTTCTGCGTAGTTGTCGATAAAACGGCTGTACCATCCGGTAATCCCGAGAAATTGTTGGACGTCCTAAACTTTTGTCGGTTTCTTGTGGTCCCTGACTGCCACCACCTTGTCCGTTGCTGCTCTGATGCCCTTCGCGTTCACTATGTAACTCAGGAATGCTACCTCCGGGACTGCCCACTCGCACTTCTTCCGGTTCAGGTGACATCCACTCTTGTAGAGTGTCTCCACCACTCCCGTGACTGCCCTCCTGTGTCCTGGCGATCCCCCCTTCTCATAGATGAGGATGTCGTCCATGAACACTAGGGGGGCCACTGCGTGGTCTTTCAGGACCTGCGTCATTGTCCTCATGAAGGAGCACAGTTAGTTTGTGAGTCGAGGGGTGTGACCATCCATTCGTGGAGTCCTTGCTCGGTTACAAATGCCGTTTTCCCCCAGTCCTCTGTCGCCAGTCGTTGTTGATGGTATCCTGACTGCAGATCCAGCTTGGTGAACAATGTTGTGGCATGGAGTCTGTCAAGGAGGTCCTCCATGTGGGGTAGGGGATAGCGATCCCTGATCATTATCCTGTTCAGAGGTCGGTAATCGACGCAGAATCTGAGAGTACTGTCTGCCTTCTTCACGAAGATGATTGGTGCAGCATATGGAGACACTGAGTTCTATACCCATCCCTTGTCTTACAGCACTTTGAGCTGTGTCTGCATTTCCTCCCGCTCTGGTGGTGACAATCTGTAGGGGCGAGACGCTGGCAGCGGTGCCCCCAGTTCAAGCCGAAGCTTCATGTCCATCGGTCGTTCCTGCGGAACTCCCGTATTCTCCGTGAACGCCCTTGCGAAGCACAGTTTTATCTCGCGTTCCAAGGCGTTGGGCTGCTTTTCCGCCGTCGCCTCTCCTACCTTGTCCTCGATTGCCATCTTGTGGAGGATAGTCCCCTCCTCTACTACGTCCCACTCGCCGTTGTGCCATTGATCGTCCGAAAAGTTGTATGGGCCGACAAGGTTGTGTCTTTTGTCAGGGTCTGTCCCTTGCGGTCGGTGCCTTGCCTCGGAACGCTTTTTTCTCCCGATCCGCCCCTCGGGTCCTTTGCTCTGATCAGCTGTTCCTGCTTGGAGTGCAGCCCCGCAAGATGTGTCGTCCCGTCTTGTCCCAGATGGTAATCACGTTCCTAGTGTGGTCAATGGTGTGGCGATGGTTGATGTCTACTTGCCACGCCTGTCCCAAAATCAAGTCGTAACCAGTGTCCATGGACTCCGGAGAACAGAACGAAGTCCAGCGTCATGGTGTACGTGGCTATGGCCACCTTCAGTTGCAGCCATTTTCTCTCCGTTGTAATCTCGCCTCCTGCGGTCACTACTTCATCATCCCCTCTGAGTGTACCTCGACCCTCCCCATCAATCTGCTCAGTCGCACGACTTTCTCGGCTAGCTGGGGCGTAATGAAATTTGCCAAGGCTCCCGAGTCTACTAGTGCTCTAGATGCTACTGTGGTACGTCCCACATGGACAAGTGTGGGTAAAATGAGAAGTGCATTGTGCAAGAAACTTTATACATATATCTCCTCCTTCGTCTCACTTCCTTCTTCCTTTTTCTTGTGTTGCGTGCCTTTCACACCCAAATCGTAGCTATTTGGGTGGTCTAGGCTTTTCCCGACCGCTGTCCCTGTGGACACTCCCTGGCGGAGTGTCCTTCCTTGTCACATACGTAACAACGTGGTGGTTGTCGCGGTCGGTTTCCTTCCTCCTGTTGGCCGTTGCGTGGCCTCCCCCCCGAGTCCTGTCGTTGTGCTTTGATGAGCGCTAACACAATGGCATCTTGGTCAATGGGTGTCGGTATCAACGCCGAGGGGATCTGTGCTTGTGCCTGGAGCCCGGGCATCTGGGCCAGCAGTGGGTGGGTCTTTTCGGTCGTCTAGCAGGCCCATAAAATTGTGGCCTACAGCACTTGCTTGATTGTTACAATGCCGGTCATGGAGTCGGCGGGTGCAATTACGCGACGGAGCGTCATCCTGTCCTGCACCAGCTTCTCAATGTGTATTGCTAGGTTCCCCCCTAGCCTCAACCTGTAAGCCCACATCAAGGACTCTTCCGACTCCTGCGTAGTGCCGTCCTCCGATTGTGCCCTCTGGAGTCGCTCAATTGCGTTCTGGAATGTGACGGCGTTCTTGACTGGGTCCGTCGTCCAGACCTTATAGAGGTTCGTCCATCCCGCCTCCACGTCTGGCCGTTCCATCGGGTTCCTGAACCGCTCCAGAAATAGTCGTCGGAATGTCTGCCAGTCCTGAGGCGCCATCGTGTCAGCGCCTGTGCCAAACATGTGGCTTGCCCACTGCTGAGCCACTCATCCCAACGCCAGTCGTCGAAAGACCGCCAAGGTCCATCTGGTCACCGGAACCTCATGCAATAGCAACTACAACTCGAGCCGTGCTATCTACGCCTTGACAATAAGTGCATCGTCTTCGCCCTGGAACTCCAGAATGACCGGGCTTCGCAGGGTTCTGTTCACGTCGTGGTATGTGGCCCTCTCCCCGGGGGTTGCTCCTCCGCCGGCGGCTCCCGTCGGGATCGTTGTCGTGCCGTTGGCTCCCATTGGAAACGTCGTCGCTCCATACTATTATGGCACGGGTTCCTGCAGTGCCCCGTGGCCCTCGGCCATGTGCCCTTGGGCCGTCTCGTGAGTCTGTTCTATCGCTCCTACCCTCTACCTGTGGGCTCATGGTTTAAGCTCCTGTGGGTGCCTGTTCCTCCTCAATCGCAATTTTCCTGTCGCTGAGTAGACAAAAAAAAAGCATTGTTGCTACTAATGTAATGAGTACAGCAGTAAGATGGATTGATTGATAGTTCAATAAAAATCCTCGACTGCATGGCTAGTCCGCTCGTTAGCTATATATACCCATCCTCGGTCGGCGTAGGGTTAGGCTTTTCGCTAACGTCTTTGTCGCTGACTCCCGTCAGTTGGTCGCTTGGCTTGTTAGCTTTGTCCGCTAGTCGGCTCGTCACGTGAGGTCACCTGCTCCGATCTTTTGTTCAATCCCGTTGTTACCCTTACAGTTCTCATCAATTCTCCATCTTTATTCATTCGTCGTATTGCCTGAGCTTTACACCTATATCCTTCCTTGTCTCATATTTACCATATATGAGTACATTTCCTCCATTGTTGTTCATGTGTAAGGAAATCGTCCTTACATCTCTTTTCTTACTCATAATTCCCAGTTAGGCAGTCACTTCCCTTTTAAGACTGGCCTCATGTATTTCCCTTTCTGTTAGTCCTATTCCTGTCCAGTTTTTTCCCAGTTATTTCTTTAGTCATTACCTGTTATTCCTCGCCTCAGCTACTCTACAAGCGTCCACATGCTTTTAGAAGACCCTCCTGTTCATCCCCTGGCTTGTGACATCATCACAGAGCCATGACATCATTTCCTGTTACCTATTTTCCTTATTTATTACCATGAGTCTTATATGATTCATCTCCTGTCACAAGAGCCTTTGAAGCGTCATGCTTCTACTCTTCATCATCATGTATTATTTCTTTATCATCTCTACTCATACTGTTGTCATTCTGATTCATGTATATGAGCCATTTGGACTCATATTCTAACCATTCAGTCTCTGTAAAAGGGCTGTGGTCCAGAGACTTTGGAAGGGCAGACAACACAAGCCCAACCGACTAGATAGCACCAGAAACAATATACTAGCTACACTAGTAATTCTCTGTTCACTTTGGCCCTAACAGGCCCTCCAGTAAATTCCCAGAACACCCAGAAACCACCCCAGATACCCAGACACTTTACACTACACACAGAGGCATCTAGGGCGATTCTAAAGCCTTTCTAGGACCTTTAGAACCGTTATAGAAGCCTCTCACAACACCTCCTACCACCTAGAGGTCAGGTCTGTGTCTCACAGTCTTGGCTTCTAAGTTGGTAGTAGTTTACATTTTTTTTACCTACAATAAGCTGAGTATTCTCAGTACCTCTTAACCCAAACAACTAGGGCTTGATCACCCCTAGGAGACGTGATTAATTTACACCAGCACCCCAGAAAACCCCCCAGATACCTCAGTTAGGAATTCCCACCCAGAAATAGTCAGAAATAGCAACAAGAGCTCTTTGCAGGCCTGTGACAAGGTAGAACCTGTTCTCCCTGCAGCTTACTAGGCACCAAGAAGCAACAACAGCACATTCAGCACGCCTCTAAGCACCAATTAACGAGTACACCACTGCTATATTTAAACCCTGTCAACCCACACCAAGAACCCCAGTCAAAATGCAGTCAGCAAGGCCTACCAAACCATCCTCAAAGCAGTCAAGCAGGCACCCATCCAGGAACCCCTCTCAGCATTCTAGTAGGGATCAATCTCCCTCTAAAGACGAGTTCAAATCACCACAAACTTACCCAGATAACACCACTATGGAGTCACTTCATTTTGACCCCCCCATGAGCCAGCAAGATATTCTTAGCAGAGACCCCAGCAGGGCCAGCCTCAGAAACATCCCAGACATCAAACCTGAGCACCCAGAGACCTTTACATGGCGATGCAACTGTCCTGTTGACCACAGAAGAAGTCCCCTCCAGAACTGCCACCCCTCAGCAATCTATTTTCATAGGAATGCCCTATGACATCCTAAAAAAAGTCATTTTACAACAAAGATTTCTAGACAAAGCTCCAAGCAACATAAGAGCCTTTTACTGTACCAGAGAATGGCTCAGAGACGTGCATGAAGTTGCTGGATTGAACCCCAGTAACCTCCAAGAACAGCAAATAGATTACTATATCCAGCATGCACTAATGGACCCCCAAAATACCAATAAGCAGGAGCCTAGCTATTACCTGTCCAGCATTCCTTTGCATGCTAGAAGGAGAAGATCAAATTCGTTTGCAGACCCAGATGAGACCCCTAGACCCCTACATCATCACCACAGATCCTCATCTCAGCCCCCTGTCATGAGTGGAGCCCTTAATTTCACATCTGGTACTACAAATCCCACACCAAGAGCCCCACCCAACCCCAGCATCTTCAGCAGCTTTCTACATCAACCACAGACTTCCTTTAAGCGTGGTTATGCACCTCAATCACAGTCTAAGCTACCACCAAACCCCAGCACCCACCAACACAAATCCAGAAAAGGCAAAAATAGGCAGAAATCCAGCCCCCCTCCCTCTGATTCATCATCATCAGATACTGAGTCAGATGATAATAGGGATAATTGGAAATGGAAAGAAGGCACCCCAGCACCCTTCAAGCGAGATACCAGCTTCACTCCTGCCCCCAACAACCTCCTAAACTCCTCAGGTATCAAACTAGGCAAAATTGAGAAGTTGGATGGAAAAGGAAAGTGGAGGCAGGCAGCTGAGTTTGACAACTGGATACAGACTTGCAGGGACTACCTGGGCATCAGTGGCATAGATGAGAACTCGTTTGAGGCCATGATTTGGCTTGGATTCAATCTAGCAGGTGATGCAAAAGACTTGCACACCAACTGGAGAAAAGACCCCAAAACACAGAATTTAGGCCTAGCCAAGTTCATTCCAGCCCTGAGGAAATACTGTATATCATCAGTCAACAAACAGAAACTCTGGGACGAATTCCAGGCAATCAGACAGACCACAGGAGGAAGGAGTATGCCCATTCACATCCTAGCAACAAAACTCAAAACCATGCAACTTAGGCTACAATATGTCACAGACATCCAACTGTACTACAAGCTCAAAGAGGCCATGGATCCAGAGCTGAAAGCGAGAGTAAACCCATATCTAAAGGAGGATATGGACTGGGATCAACTTGTTGAGATTTGTGAGCTGTATGACTCTTCCATGCATGAGGCTAAAGTTGCCAAATTAGGAGGAAATTCCAACAAGCCCCACAAGTCACAAAACAAGGGCTACAAGCAAGATAGCAACAGCCACAACACACCACAGAAGACCTACAGCAACTCCAGTCACCAACAAAGATCCAACAAGCCCCACAAATTCAACAAGGGTACCCCCAGGTTCAACAAATGAACCCCTGATGAAAAGGATAAACTCAAGAAATCAGGCCACTGCTTCAAATGCAGAAAGCGTGGTCATATGGCCAAGGATTGTCCTCAAAGAGCGTCACACATTACCTCTGCAGCCATTAGTATTACCCCAGCCAACCCCAGCACCCCTGTGGCCCCAGCCCCACATGTAATCTCAGCAGCACAAACCCTGACAACTAAGCAATTTACCGACAAAGCTGATTCCAAATCAACCCCTCAAACGAAATTGGAATCAAAGGACAGCTCATTAGACCACCTACTAGTGTCTACTAGAATCAATGGACACCTTGCTAAGACCCTGGTAGATCATCAGACTACAGGTTGAGATCCAATTTCAAACAAGTTTTGTGCCACCAACAACCTCCCCCTGACACCCCTCCCTGAGCCTATTACAGTCAATTTAACTATTAAGGGATCAAAGGGTGTTGCACACCACTTTGTAATAGCTGAAATCAACTACAATGGCTACAAAGAGACTAGATCATTCTATGTAGTATCACTTAACTACTGGGATGTGGTTTTAGGCCATCCTGCACTAAAATCTCACAATGCAATTATCACCTTGCAGGACATGAGCACTGGCCTGCAACCAACAGGCCAACCGAGATTCAGAATGAGGCCATGGATCCACACACCATCCCAGAGGACCCACAGGCAAGCACAGCCCCTTCCAGATTTGTTGGAAGGTCACCCCATTTCCCAGGACCCACTTGGGTTTCAGCCACCCAACAAAATTATCACATCAGCAGCCACAAATTTGCAGCCTGAATTGAACCCCTTCAACGAGTTCCCAGATGTGTTCCCAGCCCAAAAGGTGCACAAATTACCCCCACTAAGATCTGAGGAGCTCCAGCACAAAATCCTACTAAAAGACCCTACACTGGTTCAGAAGCCTAGACCCATTAAGCCAAAGGAGAAGTTCCTGCAGCAACTCTATGACAAATTAGCCAAGGAGGAGGCCTCAAAATGAGTCTATAGAAGCCAGGATAGGTCAGCATGTACTATGTTTATGATTCATAAAATAGACAAGCCACATGAAGCAAGGTTCTTGCATAACCTTGTAGAGAGGAACAAAAACACTCACCTGACTATACCCAACATTCCTAACCAAAAGAGCATCCTAAACACGATTGCAAGGCACCCCTATAGGTCTAAAATAGACCTTAGTGATGGGTATCACCAAATTAGGATCTACCCACCACATGAGCAATTTACAGCCTTCAGCACACCCAAAGGAGTCTACAGATCCAGAGTTATGCAGCAAGGAGATTGCAATGCACCTGCAACCTTCATGAATGTCATGACCAGTATATTCAGCAAGCAATTAGGCGTCAGTGTATTCATTTACATTGATGATATCTTCATCTATAGTGCCACCCTCAAGGATCACCTACAACATATCAGAGATGTGCTCAAAACTCTTAGGCAACACTCTTTCTATGCATCTAAGGATAAAAGCGAGTTTATGCCAGAGAAATTGCACATACTAGGCCACATAATCACCAAGGAAGGCATCTCACCTGAGCCTAAAAAGGTAGCAGGGGTCCAAGACTTTCCTAGGCCCAGAAATAGGAAGGAGCTGCAAAGCTTCATGGGTCTGGTAAATTACTTGAGCCAGTTCTGTAACGAGTACGTTGGTAAGAAGTATTGATTGATTGATAGTTCGATAAAGATCTTCGACCCTGCGGCTAGTCCACTTCGTCGGCTATATATACCCGTCCTCTGTCGGCGTAGGGTTAGGCCCTTCGCCGACGTCCTTGTCGCCGACTCCCGTCGGTCGGTTGGTCGGGTCGTTAGCTTATGTCGGTCGGTCGGGTAGTTAGCTTGTCCGTTAGTCGCCTTGTCACGTGAGGTCACCCGCTCCGATCCTTTGTTCGATCCTGTCGTTACCCTTACAAGTTCCTGCCACATTTAGCAACCAAATCAGCCCCTCTAACTGAGATGTGTGGAGCCCAATCTACCTGGGATTGGACCCCCTTGCACAGCACAGCTTTCCAACAGGTCAAGGATCTTGTCAGACAATCCCCTGTCCTCAAACCACTAGATTATAATTCACATTTACCCATCTATTTGATTACTAATGCCAGCACCATTGGCACAGGAGCATGGATAGGTCAAGGATCAGAGTTGTCACACCTTCTCCCTGCAGCTTCCCATTCTAGGAAGTTCAATCCTTATCAGCAGTCATACCACACTACAGACAAGGAGCTCCTGGCAATTGTGGATGCTCTGGAGCACTTTAGAAGCGTCCTAAGTGGCACCACATTCACCATACTAACAGACCATAAGCCCCTTGTCACCTTCTTGAAGCAGCATGACTTGGTAGATGACAAACATGTCAGATGGCAGCACATCATATCCCAGTTTGATTGCACCATCCAGTATCTCCCAGGTGAGCATAACACCATAGCAGACAGCTTGTCAAGAGTCTATAAGAACCCAGACCTTTCCCCTCCTTCTGGAGACCTCATACCAGCATCAACAAATCCCCCAACCAGCAAGCAACTCCAGCAATCACCAAGCAAACACAGAACCCCCCAAACAGAATCACAAGGCCACCAAGCAGCAGCAATCCTATTTCATAAGTATTTAGGACCCCCCTTCCCTTCTCCAATAAACTCTCCCCCCCAAATCACTTCAGCAGCTACCACCAGGTCCCAATTTAAAGCCTCCCAGCTGCCAGCACCATCCCCAGTCAAATCAAACCCTCCAAACGAAATTCCCCAAGCTCCCACCACCACCAGCACCATGAACAGCTCTACTGGCCTCACTCTTGAACAAATTATCAAGCAGTACATCCACAACAATCCTGAGCACAATTTTGTCAGGCCAGACTATGAGAAGTACTTGGATGACACTGAGGAAAGAATGGAAGCACTTAAGTATAGATTCTACAATGGAGGACTTCACTGGTCTGGTTGCAAAGACCCCTCTTGCTTTACTCACAAAAATAGGCCTCTCGAATATAAAGGCAGACACACCATCTGCTCCTGGTGTGGAAAAGAGGGACATGAGCAAAGGCTTTGCAAATTAAGGGAACAGGCCAAATGGGCTGTTGAAGACGAGTTTAACAGGCAGAAAGAAGCACAAATGGACTCCCAAGAATCCCCTGCCCAAAATTCCCAAGAAAACCCACCTGATACACCTCCAGTATCCCGAGTTTATTCCCCCACTTCTCCTGTCATGAGCAAATCTGTTACTCCCATTGATTTTAACCCCTCAACCGAGATAGTAGAAGGATAGATTGATGAAGGAATGGAGTATACAGTCATGGTTGAAAACCCCTTGTCTCCCCCCCCACAAGTAGCCCAAAAAGCCCCTCCTGTATCCTCTCCTCACCCCACCACACCACCACCACAAACACAACTTCCCTCTGAGGTTGTCACCACTTTCAGCAGCCCCCAGAAGCATGGCATTACCATCCAGCATGCCTACCAAACAGCAGCAGAACCAGCAGACATCCCCCTCTCCTCATCACTTGGCAACCAAACCTCAGCATATAGCAGCCAAGCAACCAGCCCTAAATCACAGCCAGCAATCAAGTCAAAAAAGCGTCCATCCCAGATCCACCTTAGCTACAATCTCTCCAAGGAACCCTTTGCCCAGACAGAGCAACTCACCTTCAACAATCTTGTTGATCCTTTTATCTCCCAGGCCTCATGGACAAAATTGCCAAACATTGACCTCAACTTGGGAGAGGAAGAACACAACCCAAGCCTTGCCTACCTCCAGAAGATTGGTTCCCATTATGCCAGACAACTACAGGACAGCCCAGACAAAGGAGAAGCTCCTGTTATTGTCCCACAACAACAGGAATGGATCCCAATCCTCCAGCAAGCCTATACCAAAGACCCCAAATATAAGGCATTTTATGAGGATTTGGATACATTGGCTGGACTTGGGTACACCAAACTTGAAGGACTGCTCTATCAGTGCATCAATGGACGCATCAGGCTTTGTATTCCACAAGGAGCATACCAGGAAGACACCAACTTGAAGGAGCTGTTAATTCACAATGATCACAAAGCTGTTGGTCATGGCAGCAAATTCAAGACTATGCAACTTCTGTCAGCTATTTATGTTTGGCCAGGACTTTCTTCTGATATTGAGGAGTACTGCAAGACGTGCCTAAGCTGCCAGAAAGTGAAGTTCAGGACCTCTAAACCCTTTGGACTTCTGCACCCCCTCCAGATTCCCCAAGGCCCCTGGCAAAGCATCAGTATGGACTTCCTTTTCATGCCACCCATCAAAGACCCAAAGACTGAAGAAGTCTATGATCATTTATGGGTTATTGTCGACAGATTCAGCAAGTATACACTCAAGTTACCAGTTTGGAATGATATTACATCTGAAGAATTGGTCAACTTGTATATGGAGCAAATCTACCCCATGTTGGGTCTTCCTTTGGAAATTGTCACAGATGCAGACCCCAAGTTCAGAAGTGCTGCCTGGAAGGGCTGGTGCAATGGAAATGGAGTCAGACAAGCCATGTCATCACCTTACCACCCCCAGACTGATGGCCAAACTGAGATAGCCAATAAGGATATTCTCACTGAGGCAAAAGCCCTCCTGGATGAAGATGGAGCAGATTGGTACACAAACCTGCACTGGATCAAGCAGGCCATCAACACCAGCACAGACAAGGTCAGAGAAGCGTTACCAGAGTCTATTATCTTCTCATTCAGGCCCAGAAGGATCCATGATGTCACCTCCGCTCAACACCCACCAAACAACCTTCCACCCCACCACAGTTGGACTGAAGCTCTCCACACTTCTGTCAGGGAAAAGATACTGCAGAACCGACAGCAGTAGGAGATTCAGTACAACAAAAGAAGGAGACCAGCGCCCAAGTTCAAGGTTGGAGATTTGGTGATGGTGTTCAAAGATAGAAACCCCAAAAGGAGCTCCCCATACCCCAAATTGGAGCCCACCTGGACTGGACCTTATACCATCATCAAAACCAAGCCTGAATTTGACACATACATCCTTAGCAACCTCTCAGGATACCAGAAAGATGTTTCTGTCCATGTCTCTCACCTCAAGCCATATCTCAGCGATGATGCCCAGAAATTCCCCTCCAGAGAAGACACTCTTCCACCACCAGTCTCTCAGGATGAATTAGGGCCTAGGTACAAGATAGAGAGGATAGTAGAGGCCAGGATATTCAAAAGGAAGCCTCTATACATGATCAAGTATGTTGGGTATCCTTTGGACATCAACCATTGGGTTCCTAGAGAGGATATTGACACTGAAGCTGTGGAGGAGTTTGAGAGGAAGTACCCCTACTTCAATTTCCACAACAAAAAAGCAGCTGGAAAGCGTGGCAGCAAGGGCAAGAAGAGGCAATAAGCTTGGGTAGGATAGGTTAAGGTCTCAGTATAATTTTTCTTTGAATTTTTCGGTTTTTTCTTTGATTTTAAGAAATATTTCATTTTTTTTACTTGTTACTTGTTTTTTAAGGATAGGGTTTCTTTCTAAGGTGGAATAATGTAAGGAAATTGTCCTCACATCTCTTTTCTTACTCATAATTCCCAGTTAGGCAGTCACTTCCCTTTTAGGACTGCCCTCATGTATTTCCCTTTCTGTTAGTCCTATTCCTATCCAGTTTTTTCCCAGTTATTTCTTTAGTCATTACCTTTTGTTTTTACTGTCGCTTCAGCTACTCTACAAGCGTCCACATGTTTCTAGAAGAGCCTCCTGTTTGTCCCCTGGCTTGTGACATCATCACACAGCCATGACATCATTTCCTGTTACCTATTTTCCTTATTAATCACCATGAGTCTTGTATAATTCATCTCCTGTCACAAGAGCCTTTGAAGCGTCATGCTTCTACTGTTCATCATCATGTATCATTTCTTTATCATCTCTACTCATACTATTGTCATTCTGATTTATGTATATGAGCCATTTGGACTCATACTCTAACCATTCAGTCTCTATTAAAGAGCTGTGGTCCAGAGACTTTGGAAGGGCAGACAACACAAGCCCAACCGACTAGATAGCACCAGAAACAATATACTAGCTACACTGGTAATTCTCTGTTCACTTTGGCCCTAACAGGCCCTCCAGTAAATTCCCAGAACACCCAGAAACCACCCCAGACACCCAGACACTTTACACTACACACAGAGGCATCTAGGGCGATTCTAAAGCCTTTTCATGACCTTTAGAACCGTTACAGAAGCCTCTCACAACACCTCCTACCACCTAGAGGTCAGGTCTGTATCTCACAGTCTTGGCTTCCAAGTTGGTAGTAGTTTACATCATGTACAAGTCCTCTTGTATTTCTTTGACTGTCCACAACAATCCCTTACTTTCTACTGAAGCTACACCAATGCCTGTGACTTCTCAATATCATTACTGTATTTTGTTCATGGACAATTGTTGGTATTGTTGCAACACACCATGCGTTACTAAGACACTGTCCTATTTGTTCACATTATTATACTTCAATCTTTAGGTTCTGCACCACTCCAAACACCGTTTTGTTTGGACTTGCCATGAGTTGTCTTCTTTCGCCGCCTCTTTGTTAATCATCTATATTTGGACTGCATATTTTTTAGTTTACTGAATCAATCGACTTATTCACGTTAGGACTGCGTACCAGGAGGTGCAACAACATAATCACCAATTACAAAGTATCAAAAGATACAATAATCCAATATGTGTGTAAAGTAGATAGTTCTTAGAACAATGCTATTCACTTGTCCATCTAAATTAAGTGGGCGGGCAGGTAGTTGTACCCGCCAGACAAATAGCCGAATACATGATAAGATGAAATACAAAAGTAGAGGGGAGTCGCTTAGACCCTAAAATCCACAACTCCTTGCTCTAGGCGCCTAGCCACAAAGTGGGTTAGTTCCACAAATAACACTAAAGATGCATAAAGAATATAATAGAAAGTACAACTTCAAATATAGCTGCCTGCCTCATGCGCAAGGGTGATTAGTCCGTATAATGGTGAGTCCCCGGTCTTATACATTAGAGCGGAATGGGACTAGATCATATGACTCTGTAACAGTTTACTGCCTGAATTCAAGTGCTTAGTGAATAGAAATACTTGGATACTTATAACTTGCTCTGCAGGCCATTGCCCTAACTCGATCTACTTTCACATCTCTCATTACCTATTGTGCATCTGTCAAAACTGTTTTGTTTTGGCCTTTGCTACATTCACACCCTTTCTACTCACAATATTGAGTTCACAAAATAATTGAACTTGCTTTCGGATTGCTAAAACCAATCAGTCAATTCCTTTATGTTAAAGATGCTTGGAAATTCAGCAATTATCAATATCTTCACAGCCTTAAGACTTTTAACAATAACATAACAGTATTATTCAATGGACTTGGGCCAAGAGTCAAACAATTGGAACTCAAATGCCACACTCACAACTTTGTACTAGGAAAAGCTCACCCAATATGACTCCAGAGTGCAACTGGCATTGAGAGAGTAGTTAACCTTATAGTGTTACATCTACAGCATTTGCTTTTGGTTGAAAGAGCATTATGATTACAAGACTAGCGTAACCATTTTCTTGTTAGTTCTTCCTATAGAGTTCAATTTCCTGCTTGCAAACTATAGAAAATGACAATATTATGAATGAATTTTGCCTCTAAGCAAAGCATTATTGATTTTAAGAATGTTGTTCATTGATATTTTGTTTAATACCAACATTTAATCCACCGTAACAAAAGAGGGATTACTAGACACATTTCCCAACTGGTGTGTGTCAGGGGCTGAGTTAGTAACTATGAGACTATTGAATATTTGGATACATATACTTTGCACAAATGGTACCACAAGGCCAAATCTGTAGTTTAGATTTCTACCTTTTTATAAGTGCCTCTCTGCTAACCCTAAAGATAATTCAATCAGCCTACAACATACCTGTTTGACATACAGCTACTTATATAATCAATAACATGGGAACAGACTTACAACAATGTTTGCAATACGGTATAGAGTAAGATAGCACTTGACTTCCAAAGAGAAACCTTCTTTGTTTTCCCAACTGTCCAACCAGCCTTAAGCTACACAGCTTGGTAGACATAATCATAGAAAGTAACCTGGAACACAAAAGTGGATACAGGCTAATGAAAAACACAATAAAAATTGATACAAACTGGGTAAAATCCAAAGAAAACTTCAATAATGCAATACAGTATCTACATTGCTTGCCATGGAGAGATGATGGACCACCAAAATAGAAAATAAGTCAATTTGCACTAGATTAAGTATAATGAGGAAGGAGAAAAAGAGAGTCGCCAATGAACCAAACCAAAATGGAATTGAAATCTCATTAGAATAGGTGAGGAAGAATTGGATTTTGGATTGGAGGGGCGTAAACAACGAGTTATAGATTTTGTGTTCCAATCAATTCCTCTTTATGTTTGTATGTCATCTTATCAAGTATTAGGTTTTTGGTTTGGCGGGTATAAATACCTGACTGCCAACTTAGTTAAGATAGACAAGCGAATAGGGTTGTTCTTAGTAATGATCTACTTTGACCTCATATCAGATTATCGCATCTTTTACTACTCTGAACTCAGTGATTATCCCATTGCACTTTCTAGTACTTTGTACTAATGCAGACGAGTCAATTCATCAAGTGAACAGTAACATTAAAACACTACACTTTATTCTCATATACCTATCACCCATCCAATGTAACAGGGACGCCTCTCCATAACAGAGCGCTCCGGCCTCCTCACTGAGGAAAAAGTCACCCAAGAAGCAACAAGAAAATGGTCACTATCATGTACCCACAACCGGGAAATGCATTCCCAGGCCCCTCACATCAACCACAGATTGAAGACACCCCAACGAGCCCATCAGAATTTTCAATATTAAAAGACAACAACGGCAACCTAATCAGACTATTAAGAACAGCAAGAACCCCCATCCGGAAAGTACCTTCACGCGTGGCCTCAACCTTGTCTGGAATCAGAGCTATCCCAGCTGTAGGACAATACTTTCGTCCAACATCCATCATTACAAATCCTAGGCAAAGGAGTCTTACCTAAAGGAAGGCCAAACAAATGGCCTTCCTGGTTACTCATGAAGGCATGATAGCAGAAGCGAAGATACAAAATAAGAACCCCGGCCAAATGGCCTCAGGAATTCAGCAAACAATTGAAAGCCCACAAGCCGCAATAGAACAAAAGACCAACCAAAAACTAACCGAGTTTGAGCACAACCTCAAACAATCATCATGAGATGCTTCAGAAACCTTAGAAAACATGATTTCAAACCTCAGAGATACCTTTACAAAACAGTTCAGGAGGTTAAACCGCCCCTTCATTTTCAAGGTGAAAGAAGAAAAAGGAAAATGCAGCATTTTTCGAAAACAACATAGCCGCAGCCCTAAAATGAATTTCAAAGTAGTTGGACAGAGTTAAGAATCGCTCCTACCACCAAACAGTTGCCTTATGGGTATATACAGTGACCGCTGTGGACAAAGAGGAAGGACGAGACACACCAAAGCTCAAACAGAGACCACCCCCAGTATCAATTGAAGTACTACCCCCTTGGAATACGGGACGGCAGCCTATGGATATCAGAACAGCGTTCTGGGTTAGTCCACTACTAATGGAGTACTCCCTTGCTCTACCAACTCCTCTACCACAAAACCTACTTCCACCTTAGGCACAGGCGTTCAGGCCTCTATCCTCCTCTGCCAAGAGGAGTGCAGGAAGCATAAGTTCAAGCTTGACCCACCACCAAAGGTTTCTTAAATGAAAACCAAGTTGGAAAACTTGCTGTTTTGCATAAAGAACTCCAATAGAGCCAAATACATTAGGGAGGACAAGGATTACATTACTCTCATGATCTTCAGATTTGAAGGCAATATATTAACATGATAGATATAACAAGATGGGAAAATCAACAGCTGGGACCAGGCCATTCATGGGCCCCCCCAAACTTATGGAGACAACCAAGCCCTACAACAAGCAATCAGTAAACTTCAAGCTCTGAAACAGACGGGGAATCATCTCGGCTTTCTTCATCAAGGTGGAAGAACTCAACCTCAAAGCCAATATCCCCGTTAGGAATCTCCAAATGATATTGATACCGCATCTCCACATTTAACCTGTAAGGATAGGAAATTACATACACATGTAAATTCTATCAATACACAGAACAGAGCAGGAACATAGTTATTTTCATTATTATTCTCGTTATTATTATTATTAATCAACATAGATGTTACTAGAACATCTATGACTCACTTGGCTAGGAGTCACCTACCTCTTACACACAGGTATGACTTAGGGAATTGAGTTACTTCTGACTCATAGGTGTAACTCAACAATTAGATAGCAGTCACCTCTGACTCACAGGAAATGAGTCACTTCTAACATTATAGTTATATATTAGTTAGTTAGTTAAGAGTCACCTATGACTCATACAGACTTGGGACTTTGTATAAAAGAAGCCCATTTCCCCCTTCACTGAAAAGGCAAGCAACTTAGCACTTAGCAACAAACACAAGAGTTCACAATGGTTAATGAAGTCTCTCTACATCACCATTGACTTGAAGGCAGTACAACTATTCAGACTCCTATTTATATAGATATTCAGGCAGCTGTCATTAGTTAGATTCTACTGAATCTAGCTAATAGCCACTTTTATACTATACCCAAACTTTACACAACCTGAACGTTCTTTTGCTGCCCGGATACTCAAGAATCCTACCTATCATGGGTGGAAAGAGTTGGGTATAATCACGGTACCCTACAAGAGGCCATGTTTTAGGGCACACGCAGCCAGAGAAAAAATAATAGTAAGCCCAGTAGACTAACCAATCGCCCACAAAGCAACAACAACAACAGTACCATCAAAAGGGCGTCTTGCCCACGAACTGGCAACAACATCCCCAAGTATGTCATGGTCAATCGTTAATAGGACTGTAAATGCATTTAGTGTGGATTGTTTACACACCAGGTCTGCCACTCTACTAGTGGTTATGAACTTCAATCATTGGAAAGGCCTACTGCAGGAACCAACACACCTACTTGCACAGTCAAAATGATTATAGCACCACTAAGCACACTCAAGATGATGAAGGAGCACATACTATTACTATTTCTGCACGCAAAATAAGGTCCTCTGAGACCAAAACTCTGCAAATAATTGAGCTGGATTTAGATTTCAAAGATAAAGACAAGAATGCAACCTCCAACAAGTTGGAAAACAAGTAGGGGTTCCATTACAGAGAGTTAGAAGAACCCCTCAATACACCCCACTCCTGACAGTCATGGTTGCATTAAGAGGAGAAATATAAGCAGAGGCTGTAATAGATACAGCTATGACTGCTCCTATGATAGGATGGAAATTGGCAAAGAAATTGGGATTGGCTTAGAGGAAACTGCCTGTACGGATTATTCAGGCAGATGGTAATAAATTAATATGAAGATCTCATATTATTAATTTTTCATTTAGGTGTCCGGGGCAAGGCCCTGTTTCAACATCCTCAATACCCACCCTACCACTAGTACCTTTACCTTAATCAACAGATCGGTCACTAGATGCTGAGGTGATGTATATTGGTTGAAGGGATTAGATTTTAGGGCTTTCTTGGTTCGAAGAGTATAGATTTTTGGTAGACACAGTTTAAAAGCAACTGGTTAGGAAGGATAGTTTTACAGTAAGTTATCATCAGCAGAACATTCCTGAGATAATAATGATGCTATTACAGAGTGACTACCCCAACAACCTGGCTAGGTACACACCTGGCAGCACATCACAACATGACTATTATAAGAGTTAATCAACTTGACAACAATGTATATGGCTTCTAAACCGATGTATTTAGTAGCCTTAAAGTTACTCAAAGTTATAATAGAACTAGTATACTAGTATAAAAAGTAGTAGTAGAACAACTGTGTTGAGAAAGTACAAGTCAGGAATAATTACCCTGAACTTGTTACCCTTAACTCTCATATTGTATGGAAAACAACGTTCAATTGCAAATAGCTTGGTCAGTTCTTACCCGATTGGAACAATTGTTGAACTGTTGGAACAGCAACAATTGTAGCTTTCCAACGAGCTATTGGGTGGGACTGCAGCCCATGAGGTTTTTAAGCTACGTAGGAAAAGGTCAAGACACAACCCAAAATGCCATTAAGGACCTGTAAAATTATAGACTTCTGGGCTTTAACAATAACTATTTATAACATATATAGAAGGGTGTGTTGGGGACAAGAAAAGAACTGTGAGAGCAATTTGGAAGTTGAGTTCCTCTTGAAGTTTACTTATATAAAGAAGATTTGGATAAGGCAATTCTTTGTCTAACTCTCGGCTTTCCAACAATACCGTGGTCAACCGAATCGGGCTAGCGTGGCGATAGTCACAAGTGTTCAAATGGTAGTCTTCTTTGAACTACAACAACTATTGAATGATCAATCCTTTAAACAAAGTTGAAATAGGTTAAGTCTTTTTGTAACGTTATCATTTCTATTAGTATCAAGATCCCTGGGATTGGACAGAAATTGGTTGACCTACAATTATGACAATATGGCACAATATTTCAAGTCCATTATTGGAACTTGGGTGCTATTAGGACAATCACTTAAAATCAGGTCAATGGAAACTATACAGTCCCATTGATTAAAATTAACCATCTATCTAACGGGAAGTTGCAGAAGAACCCCTGTCTCGAAAAACTTATCGCCAAAGCAAGTTGATGATAATTTAGGGATAGTATTTCTGAAGTGATAAGACTAAATACTTCATGAAGACATTATCACCAATAGAAGATATATGACTAGTGCCTTGGAATACAGGTTGAGAGATCTATGAGCCTTGACTAGTATCTGTGAGAGAATCTGCTGAAGCCCCTTGACTGAGTACTCCAATTCACCTATTCTATTGAAATCCTTGAGACTTGTCCCACTAGGAACACCTGCAGGATTACTGCAGTTTGAATTGAATGAGAACTGTCAGAATAATTGTTCTTACCCCCAATTGAGTCCTTTTCGTTTGTTTTATTCTTACATGTCTTGGATATACATATCCCTCTGTTATATTCTATCTCCGTCATGTCTTTCTATTTTTACCACGATCTTCGCTGTTATATCCTGTTTTCATACTATATCAGTTCATATCGTCACACCTCTCCTTCTACCTTCCTGTTTGGGATATCCATGTCCTCGCTTACGCTCCCACATGTATCACCCACACCTGTCGTTGCACCCACACCTTTCTGTGGCGATCCACACCATTCTATGGTGTGACTCGCTTATTTCATTTGTCATAGACGGTGTAACACACCCTCACGCTGGTGTGCCACACCTCTTTCTTTTGTCAATACTCTTGGTATTTCTCAGGGTCAACGCCATGCCCCAGGACTTTTTGCTGGACTTGCGTCGAGCTTTTCTGTTGCTCGCTTCCTTCCCTACTCATGTATATAAGGTCGCTCGCTCCCCACTTAGTTCTGCTCTTTAGTGAATACGATTACCTTGAAACCGATAACTTGCTCCGCTGGCTACCGCCGTGACCCGCTCCTCTCTAAGATCTTTGAACCCTCTTGTGCACATCTATCCCCCTTTGTCTCGACTCTCGATACCTACGGAGTATACCTTCTCACAAGAACAAGGCATTCTAATAAAGCCTGGATCCGCAGAGAGCGTGACCTCCATACTCCAGGAGTATGTGAGGATAACGTTATCTGCCCGCGAGACACAACTATACCAATGTCAAAGACAAACTACCAGCAGAGGATATAAATATGGAAGTAATAGCCACCAATCATAGAGACAAAACAGATTCAACCCATACGGATGGAGCTCCAAAGTTCTAAATCTTCAACGTTACTGTTACCTTAGTTACAATCCATGTTCTAGTGAAGATATGATTCTAATTAAATCATACAAGTGTTCTTAAGAGCAGCGGTACCATACCAAACGTACACAGCCAAGTATCTAGGTTTGGGATCCCGTTACAAATGGAAGAAGATTTGAAAGAAGGGGATACTGTGTTACTAGTCAACACAGCGCCCCAATACACTGAGTACACTTAGGTGTTCCCATGCAAGCGGGCCAGTAAACTACCCTCACATTGAACGTTGGATGCCAACATACCCCTTAAAGACCTCTAAACCAAAATCCCCAAAGGCCCAGTATATAGGACCACTTAGGAGAAAGATGAGGCACTGATCGCATACCTAGTGGAATACACACCATCAGGAAAGTTTTGGAAATTATACTCAGCAGCTGGAGGACCTATCCTCTCTATGCGGAATAAGGACAGACTCCTATCACCCTGCGTCGATTACTGGGGGCTGAACAAAATTATTATGCCCAACCAATACCCTTTCCCCTTGATGAACAAGCTTAGAGAGCAGACTCAAGGCTCACAATGGTTTACCCAGCTCAACCTCAAGAACGGCTACCACCCCATTCAGGTCAAAAAAGAAGACAAGTTGAAGACACCTTCCAACACTGAATACGGTCCGTAAAGATATGGTGTCATGCCTTTTGGAGTCATCAATGCTCCTTCCTCATTCCAAGAGATGATAGAGGAAGTCCTCCAAGGCATTTCAAGAGTATTCTACAACCAGGACGATATTCCCATCCACATCCAAGGGACTCAAGAGGAATACCAACTAGTTGTTGAGCAAGTATTGGAAAGACTCATGAACTACGGCCTTGCCATCAAGCTAAGCAAGTGGGAATTCCATGTCCAACAAATGGGCTTCCTTAGTTTTGCTATCAATGGAACACAGGTAAAAATGGATAGTGCACAAATTAAGACAAACGGGGAATGGGCAGTACCCTACAACAAGAAGAACTTGCAATTATTTCTAGGTTTCGCCAACTACTACCAAAGTTTTATCTAAAACTACAGCCAGCAAACCAAGGGCCTCAGCAACTTGACTAAAGACATTCCATAGTTGTGGTGAGCTTAGCAACAAGAAGCACTAATACTAGCACAATGGGATTGGAACCTACCTACGCTCTTGGGAACCAAAATATCCAACCAAGCGGTAGGAGGTGTACTGCCCCAGCTACACCCAGCAGACCCTGGATAGACACAATGCAAAGCAGAATGGAAACTGGTTGATTGCTATGTCACAACAATTGAAATATATAAGCGCAACTGGCCAATTCCAGAAATGAGGCGAAGTAACAACAATTAAAGGTACTTTGAGCATTTCACCAACCTTTAAAGGCAGTGTTATATTATTTGGTCATGTTGTGAAGCTTCTGTTGAATTTAAAGTTGGAACCTTGTGAGGGTGGTTATTTCTTTTTTGATGTGTCCCCTGTTATTGACTTAATTGAAGGGTTCCATTTACGGCTTTTCAATGAGGTTATTAAAGTTAAGTATTATCCCAAAGCGAGTCATGATATTAACCCACCGAGTATAGCTGAATTGCCATTTAAGTTGCTCAATACTATCATAGTTCGTGGGCATCGAGGAGGAGGTGGAGGGAATTGTATACTTGAGGTCCTTAGAGGCAGAGCCTAATGAAATATAATGAAGCAGGCAAAAGGGGTTGAAGTAGATAGGTTCTTGAACGTAATAAGCATCAGCAAGAAGTTGATATGGTATTTATTCGGTTGTAACAGTCATAATGCACATAGCGGTCATAATGAAGGCCTCGAGTTATAACTGGCACCTTGCAATGGAAACCGTTACAATTGGGACGTTATCTGGCCTAGCCTTCCACCTGAATGCAGAGATTGTGGAGTCATTGCAATGGACATCCATTTTTGTAATGGGGCATGGCCGTGACATGAACATAGCAATGTATGGTCCGTAAAAGGCTCTCTCCTTGCAAAAATATATTACACATTGTAGTGGATGGGCCGCTCATATCATAACACTGTAACTCATTGTCTTGCATTGCATTTGAGGCAAATCATGGCCAAAGTCTTACAATTATTTGCTGGCCTTGTAAGGTGGCCTATGTATGCCTACATGCATTAAGGCTTGGAATCCGTTACAAAAACAATAATTTTCGTCAACTCTATATGTGAGATTGTTAAGCTATTGTCGAATGAATTGAATTGGCATAGCATACTCGGTTGTAGCTAGCTAAATATAAAATACAACATAGGGTGTATGTAGGAAAAGAAACAGCAAAACAAAATAGGGCTCTTGCATGCCCCCACCATCAAAAAAAACCTCCACACTGTCTCATTTCTGATGGAAACCATCCAATCAAACCCGCCTACAAAAAACAAGAATAAACATTAATCCAACCAAAATTAAATCCTCCACCAGCCTATGTGAAATCCGTTCAAAATTATATAAAAATGTCCAACCCAGGACCCAGCAAGATAATAAAGACAAAAAAATATATACAACAAGAGGAACGAAATTGGAAAATAGAAGAGATATGAGAAGTCAGAGAAGAGGTAGACAGGAACAATCTGAAATTAAACAGAATAGGGCCTCAGACGGTTTACTTGTTGTCATTTAGTAGTGCAAAATGATCAGACAAGGCATCCTCATAGTTATTTGGATCCCGCTGGGTTGTATATGAATGTGCCTTGGAGGGCAGATCGGCCTATTCCTAAAAATTATTGGCAAGAGCTTGTCAAAGTTGACTGTTTTTGTCCCGCGCAGCTATCAAAACGTCCACAATACAAGGGTTTCAATGCATGCGAACCTTGTGTTTCCCAATTTGCTCTTGAAGCTGGGTTTCTAAATACTTTTCAAGGTCCTTGCAATTACAACTATACAAAGCAGCCAGAGCGACATATTCTTCATCAGAAACCATCTACTTCTTCACAACCAAATCATGCAGCTTGTTTTTAATAAGCCCAATGGGCAACGTGGAGACCAGCATTTAATAATGGTCCCAGATTGCAGTCATATAAGTATGTGTACCTGAAATTGTCAGATTTTGGACGTAAAGCGTTGCAAGAGATCTGTACAGGATATGCTTGGTGCAGTATACTCCTAAAGGGGGTTGTCTAAGGTCCCAGTATGTCAGGCTTGAAGGCTGTATTGGAAAAGAGAAGCGACGAAACAAATAAATGGTTCATTAATTTTGCTTGTCAACTTTATGTCAACCTTGCCCATACTTTTCAGTTCCCGAAAGAATTGGTATAAGAGGAATTTGGCAATCTCTCTAGCTACGAAGGGGCCTTCTCGGGACTATGCATTAGACGGAATTAGTCTTAATTGGAACGGTTTTCACACAAACAATATACCTCAGGTTTGTCCTCCGGAAATGAAAATCAATCATCCTTCAACCAATATCCGAGCCTTTTGTTGACTTCCTCCACTGGGGATCCTTGAATTTGAAGAGGTCTGGGGCAGAATTTTAAAGGTCAAAACAGAAACACACCTGAAGCACAATAAGACACTTTTGAACTATACTTGTGTAAGTACAAATGTCTTAAATGAGACGAGAATGTTGGCATTTGCCTTACATGCGTCTTGACGGGTTGTTCCTGCATTATTTGAGTAACCCGGCAACCATAAGCCTATCCTTTAGCAATGAATTCTAGGATTTCCTTGACATGTGGTAAAGGATTGGTAAGATAAATATACTCAATTATGAACTCCATGGCTGCCTGCGTTATTGATTTAATGTTTGAGGGCATTGTTTAGACACTTAGGGACTCTCTGACAACTTTAATTGTGCGTTCCCGGTCCGAATTGTTTTTGAAACCGTTTGCAGTTGAATCGATCTGGCTTACGCGTCATCTAGAAGGGCTAGAATTTTTTAGATCAAGGGGTGTTGAGTTTGAAATCTATATTATCCAACGAGAATACTTGAAATCAATAAATGAGATTTTATCATTAAACATACATTTAAATTGTGCGATTACAAAGGTACTTGTGAAAAGGTACAAAGGGCTAAAGAGCTTTTAATTCTTTTGCTAGATGCAACCCATCTCTTTACAGATAGTTACAAGTGAGGAGCAGCTGAAATTTTGCCATTTTTATGGTAGCTTTCAAAGACCTGTAATAGTCATTTGCGGATATGCAGTGCCTGAGGAGAATCAAAGTATTGCCTGGAGATTGTGGTTGATGCTAGTGGTGAAATTTTAGAGGGAGGATTGCGGGTAACAATTCTTTCAATTAATGTGTAAATGGCAGAGGTTTGGGGCAATAAAGTTCATGGTGCGGCATTGTAAATAGGACTGGGGATGGAAAGAATGGGACGGTTTTTGTCTAGGGCCTATGAAAGCCCCCCGCTCCAGGTTACATCTCTCTTCTCATGGCTTTTACTATTATGGAATCAAAAAATGCCTAATGTAAAGCACTGACCTCAAAATCGATTTACTGCCTAACTAATGCCAAAAAACAAAAAGTAAAAAAACATAACATTCGAAATAGTACAAAAAGAAAATTATCTTATCTCTACCATCACCACCCATGCCTGTTTTGACCAGAGACGGTTTTTGTCCACTTGCACACCGTTTATGATATTGCATTGGCTGCTTTCCAATTGGTGGGACCAACCACAGCTGCTGCCACTGCAGCCTCATGGGTTGTGATGACCAGATCCCAGTAACAGGATCTCAATGGCCAAGAAAAGTACCGTTATGTCCATGACAAGGGGGACAATAGGCGTGGATGAGAGAGGGTAATGGCAGTTGAGGACGGCAAGATTATAGGTGTTGACGTGCTCAAGGGGGTGCACAGGCGCAGGCTCCGGGGCACTACCTGGGAGGTGTAAAGATAAAAACAGGATTAAGAACAAAGGACCGGAGCAGGTGACCACATGTGACAAGCCGACTAAATAATAAGCTAACAAGAATGAGCAACACAATCGACCGATGGAGGTCCGCGACAGGGACGTTGGCAAAGGGTCTAACCCTACAATGACCAAAGACCGGAATATGGCCAACGAGCAGACTAGCCGCGCGCTTGAGGATCACAATCAAACAATCAATCTATTTATTGTCTTACTCATTATATTGGTAGCAACACTGCTTTTTTCTGTAATTTTAACAATGGGAATTTGCAATCAAAGAGGACAGGCACCCACGGGAGCCTAGGTGGCAAACCCATGGGTAGGAGATAAGTATCAATGGACCCTACTCACCATACAGCCCAAGGGTGCAAGGCCAAAGGCAAGGGGGCACCGTAGCGACCGAGGCCACAACCATATGGAACAACAACACTCCTGACAGGAGCTGGCGGTAGAGAGACAACCACCGAGGAGAGGGCAGCATATTGCGACGTGAACAGCACCCTACTGGACTCAGTCATTCTGTTATCCTGGGGCAAGAACAATGCACACATTATCAAGGCATAGATACCATAACTCAAGTTGGAGTTACTATTGCAGTACGTTTTAGTAACCAGATGGACCTTGGTGGTCCTTCAACAACTGGCGTTAGAATCGGTGGCTCAGCAGTACGCAAGCCATATGTTTGGCACAGGTGCGTACACGACGGGACTACAGGATTGGCCGATGTTCCGACGACTGTTCCTGTGCAGTTTCGGGAACCCAACGGAGCAACTCAACGCGGAGGCAGGATGGACGAACCTCAACAGGTTCTGGCTGACAGACTCGGTTAAGAATGCTGTCACCTTCTTGAATGTAATGTAGCAACTGCAGAGAGTGCAGTCAGAGGACGGCGAAGTACAGGATACGGAGGAATACTTGATGGGGGCCTCCAGGTTGAGGCTGGGGGGGGACCTGGCAATACATTTTGAGAAGCTGGTTCAGGATAGGATCAAGCTTTGCCGCATGATTGCACCTGACAACACTACAACCAGGATCATGACAATCAAAGAACTGCTTCAAGCCACAATCATGTGGGCCCACTAAACCTTAGGAAAATCCCACCGACCGCGGGCCCAGATGGCTGCAGTCCAGTCATAAGCACCGAACCGCTCGGCGTTGACACCGATACCCATGGACCTAGATGCATGTTAGCAGTCATCAAAGCACAACTACAAGACTTGGGGGGAGGCCACCCAATGACCCATAGGAGGAGAAGAACCGACCAAGACGACTACCACATTGCTATGTGTCTGACAAGGAAGGGCATTTTGCCAGGAAGTGCCCACAGGGACAGCGGTCGGGAAATGCCTAGACCACCCAAACAGCTACGGTTTGGGTGCGGAAGGTACATAGCACAAGGACAAGGAATGGGGAAGTGAGACGAGGGAAGAGATACATGTGAATAGTTTCTCGCATAATGCCCTTCTCATTTTACCTACACTAGTCCACGTGGGACATACTACAGTAGCATTAAGAGCACCAGTAGACTCAGGAGACTCGGCGAAATTCATTACGCCCCTGCTAGCCAAGAGAGTGGTGCGACTGAGCAGATGGATGGGAAGGGTCGAGGTACACTTGCGAGGGATGATCAAAGTAGTGACCACAGGAGGCAAAATCAGGACAGAAAGGAAATGGCTGCAATTGAAGGTGGCAATATCCACGTATATCATAATGCTGGATTTTGTTCTCTTCTCAGGAGTTCAGGACAAGGGTTACAACTGAATTTTGGAAATGGCGTGGCACATAGACATCAACTATTGCTATACCATTCACCACACCAGGAACATGATGACCATTCAGGACAAGATGGGACGTCAAACCTTGTGAGGCTCCACACCAGGCAACAACAGCTGACCACAGCAAAGAACCCAAGGGGCGGGTCGGAAAAAAGAAGGGTTCCAAGGCAAAGCACTGGCCGCAAAGGCGGACCCCAACAAAGAATATAACCACGTCGGCCCATACAACTTTTCTGATGATCAGTGGCACAATGGGGAGTGAGACATGATAGAGGGGAGGGCCCTTCTCTACATGATAGCAATCAAAGACATGGTGGAAGGAGCAACAGCAGAGAAGCTGCCCAACACAATAGAACAGGAGATGAGACAGTGCTTTGCAAGGGCGTTAACGGAGCCGACAAGGGTTCCACAAGAACAACCGATAGCCATGAAGCTTTGACTCAAACCAGGGGTACCCACACCGGCGTCTTGCCCTTACCGACTGTTACAACCAGAGTGGGAGTGAATGGAGACACAGCTCAAGGAGCTGTGTCACAAAGGATGGGTACAGGACTCAGTATCTTGATACGGAGCACCAATTATCTTCGTGAAGGAGGCGGATAGCGCCCTCAAACTCTGCGGCAATTACAGATGTCTGAACGGGATGACAATCAAGGATTACTACCCCCTACCCTACATGGAGGACGTCTTTGACAGACTCCATGGCGCAACGTTGTTCACCAAGCTGGATCTAAAGTCAGGACACCATCAACAATGATTAGCTACAGAGGACCGGAAATAAGACGGCATTTGTGACCAATCAAGGACTCCACGAATAGACGGTCATGGACTTGGGACTCACAAACACACCTAGCTCCTTCATGAGGACAATGACACAGGTCCTGAAAGACCACGCAACAACCACCCTAGTATTCATGGACAACATACTCATCTATATAAAGAGAGGATCCCAAGCACCCAGGACGGCAGCCACAGGAGTGGTGGATATACACCATAAAGGTGCATTGAACCTGAACCTGAAGAAATGCGAATAGGCGGTACCTGAGGTGGTATTCCTGTGTCAAATAGTGAACGCAAGTGGGATCAGTGCAGCGACGGATAAGGTGGCGGCGGTCAGGGACTACAAGAGGCCGACGAAAGTTGAGAACCCCTGACACTTCCTCAGAATGACCGGATAGTACAGCTGTTTGAAGAGCTTGCCGCCCCACTCCACAATCTGATGGGAGGAAATGCGAGCCGGATGCTCATACAATGGGATGCTTGGCTTGACAAATCCCTCCGATCGCTCAACGCAGCACCGACAACAGCACCAATCTTGGCACTACCCAAAAAGGGCAACCGCAAGTTCAGCATCCACTGCAACACATCGAAAGTGGCAGTAGGGCCATGCTAACCTAAATCCAGAAGGGAGAGATGAGAACAATTGCATATTACTCCCCCAAACTATCAAATCCCCAGACACAATACGCAACATACGACTAGGAAATCTAGCAATCCACAGAGCAATCACGCATTAGATACCCATCATTCTGGGGAGCCACATCATGGTCCACACGGACTACAGCATGCTGACCTACATCATGAAGCAATGAACAATAAGCGCAAGACAATTCAACAAAAGTTGGAGCTGTCACACTTCGACATCAACATCCAGCATATCGCAGAGACAACAAACATTATCGTAGACTGCCTGAGTAGACCATCGGACGGGGAAAAAGTTAAAGCAATGTGGAGGTCCTGTTCTTAGCAGTTGTGCACTCGAGGGAGGTTGCCTCCCTGGGGCAATGGAACGACGCGGCTTGGAAGAATTATGGTGGGGACAAATGGTTTGGATCCGTCATCTGTATCGTGAGAGGAGAGGGGAAACCAAGGGGGGAGAAACCAACTATGGCACAGAACCAGGCCAGAGCAGCTCAATTTAAACTCACCAACAACGGACTCCTGATCACCATGGAGGACGACCGCTTGGGCATATTGGACATAAAAACACTGAAAACAATCTGCGCACTACTACACAACAGCCCAATAGCAGGTCACTTTGGGAAGACCAAGACACTGGCCGTGAGACAGCGACAGTTCTACTAGCCCAGGGTGGACCAGACAATCCGACACTGTTTGCCAGGATATGATACCTATGCCCGTGTGAAAAGGGACTGCAAGGCAGCCATGAGGCTTTACCAACTAGTAGAAATTCCGATGGAATGATGGGAAAAAATCATAATTGCCTTCATCACTAGAATCCTAAAGTCAGCCTCTGGGAATAACTGCATTGTCACGATACTTAACCTGTTGAAAAAACAGATATACTTCATATTGACAAGGGAGGCGGGCCTGTCAGCGAAGAAGATAGCAAGACTAGTGATCTCCACGTAGCTGTGGCCGTTTGCTAGGACAAACCGCACAACTAGGATAACTTGTTATACCTAGGGGAGTTTGTGTACAATTTGGCCACTCAGGAAGTGTTGGGAAAGATATCATTTGAGCTGAATATCGGGTTCACACCACAAATGCCTTTAGACCATAGCCTGGCACATTCAAGGGACTCCCAGGACTCACCAGCGGCCCTACAAGGGGCAGCCATGTTAGAGCACCTCTAGAACACACTTCAGGAAGCCCGTGACAAACTCAAAGAAGCCCAGGACACAATGGCCGCAACAATGAATGCAAGGCGATGTACATCTACACTGGCGGTAGGGTAGTTGGTGTGGCTAAGGACGGACAGACCACTTACCACTGCCAAACGCAAACCACAGCAAGGAGAACAGCAAGAAGCTCTGCAACCACCGGATAGGCCCTTTTAAAGTGACCAAGCCAGCAGCATCAAGGAATGCCTGGTTTTGGATTGACTTAGAACGTGGGGCATTCACCAACCCATCAACGTGGGGTCACTCAAAGTGGAAAATATGGACCCAACATGGCAGAGGCACCCACTAGCAATGCGGAGGACAATGGAAGGCGCGGACTTTCCCATCAACGCGTTTGTAGTTCACCAACGTAAGGCTGACGGGACGGATGAGTACAGGATCAATGGAAGGGCTGGGGAGCTGCGGACGACATGTAGGGGGCAAGAATGCCACTGAAAGGAGCCCAGGAGGCGATAGCTAAATGTCATCTAACTAAGAGCAAGTTGAGATGCTTGCTGCAAGGAGAGACCACGGTAGAGAAAAGAGAAAAAGAAAAAAATAAATGATGAGAAAATAAGGGAAAGGAGAAAAGCGAGATGGAGACCAAGCAACGGGAGCAGTAGACAATAAAGAAAAGAAAAAGGAAAAAAGAGATAAGGGAGACAGAGAATAGAGCAAATAAAGGACAGGGAAGAGACAAGAACATGAACAAGAAGCACAACACAAAAAAAAAAAAGGAAATCCAAGCAAGGAAAGGGAGAAAGAGGCACGTTAATGATGGAGGACTAAGGGAAGAGCAAGAACAACTGGAATGGCCGATCAACCATCAGTCGGCATCAGAAACATTGCCCCCCTTTTTCCTGTCCTTTTCCTCCTTCTCCCCCTCTTCCTCCTCACCCTTGTCTTTGTCATCGACATCATCCTCATCCTTGTTCTCGACATCGCTGCCTTCGGCCTCAATGACCGGGGCAGCCACGACAGGAGGAGGACGCTGTAAGAGTCTAGCTATTGCAGGGAACAGGTGATCTCGAGCGAGAGAGGCAGTTAGGCCAGGGAAAAAACAAAACAAGTGCCGACTGCAAATTAACCACAAGGCATGCTGATTGAAAAGCTTGGACAGCAACTGGCACAGGTGCTCCGGGAACCTGGCGGACAGAGGTCCAAGAGAGACAGCGTCAACGACCTTATCTTCAAGCTAAGGCAGGGACCATAAGGTCAGCAGGAGATAGGGATGGGAGCATGGGGTAGACAAGGGAAAAGATGCATACCGCAACAAGCTCCTGATGGGCTTGAACGGCGGCAGTCGGAGCGGTACCGGTGGAAAAGACACAAGGAAACTCCCCATTTCTACCAGGAGCGAGAGGAAGGAGGTTGGCAGCGGGACGATGCACTTTGGGGCATGTAGCAGCACCCGCAGCAAGAGAACCATGGGCAGAGATGAGGGCTCCACCACAATTGAAGGTAGGTTGAGGAGGAGAGTCACCCATCGCAGCCGCGGCCGCCCCCCGCTTAAGAGCACGGGGAGGCCCAGCAAGGGCGGGAGAAGCAGCACCATGAGAGGCACTAGCAACAGGACGTGAGGGGGGTGCGGCTCCGGTAGGACCATCGGCAAGGTTGGAAGGAGCAGCGCAATCAGGGCAAACAGCAAGAGTAAGGTGAGCAGCAGCGGCGATACCAGCAGGAGAACCGGGGGCAGCAAAAGCAGCAGTAGCACCACGACCAGCACCACCAATGGGATGCGGCAAGCGAGGGGCACGTCCTCCGGGAGGAGCAGCTGAAGGGGCACTAGTGGCAATAAAGGCAGCGAGGGCGAGGAAAACGTTAGTGCCAGCGCCACAAGCACGACCGGCCTACCCGGTACCAGCACCACCAGCAGCAGCCCCACCAACAGCATAGTAATTGGCAAGGGTGGCGGCGAAGGTAACCCTGCCACCAATGCCGTTGGGGGGACCAGCGCGACTCCCGTTGTTGCGCAAGGCGGCCAGCCACTCGTTGAGAGCAGTGGTGTACTCCTTAACGTACTCTTCAGTGAGGATTAGAAATCAACTGAGTAATAGAGACAACTAGAACTTGAGGGTAACTGACAAAAACATATGGAAAGCTATAGCGCAATGAAAGTTTGTGATACCACAACCTTGTAGTAGTTTCTCTGAGATTCCAACCTAGGAAAACAGGCACTGATAGAGATGCGGGCTGTTATGTTGCAATAGTTCCCGGGAATAGACGAGGACAAAGGCGAGGTGAATGGTGATATACATTATAGCCAGTAAGAAGCGGAACTAATTGGGGTTAGGATGAGGTGAACATGGATCCACTGTACCTCGTAGCAAGGCTAAGGCCGATGGTGGCTGAGTGTGGGGTAGTTTTGATTAAGGCAGAAATCTGGGTTCATGACAGCTGGCTTTATCTGGCATAATGTGTAGATACGCTTTCATTCCACTATACATTCCAACAGTTAATAATAGTTACAAACAATATAAGATCCCACATGCAAGTGATGATTGTAACCAGTTTCTATGTGTATATTTTGCAACCCTGTAATGCGGATAAACTGTAGTGGTCATTCCAAGTACGCATTGCAAGGTTACTAAAGTACCACACACAGCAAATAAGTCCCACACTCTGTCATGGTGCCCATATGGGACATGATTCAAATCTATAGCCACAGAAGAATAGAAAATTGTGGTATGATGGGCCCATGATTTCTCAACAACCCACATTATTATGTACTTCAGATTGTCACGTGTATTTTATAGGCCTTAGATGGGTAATGACAACGAGATTTTGTTAACGGACCTAGAGACACAAGGCAATGAAGGACATGCCAAATTATTGGACAGAAATATTTTCAACCATCAACCCATGCCCATTTTTTTCGGATACAACATCCATCAAAGCCACTTTTTAGTGCACAGTTCCATAGCACCGTAGCCTCGAATGGCATCGCCACCTCAGCAAAGGTCGATTTGGCGCTCTCGGCGCTCTGGCGACGACAACGCCCATCGGAGTACGTTACCGTTACAGGGAAAATCGGCGCCAAATCGATTGCCGACCTGACCCGCAGAATAGCATAGCATAGAATCACACGGAATCGCATGGAATCCCATGGAATCCACGACTTGAGGCAGCTGCGAGTTCGAGTCGTCGATTCCATGTGATTTTCGAGTTCTCCATGTATCTCTACCACGATTGATTTGGCGCTGCAGCGACACTCGACGTACAGCCGGTGCACAAAAGTAATGGGGTAGTGGCGTCGCCAAGGGCAACATTTCGTGTACAAGGATTGCACGGTACTTCCACTGTTTTGAACTGTACACAAAAGTCGATGCTTGGCGACGCCACTGCCCCATTACTTTTGTGCACCGGCTGTACATCACGTACGTCGAGTGTCGGTGATGTACGTCGAGTGTCGCTGCAGCGCCATGCCAGCGCCGGCAGCGAGAATCGGGGGGGGACGTTTCGCCACAGCGCTAACTCGACACTTGCTGATGCGGTCGCGGCCATTGGGGAAACATGTCGCCGAAGCGCGAGATCGATTGCTGGTCAGCGTCGTTGCGATAGTCGCCCAAATCAGCCGTGGACTACATATTGGCAATTGCATATTTGCAATCGAACTGACCTATGGGTGGTGTAGCGGATAGTATCACGTAACTTGCCCAGCAACGCATCCTCCCATAGAATTGAGGGCCCCGGTTCGAACCCCTGCAAGACCTCCTTGGATGTTTTCATCCATGGGCGGCGTGGGTTGTATTCGATCTGGGGAAGAGGGTTGCCCAGCTTGCTGTAATGCTCCGGTTCCAACACGTATGATTCAATTCTTGTGGCTGGAACCGGGGTAACCTGTTTTGCATTTTTTGAGGGTGGATATTTGTATTTGGTTGCATTGTTTGAAATTGATGAGACGAGCATGGCTCGATGGCAGCATCACGCGAGCAGTATGCTTGCTGGGCACGAATCCTAATGCCGAAATCACCTATTCCTGTTACGGCCGACACTCTGTTTGAACAGGCATATTCGTATTCCATCACGGTTTGGCGGGAGGGAATGACGACGACGCCATACCATCACCTCCCTGAACATTTACTTGTCGCAAGAATCCGATCTTTCGGGAATACGTTCCGGTTGACAGCGGTGTGGTGCAACTTGTACTCATTTACCTGTTTGAAACGATCTTTGGTTCGAGGGCTGGCAGTGCGGGCATTGCAGTGGTGCAATGGTGTTACCCTCCCGCGTAGTAATGGCTACATCTTTCTATTTTCACCCCCGATTCTTTTTTATTCAGATTCCGCATGCATGCCCCATTCAGTATGCCTAAGGTAAAAGTATTAGAAACCTCCTCTACGTAGTAGCTAGCCACCCCATACATGCGAAGAATAGATGAAGAATTGGAAGGCATTGGACGTTTTCCCGGGATCCCCCCTCGCCTCCTCCTCGAAGCCCTCTTTCTCTGTAATATTGGCCTTCCCATATGCCATCTATATGCATCGTAAATGTCCAGGCCGTTGCCGGCCCCACTTGTCACCTTTTCTCACCTACAGGGGTGGGCTCTATTCGCGTAGAGATTGCCCGCGTCTCGTACTTCATTATATAATTTTTCGCAGGCATTCTCTTTTTACTTTTCTACATGAGCATGACCATGCCATCCATGTCTCCCCATCCCGCGCGTGAGACCCAAGCATGCACATATCCATATCCCTCACCCCGTCAACTCCTGTGGTTATGTCGGACTCTTCTCAACCACCCAGGGAGTTGTATAGGCCTGCCGCTGCTACCGGCCCATTGATTCCTTGTGTCATTTTAGTGCTTGTTTTTGATCACATGCAATCAATCCTTGGCTACGATTGTATTTCGGGTTAAAAATTTGGCGGTAAAAGGGGTCTTTTTTTGGTGAGGTGGGGTGGGGTGTGGGTGGGGTGGGGTGGATTCTAGCGGTACTCGTGTATTCAATTTCTTTGCAATGCTCGGAAGTTGCTGGATGCAAGGTTTTTCTTTGAAAAAGTCAGACTTCTCCGTCCGTCCCCTTCGTCAAAAAGTCGAAACTTTGTGCGCGCAGATTATATCGTTTTCCAACGTTCCAGTCAGGGTTTTGTTTTGAAGTTTTTCTCTTCATCCACCTTTCAAGAAAAAAACTGATACAACAGAAGGGAAGTGTGCTAGATAGGGGGAGGGGGGTACCTCGTTGCCGGGGTGGTTGGTTGGGTGTAGACCACTGGCAAACACTACACGTCGCGACTGGGCATTGACGGGGTGGGGGGCTCTGTCTTTCACTTTGGGGGTATCCCGAGGTCACATTCGTGCAGATGGGTGAGTTTGTGGCTTTTACTTGTTTTGGAGATGTGTGATGTTTTTACACTGGTTACTAGGGAGATGAGCGCCTCCTGTATGCCGCTGTCCCTTTGCTTTTGTGTGTGTGTGTGTGTGTGTGGGGGGGGCGCGGGTATTTGTAAAAGGGAAAAAAAGCTCGGGGGGTTTACCATGTATGACGTATCCATCAGAAACACCGATAGGAACAGTACTTCCATCACTCCATTTTCCCGTGCTTGTCTGTATGCTACAGTAAGTCAGTAGTAAAATTCTGAAATTTTTGTAAAATCACGTTTGCGTACACGTGGGAAAACGAAAGTTATGGATAGTTGCGGTGGGTGTGTGTATCTGATAGAATTACAAAAAAAAAAAACTGAGATAAATAAAACCGAAATCGTAGAAATTCTACATGGAGGGATTGGGTAAACAATGAGGTGTCTCGCTGCATGCAGAATTTAATTCTGGGGGTGTGTAGTGGGAAAAAAAGGAGTGAATATAGTACGACAAAATGAAATAAAAGAAAACGAAAGGCTTCCCAATCCAGAACCCTCCGCCCCCCCAAGACCAAGACCAATTACCAATACAAATCCTGCCTCTCCCCATCCTCTTCCAACTCCTCCTCCTCCTCCTCCTCGTCAATGTCCATGCACCATTCCTCCGCTGCATACCAGTCTCCATCGCCCTCCTCTTCGTCGCTCCAGACCCCCCCCCTCTCCAACCGTAGACAGATATCCGCCATCTCGCAGCTCCATGCGCCGCGGTGGGCAGTGGCGAGCGCCTGGTCCCACGGTTGGGCCGTGTCTTTTGGCCACAGGTTGCGCGGCAGGAGGAGGCGGAGGAGCTGCATGTGTTGGGTGTGGCTGAGTGTGTTGAGCGTGGGTGTGGCGGTGGGTGGTGCTTCTTGGATGGGAGTGTCCTTGGTCGGCGGTGAGGCAGGTACCGGCGGGGCTGCGGCGATGGGAGGGGGTGGCGTCGCAGCCAGACACGACGCGGCTGCCGGGGCGCGAGCCGGCGATGCTGGCGGGGGGCGTGAAGATGCCGCTGGTGGAGGCGGCGTGGGACGTTGTGGAGCCCGGTGGTGGTGGTGGTGGCTGGTGTGGTGGAGAAGCTGTGGGTGCGGCTGGTGTGGTATCCTCTGCAGCATCCCCCGTGCCGGTGGACTTGCCGCTCCCGCCCCCGTAGGAGCCATCATCGTCACCATCATCGTCATCGTCCTCGCCGTCGATGTACATCACGACAACCTCCTCCGTGTCGCCTGCCGCCGCGTGCTTTGCCCGCTTGCGAGCGGCCTCAGGGCTGACGACGCCCAGACGGGCCTTGAGCGCGGCCATGTTGCCCATGCCCAGTAGACTCCGGCTTTTTCTGCTCTCAGGTTTCCAGGTTCAGGAGTCCGATGAGATTCTGCATCATCAGATTTTTGCAATTCGAGATCCCGCAAGTGAACGTCAAGCCGCCCACGTGACTTATAGCGCAAGGGCCTCGAGAGTTCCCGCTAAGCGGCCCTTAATTGCTGTCGCCCGGCGTACTCGAGTACTAGGGCTATGACGCCCTGAGTTCTTCTTTTTTCTGGGGGCATTGAAGTAGCGTGCGAGCTAGGCTGCCGTTGAGGGTAATTATACTATACTATTGCGAGGCGCTCGAGTGCTGCTGTTATGAGGCCTAGGGAGCAATTGGCTGGAGCACTCGAGTGCTGCCGAGTGGCTGGTATTCAGGGTATGTCTGCTGCTACGAGGTTACTAGTGCTGCTGGTGTGAGGCTTCGAGTTCTGCTGCCTATATTATAACTCTCGAGGGCTGTTGCTGCATGCCCTCGATTGAGGCATTGGGCGAGGCCGCCATTGGCGGTAAGCATGCTTGCCCCCTGGCCTCGAGTGTTGTCTCGATGTGGCTTCGAGTGGGCCCGCGTGCGAGGCTGCTGTTGAGGGTAAGTATACTGTTGCGAGACGTCGAGTTTCGATGGTACGAGGTTTCGAGTGCTGCGGCTATGAGGCCTCGAGTGCTGCCTCTACGATGCGGCCTCGAGTTCTGCTGCCTATAACTCTCGAGTGCTGTTGCTGAAGGCCTCGAGCGCTGTTGCTGCAAGGCGTAGGGCTGGTTATAAGGGATGAGCTGACACCCAGAGAGGGTGCCGCTGCCATGCGGGTGGGGTGCCGCTACCGTGAACGTTTGCTGCCGCACAGCCGATCCGTGCATAGCATGTGGGGGTGATGCTGCTGCTGCACGCTTAGGCTCAGGAATGGATATAGAACAAGTTGAGGACATGACAAGTAAGTAGAGTCAAGCTAGTGTTGGGTGTAGACACAGTCACGAGTCGATGAGATTATTCATTGTGCGTGCGAGTATACATCAGGCAATTACTACCAGGTTAGCATATTGATTGATGGATGAATATGCTAAACAATGTAATCGATCCCCATGTTTGAAGGAAGTGAAGATACGAAATCCAAAAGTAACAGTGCAATCGAAACCGAGATTGACGTAATTGTTTGTGGCTACAGAAATAAAACAAGAATTGTTGAACGCCCCATTCCATCTCAATACTGCATGCTCAACCCCGCCCTGGACTGTGCAACGCATGTTGACGTCAAGTGATCACATCATGGACGTGGAGATACATGTGGATGAATAAATAAGGCGAAATCAAGAAATCCCACGCATGGATGACGCTCGGGGGAGACAATAGAAAGGGATACAACAAACAACGATTTATATGAGCGAGGAGGAATTCGGAGGAGGTGTGAGACCAGTGCTAGCACGGAATCAATACATAAAGGGCACTACACACCAACATCCACGCTCTGTATCGCTGGAAATCCATCTGGAAGGCTCACTAGAAGGCTACCTGGTGCGTGGGGGAGCCTGGGCTTGTGGTTCTCTGCATCAAGGACACATTAGACGCCAGATGCGTGGTTGGCGCACCACTGGCCCGGTTTAGGAAGCGGTCCAGCAGCGCAAGCAGCTTCGGGCCGTCCGTGATCTTGTCCGCAAACCCCTTGCGTGTGAGCTGCCCCGCGGCTCCCTCGTAGGTGCCTTGAAAAGGTCCTTGAAAAGGAGTCATGCAGATGATGCTGATGTTGTTGTTTATGATTTGGAGTAGAAGGGTGTTTTCGGTGGTTTGTTCACGTTCTTGAATCTATACGTGTTAAACATAACGTTTGCGTCAGTGGGGCATTGCCGCGACAAGCTGAAACCTCAAGGGATCAAATCATCGCCACCCTTGCCCTCGGATGATGTCTACAGCGGTGGCATCACTCCTGGGTGCCGTGTCTACACAGACCTGATACATTTTCGTCATTTTTGGAATGCGAATAGCGGCGGGGGTTGCTGATCATCATCGTGTGAGGAGTTTATATATAGTCAGCCAGATACAAAGGACAACAAAATTGCAAATGGTTCTAGAGCGCTGTAATGATTTTGCCCTGTCCATGACGCAAGATCATATACCATGCAGCGGGGGGGGGGGGGGGGGGGGGGGCTAGGAACGGGGCACGCACACTCATCCTCCCCAACTGGTGATGATTGCACGGATATATAGGGTCCCGTAGGGCCAGGGCTACCATTGCTGGTGCGTCTCGCTGGCGCTCCGATTTGTTGGTATATTGACGTGAGTGTTGTTGTTTAGGTATGCAATGTCCTTGCGATACCCCCTGCAGTGACCTACAATACCCCCCCTCGTATGCCCCTTGCCACTTGCCCAATCGATCCAAACGCCATGCATACGGCCAAAGCAAGGCTATCTGTCCTGCAACTCCATCTATGGGTAAAAAAACGCGCAGTTCACGGCCCACAACACCAGCAGGCCGTAAACGCCAGTCCTCGTGGCGTTTTGCAGCGCCACGGCAGCGCCCAAGGGGTCGTCTCGCCACATGTAGCTCCAACACAGTCTCCCGCAGCTAAAGGCGTATGTATGTATACTGAACCGTCGAAAAGAATTTCCTCGAGGCATGAATTGTAATTAATAACTCATCGAACATTGTATACGAGAAAATCGATTACTGAAAAGCTATTGCTAAAAATATAAGATTGAGAGAATGGGCAACGTGAGAGTAAGAGGATGATGATGATGATAATGATGATGCCATGCTAGGAAACAATTCGACTTTTTGCTTTATTATTTTTCTGGAAATGTAGGAAAAAAGGTTTGGGGGGGCAAAAGTATTTTGCCCACAGCTCGGACGATAGAGGGGGGGGGAGGGGGCTGTAATATACCTATTTGACACTAGTTGGATTTAGAGCTGTACATATATATACCCTCGCCTACCCACCTCACAAGACTTGCATTCTGAGGCGGCACGACGGGGTTGGGGTTCCCACAAGAGCTGTGAACCTCGGCGGGTGTCAGACTACATCTTCTGGTTTTTCCCATTCCACGAATGTCTGCAATATCCACCAAATTCCTCACCCCGCATTCCTTTTCTTTTTCGTTGCTAGCACTTGCACTTTGTGTGATTTAGGACACTCTTGGTTTGTTGGTGATGGTCACAAGTTCATCAGTAAATGGGTCCAGGGGGAGTGTTGTTGCCGGTTTAATGTGATGGATGATGTCCGTGTTGTGCCCCGGCCTGGGGGGCGTGGCTCGCTGGCCTGCAGAGCCATATATTATATTTCCAAATCAACATGCAGTGCACCCCACCCAGCACGAGGTCAAAGCCAGCCACCCACGTCCACCACACCCTCCAGACGTCACCCCAAAACTCCCAGTGATCAATGTCAGTAACCCCCGAGCCCCCGCCATGGCGAATGACGCCCTTCAAATGCGCATCCGCGGGAGGGCTGACTCTAGTGAAATGCCCTGACGCCGCCTCGTGGGCGGCAGCGCGGAACCTCGCCCCAGCACGGGGTCCTCACGGTAGAGAACTTCAAGAAAGACGATTGAATATAATCACTAGTATCAGCTCCTCACCAGTATGATACGCCAGCTGCTCTCGCGGAAGCAGGCACCGGAGGATCCGCGGGCGGGCGGGCATTGCGACCGGTGCAGAGGACGAGAGCAATGATGTCGACGAGGCGGAGGAGTAAATCCAACACGTGAGTAGCGAGAAAGGGACATCTAGCAATGGCACGTTCAATTCATGCCAAGTGGTGGTGTCCGTCGGTTGTTAATTTGATTTTATTTGTTGGGTGTGCTAGTTCAATCTCTGTCTACATCCTCGTGGCTGGCTTACAAAGTGCCCCATGATTTCTCTCTCCTTTCGATTGTAATTACACATCTAATTGAAATCAAGTGTGTGGTGGGCACATGTGATGGACGATTGGGGGCAGGGTTTCCTTTTATAGCATATTGATGGAGATTATGAATGGTTATATATAAAAAGGCTATCTATAACCTCCGGATGATGTATCACTAGCTAGAAGAGCAAGCCATTGACATTGAAAAAACAAATTGATCGTCGTGCAGATAGTCGCATCCCATGAATCAGCAGCTTCCATCGTGCTCGACGCCCCATGCCTCGTCATCGACAACCTCGGGCGTGGCGTACGTGCGGCCTACTTCGTCTGTTTGCAGTTGGTCACGGGAAGGAAAGGACGCTGGGGAGGACTTGCCATCGCTGTTCATCCATTGGATGTCGGCAAATGTTTGGTGGTGCGGGTGTTTGATAAAGATGCCAGTGTTTCCCGTGCCCAGGCCGGCGGTCAGCGATGGCGATGCGGTCTGTTGTCGTTGCGGTCGTGGTGGTGATGGTGGTGCTGGTGATGGGGGGGGTGGGGGTGGTGGCGATCGTGGTGATGGTGGTCTTGAGAGTGCATCATCGTCCCCGTCGTGTGTCTGGTACACTCGTGGACGTGGTCTGCCGCGTAAATGGCTCTCTGCAGCTGTATCAGGTCCCTTGCCGTCAGTAGCCTCGAGGCTATGCCGTCAGGCCTTGTGCCAGGGAATCAATCATGCGTGCCAACGACATCCTAAAGAAACCCACCTCCTCTTTTCCCACATAGGCAATAAACATACGACCAATAACGCACGTGATCACCGCCTATCGCCGGCAATACAAGACAAATTCAAAGAGAAGCGTAAAACAAAAAACACGAAACGACTGGGGATGAATGTAACTCGGGGATATTCAGCAGCCCACTGCCAAGGCCGCAGTCCCCAGGTATAGTTACACGGTTGCCCGCGTATGGATGTTTCCAAGCCAACCTCATGGAGCCCAGCAAGGGAGCACTTGTACCTGCTCAAACATGGCCTCCTTCCTCCGTGGCTCCAAGGGTTGGGGTGTATCGGGCCTTTGAGCAGTGGTGGGTCTGGCCTTTACGTGTCTGGAACTTGGCGTCCTGTTTTGGCGAGAGAGCTTCTGCGGCGGCGGGGGGCGGGGGTAGCAGCGGTAGTGGGGCGGCTTGGATACCCATCTTTCTGAATATGTTTTTGAGCTGAGCACCGTCAACTTATTTCCTTCATGACCGGTCGGCATTCTCCATTCCACGCCCACTTGGAGGACTACCTACCATGCACTGCCGCCCCTGTATCTATTCATCAACGCGTGAACTGCCGTATCTTGGCCCCCCCCTTCACTGGGGGGTAGGACTGTGGTGCGCCCTTTTCTCCGTCACGGAATCCGCGTGACGCATAGCTCCCCACGAAGTGAGAGAGTATACCATGCAAAAGGCTTGGTGGGCGTCACATGAGGCACCAGTACTACTGCCTACCTGCGTACAGTATATACCACAGGATAGGTGCAAACAGAGTCACAAGAGGCCGCGGGACGACGGGTGGGCATAATGGTGGCCCCATACCGCATAAAAGCAGGCAACAGTGCTGCCACCAGTCTGCGGCAGTGGTCGTACCCGTAGGCCCCTTTTCCCCATCCACAGAACCCGCGTGACGCCTAGCTCCATACATACTCAGTGAGCGTTTCATCGGAAAGAATGCGGTGTGATACATTCTACTGCATGCACATTTCACCAAGCAACCTTTAACCTATGGTGGAGGCCGACGGGGAGCCTGCGTATTTCTGCGCACAGTTTTTCATCTTGCAATACCGTAGCAAGGGCGAGGAACAGGGGGCGGATTTGTTTGGGTTGGCAGAAACCGTTAAAAGATGAGTAGGCGTACACAACACTATATTTATGCAAGTGGGGCTCAGGGTAATGCAAGCGGCAGCCGTCAGGGTAACAGTCACACTTGTGGCCCCAAGGAGTTTGTAAACCACATTGTATGCGGCTCCACACAACTCAAGGCGTCAACCATTTTGGCTCTATAGGCCTACGTTGTTCCCGGGACTTTGCTGGTCTGCCTTGCCAGTGCCAATGGCGTCCGAAGGAGACCGCGAGCACCAGTGGACTAACGTATTTACCGCATCCAAGTGTGTGCCAAGCTACATGTCAAACTGCGCCCACTGCCCATCAGCCCTGGCATATGAGTCCGCATCACGGGTATTCCATGATGGCAAGCAGTGGAGGGGGAGGCCCCACGTTAGCATCCCACGAGAAAAAAGGGACTACATTATATGCGGTACACGAGCAGGCGGCAATAATCATAAAGTGAGGTCGTCAGGCGACAACAGCAGACGCAAGTGCAACCGCAGCAGCAATGTTCTGGCGAATACCCTCTCCCTCTTTTGCCCTTCTGCGGGCCGAAGTATATGCCGTACGTACGCAGGTGGGCAGCAACACTTACGCCTGAAATCACGCCCGTCGGCCTCCACAAAGGCCGTGACTGAGCTGCGAGGATACATACCTACGTTGCGTAAGCCATCGCCATCGCCATCGCCCATCCCTCGAAACCGTAGTACCGCTTGCTTTCGCCATTACGTTTGACACGGAAGCTCGAAATCCGCATGTCATGGAAATCCAAGGGGTCATCATTTTCCCACCCCCTTCTCCTCGTTCTCCCCCCAAAAAATGAAGAAGCTCCTTTGCCAGGCAGGGCAAGTCAAATTCGACACGAGTCATTTTTTCTTTACAAATCCCCCCGATCCATGCCAGCCAGGCAGTACCTAGTACAAGCCGCTGTTGCGCATACTCTGCCTCTACTCCCCAAACTCGACGGAGAGGTCGACCAAGACCACAAACACTGTCTGTATATACCTGTAAATCTCATATTCCCCCCCCGGCGCAGGACGTTGCGCCCCCCCCCGTCTACGCTCCTGCAGGACCATGAATATATTCTAGGGGTAGGGTCGGTACAAGGTAGATAGATAGTTGCACGAGCACCACCGCATTCCAGAGACTTCTTTACAAAAAAAAAACACAAAAACCCTCCCGGTGAGGCGAGAAACACGCCTACAAGATGCGCCTCCATATCTGCCTAGATGGACATTGCGAGGGGTTGTTGTTTTGTCCCAGATGCAAACCGCGACAACCATATGTTTTTGTCGCAGTTGTACCCGGAGTAAAAGTATACACATGGCGATGTGTGTGTGTGTGTGTGTGTGTGTGTGTGTGTATGTGTTATTTCTCCCCCATTCGTTTTTGGATACATTCACCCGCTCGTCGAGGGGTAGTATCTCATTCTCATGCCCTTGCAGCAATGCATGAAAAAAACAGCCTTGAGGCCCCAAGTCTTGAGGGTTTGTGGAGCTACGTGTCTCGTGGTCGGGGGGGGGGGGTATGTTTTAATATTATGGATGGGATTTTTGGAATGGATCTATGGAGTATATACATACATAAACTACATTATATATACACTAAATTATGTTTGTTTTCGAATGTTTAGGAAACGTACATAGGTAGGTGTGAATCGTTTTTGCAAATAATATCCATGTTTATGACCTTTTTTCTTTTTTTTTTTTTATGCGCTTACTACTTAGGTAAGTACATACTTAGTTGCATGCGGATAATGTGGTATGCGTAGGTATGTATGTATACGTGTTTATATATTCACGCATATATATATATATGGAAAAGGAAAAGGGGGTTACAAGTATTAATGTAAGTAAGTTAGGTGGGTAGGTAGGTAGCCTCGAGTCAGGCGTTGGAGTCGTAGGTAGGGTGCGTTATGAGGAAAGAAACCGACAGAAAAAAGGAAAAAAAGTCAGCGCAACATGTAGCAATTCCATCTCTACATTATCGGCAACAAATAATATACAAGTAAAAAAACGAAAAAAAAAAGAAAAAAATAAACAAGAAATGAAATAAAAACGAAAACCGATGGATAAAGACTACGTGCAACCGTATCCTTGGCTCTCGCTACTCCATTCGCCGATGCCCTCCCACCCTACGCCCTCTCGGCCGTGCAAACGGACGCACTTTCCAGCCGGGCCAGTCCCGTGGGCAGCACACGCAGCAGCGCAAGCCACACCCCCAGCCCCAGCCCCAGCCACGGCCCCAGCAGCGCGCGCCGACTTCACGCCGCTGGGCATCATGGCCATGCCCACCGGCGGCACGCAGATCCAGCAGCCCCTCTCGATCCCGCGCAACGAATGGCAGATCCTCTTCGACCTCTGCAAGGACCTCCCCAGCGACATTGCCGGCGGCCGCGGCAAGGGCACGTGCCGTCTGCGGATGCGGCTCATCCTGGCGGGGGTGTACACGCCAATATCGGATGGCGATGAGCTGAGGGCGCGTTGCCAGAATGGGATATCGGATTGGGGATTGGGTTGCACGGGAAGAGACACCTTGCCCTCCTCATACATCGTGTAGGTCAAGAGGGTTATAGACAAGTCTTTACACGGAACATCAGCTGCCTGCGCCCCAAGATTGTTATTTACAACAAACGTTGATCCCTATCTAATTAAAGAATTGCACCAAGATCTGCCCACATGCCCTGTTCCCTCCGACCCAGGTAATGACGTCCATCCTGAAATCGGCTGTTGCTTGTGGGCTAGTTTATTAATGCAATCGATGGCATTGCATGTCTGGGTATTGCTTCACCAACCCGACTACTGGACGTGGCAGTGGGGGTTTGGAGGGTACAGCGATATTACTGTGGTACGTACAGGCAACCAGAAATCCGTAATGATCTGTGGTAACCGTCTGCATTTCATTTGGGCACCATACTAACATTCATGCAGGTACGAATGAGTGTTCGTGCAAAAATGGGGGGTATACCATACATAGCCACCCACTGCGCATTAGTGATCATCAAGGTGTCCGAGGGTGCCCGAGCCCCCAGTTGCGTGAGTACTCGGAGCGTTGTTGAGATGGTTCCGTGGTTGCGTTTTCTATGGAGTTTTCGGGAGGGCAGACCGCTGGGGGGGGGGAGTCTTGGTGCTGTTACAGTTGACGTGATGAATTGCAACCTATTGCGTGCTGTCAGAGTATCGTTTCCGCTGTTGATATATGCTTCTCTTTTCGATCTTCCAGCAGAGGGGGGAGGCAGGGCAACATTGATTGTCCACTGGAGCATTGAATAAACGGTGTTGCAACGTAGGTAGGTAGGTTACTTTCAAGCGAACAGTTTTTCTTGCTTGTATTCTCAGACGACCTTTTTCAAAGGATACTCAGACCCATGCGATGAAGTTTTCGTCTGAGCTCTCTTTTTTTCCCTAACCTTTAGCATGCGTTTCCCTCTTCAGATTCATTGTCTCCAATATCTTATATGATTTCTGCGAGATTTTGGTTTGTTTCCGGTTAGGTTTTTGGGGGCGTGGTAGCGTTTTCCGTCGGTTCAGCATCGGAGACATCCGAGTCCACATTTCCATTGGCGATATCGGCGTCTCTATCAGCCTCGGCCTGCCGTATCATTAGGGCGCTCTCAGCCAACCGCGGCTTTCATCCTCCCCACACGCTGAGCAGTCCGACGAGGAGCAGTTTTGGGCATTCCTGCATTTGTCCTCACGAATCAACTTCATGACCGCTTTGTATGTCATGTAATTAATCCCAGCCGTAGACTACGTACATTGTACAAAGGGACCTTTTATTCACGGGTTCAAGGATACTATCGCAATCCTAGCAAGACCATGGCTTCTGCAAAAAGACTTACTAGTTTCCGACTTGCAAAGTTTGAGAAGGCAAGGGACTTGCTGCAGAAATCACAGACATTCCCGCAAGCAAGCAATAATCAAAGCCCCTGATTCACCACCACCACCACCACCACCACAGCCCATTACTTTGATGGATGGATGAAACCCGCGGGCGTTCATTTTCCTTTTTTTTTGTCTTCTAAAAGGGAAAAACGCGGTTCCGCTCATTCTTTAATTTTCAATTTTTTTGGCTTCTTGCCGACTTGCAACCTTCTTTTCCAAACGCACAACCTTTTACCAGAAGATTCACAAATCAAACATTCGCCCCTCTTCTCCCGTCGCTTTTGATGGTTCAGAAACAAACAGGCTCAGGTCTGCCGTTTTCTCCGCGACAAAAAGTATCATCTTGGGTTGGGTGGGTCTCGGCTGCAAATTTGTGACTCGGGTTGTGGGATATTGTTGTTCCTGAGGTGGTGTGTGTGCCCTGAGATGCGGGGGATCGGTTGATGGCCGCCCATAGGGATATGATATGCTGCTGGACGTTCCATTGCATACATACCGGGTGACTATTCTTTGCGCGGGAAGGAATGTTCTGAAGGAGTGGAATCTGCTCAGGCAAATCCCGGATTCCTGTGGCCCCTCTTTGCTCAATCGAAACAATTTGTGTTTGGGTAACTAACCATTGCAAACTGGCTAACCTGGGATGCATCGCTTGCAACAAACGGTTTCGATGCACAGGAGGGAAATTCGGAAGGTACTGGGAGTGTTGATTGCAATGGTTCCAAGATCAACGGCTGGAAATTATTGAATCCCCCCCCGCCGGTTGGGGAGTAATTAAAGCATTAGTACATGTCCATGGTAGGCATGATGAGCAGATATATAACGGACGATCATGGTTCGGGAGTGTACTGGAAACCTAGACCGAAAGGCTTGTGACAGTGCTTGCGGCAACCGTGAGCGGGAACGTCTGGCGGATAGTCAGATGTTGCTCATTGACGTCTGTGGGGGTTGATTGTGTTTGGCGATAGTAATTGTGAAGGTGGAGCGGTTGTGCGGGTGTTTTGGAATGAGTGGGGGATAAGGTGTGGGGGGTACTTGAGTTGTGTGCGTGAGGTCGGAAGCAGGGCAGCGAGCCCAAGAACATGTCGGCGGTGTGTTGGGAATGGGCGGGGGGGGGGGATGAGGCCCGCGTTCACGCAACAGAGGGGAATTGAATTGGCCTCATGCAATGACGCCGGCAATTTTGTGCGAACCTGAGGAATCAATGGAATGATGCCACATAGAGTGAGAAAGACCAGCGGGTAACCAGAAATGAAGCAGGGAACTACTACGGATACCAAGGTGTTCACTGGCGGTGCGGAAAATGGCAAAAGATCAAAAGATCAAAATACCTAAAGATCGCTCACCTGCTAAGACATCTAAATGTGGAAGAATCTCATTGACCGGTGACAATATATAAAAGGGTACATTGCTATCCGACCTCTGTAACAAACGCATGGCTAACCCACCAATCATGGTGACAAAAGAGGCAACAAAAAATGTCAACGGCGCTGAATTGGAATGATGAAAGTCGGAGAGCAAAATACAATACCGGTGCTGCATATACTTTTGTGGAAATCCCTTCATCGGCCCTTTTGTTACTTCTGATGTTTGCGTTGCAAAATGAATTGTCTTAATGAAAATCACCATGTGGGGCAATGCAGCACGAAGTGTAGGGTGTTGCATACGCGAACTATTGCCCGAATTTGGTGGGATGCAAAAGGTATCCTTGTGTCCAAACGTCTTCAATAAAAACGGAGCCTGAATCATAGGCTTGAGGTCAACGATAGTCGAGATCGAGCGATTGTCAGAGGAGAATACTTGCATGTCCCACGAATGGGTGTACAGGTTGAATATGTACCAGGAATTCAATCCCACTGAATTGTTTTCGCTGGATCCACAGTCGGGCCACTAGTCGAGTGGCCTGATGCATGATATCAGTCGAATGTAAGTACTGTCATAGTGACAATAACCTACCCAATAGTGCTGCGAAGCGGGCACATGCGATACAAACAGTTTTACGTTGCTTGCTTTCACTTGACCTTCTCGTCCTGACTCCACCGCTAACGTACCAATCGCCAAGTCCCCTAATGATTTCCCTCCCTACTCACAACTCCATTGTTCAAGTATTCCCCCGTCAACTCGCCTGAGCCATGCAAGAAGAGTTTCTTTCTTCTCACTACTATTCCGTGGACAACCATCGTGCCAACTACAAGTTTTCCGCGGGAAAAATGACTTGCCTCCACCTTCCACGATTTAGGTTTTTGCCTCAACTCTGAGCTCTAGCTAATTTCACATACAACATCACCAACACGCCGCCCTCTACAACCTGGGACTCACGAATGGTACCACTGTCACCATCGACAAACCCCCTCCCCTCAAGGCTATCACCGACACGCCCGCCCGCTCACTCCCCAATGTTCTTTGTGACGGATGGCTGAGCGCAGGAATCCACAACACCACGCGGTCAACAGCCGGAACTGCTCGATGTGTCCCTGGTCCTTTGGGGAGGGTGAACTGCAGAATGTGTTCAGCCGTGAAGATTTTGGACAGCACATGCAAACAGAACAGCTACGGGGAACTCGAGTCTCTGCATCAGCCAGCATCACAGCCCTCGAAGGTGTACAAAGCAGGAAACATTCCCGTGCTCATACAGCGTTTCTCACATCTCCATCACTGCTTCTGCTCGCACTGTGGATCCCCCCCCCAAAGCCCGCCGCAGTGCAGGCAAAGCCAGAGCAAAAGGTGTCTCAAGATCTCAAAGCCCACAGCACTCGGTCGGGGAATCCATTGTTGAGCGCCTCTTTATACGTACACAGCCTGGCAATCAACCTTCCACTGCCAACCGATCGGATGTCAATAAAATGCGGCATTTATGTTCCCACACATCTACAGCTGCAGCAGTCCGTATTGATGACTCCAAAGGTGTTGTTCTTGATACCTGCATGGGAACTGACGATAGCAAAGTATTCGGCAACTCTTAGATTACGGAAGAGACACAGCAACCCGTGGCTGCAGCTCCAGCACTCAAATCGCACACCATCCTCGGTCGTGCTTCATCCGTGGTCCGACAGCAATGGTGGCTTCAAGCGGTTCAGCAGCATATCGGGGACTCGTACATCCGGGAAAAATCAACACAGCCTCCACATTGTAAGGGAACTTTACCGCCCCCTGAAGCGCCAGCAAACGTACTCTATAATCAGCAAGGGAACATAGAGATTGAGGATGCAGCACCTGATCATGAGTCAGACGATTCGTTTTCTGGAGGACATGAGACAGAATGGTATTTCCCTAAACCACAAGATCTCTGTTTCGGATTTGCCCATTCCTAGCCAAACACAGCCAACGATGAATCTGTAATCCACGAGCCGGCACTATTCATGGAATTCATCCTCTGCTGAAAAGCGCTTCGGGCCTCAAGAGGTTTCGTGCACCTTTCTCGAATGGGGCAAGGACGAACCCTTTGAGTTCACGCAGTGCGCACCATCAGGGGGGAACGGCTCGCTGGCTCACAAGCTTGCTTCGGTATGAGCAAACTTCCTGGCTCACCAGCAAGATTTCTGCTCCAGAGGGAGATTTTCTCTCCCAAGGCATATCCGAACTCATGAGCCAGAACCAGGAAGGAAAAAAAATCGGAGTCGGAAAATGGTAGGGAGCAGGGAGAATGGGTTTTGGCTCCATGTACAAAATATCACCACGATTCCAAGTTCTAATCGCTCAAGATGCCCCCCCCCCCATCCGAGCAAGCACCACCAAAAGGATATTGGGATCAATTCTGAGAATTGACAACCCCACTTCTGCCACGTTGGCCACTGAAAACTGGATCATGAAACTGGGATGAGATGAGCACAGCACTGAGGCATCTTTGCAAATCGGAATAATGCTGATACAATGATGGACTCCGAGAGTGAACCCAGTGTAACCCATCCATCATCTGCATATGTGGATCCGCTATTCACCAGTTCCACTACCCTGCAGTATTTCAAAGTTTGTCATTAATACCAGTATCCGAGATGGCTCGGATCGGTCCCTGTACAATCTTCAAAGTTGTCCATGAAGGACTTCATATACTCGCTCATGTCAAAAGTCTTTTGATACTTTTTAGTATGGTTGCATACTAGCCCGGTTGTATGGTAGCTAGCTGAATTTCAACTACCGGTGGAGCCATTACCTGTGAAATATCAACCACTTGTATCTCTGCTTCTCTCTTTTACAACAACACTGCCACGTCATTAACTTCTCGCACAATGGGTCTACGTCTACCAAAACCTTACAAGGCAAGGAAACCAAGAAAGCCAAAAACTCTTACCAAAAATAAAGGCAAAAATGTGACACCCAAGCTTCCTCCACCAACTCCATGCTTAGCTATTGGTTGTAAATAGAACAGTACTGCAAAAGACAGAGATAGAGTAGTATTAAAGTAAGTTTTGGATGCATTTTTCAGTATTGCTGCAAACTAATAAGGTCGGAAGACATGTGAATTATATTATGAATGAGGATCACACTTCCAAAGCTGCACATGAAGTTGCTAAACATACAATTATGGCAACTTATTGTATGTATTTAAAACAAAAATGCGAAAATGTTTGTAAAAATTGAGACTAATAAAATATACTTTCAACCCCTGCAAAACAAAAGACTACTTAGAAGAAATATAGAGAAAATAATAGGGAAAAGAGAACTGAAGTTGCAAGACTGTGTTATTATGAAAAAAAAAGTACAAAATTATGGTATACAGGAAATTCAGTGGTGGAGGAAAAGAGCAAAGAATATGATGAAAATAGTGGATGAAAAAAAGGAACAATGAAAGGTATATAGAATTTATAGATGGCAGATAGTTCAATGGTTTAAGATGTTGGAATATAAATTGGGTGGAGGTGGAATTGTACCGATAAAGATATCACTTCTGAAGGATAAATCAATGCTTAAATCTTTGCTTGTCGACTGAAAAAGTGTTAAAGGCCGGGATAATAGTTAGTGGCTTAGCCGATAGTTAATGATGGATAATATAGTGGTCAACAATGGTTAAAAGGATAGTTAAAAAATGGAATGATATAAAATTCAAAGGTTAAAATTAAAACTTATGCCCTTAATAATGGTTAGAAGTTTTGCGTCTAGCTATATGAATAGTTAACATAAGTATAAAATTGAGCATAGAACTCGTTATAATTCTTTATGCATGAAAATTGTTACCTCCACTCACTTTAATACAACGTTGTATGATAGTTGGAAGCTTTTCAATCTCCATATTGATTTCCTCAATCATAATAGCATTCCATTCTTCAATTGATACTTTCTTCATAGCAGAAATTGTAGTAACTCTGTTTTTACCACAACGTCGCTGAATACATTTCTTGATTAAATACCAAATTATTTCAGTTGGATTTCAATCAAGCAGGTTTGGTGCCCAGTCCACTTTGAAAATATTGCTAGGCTCTTTCTGCCTATTATATGATGTATATGGGGCAATATAGGAGGGAGCATTGTCCTCCATGAAAATTAAATCTGGATTTGACAAAAGTTTTACTTGCCATACTGGTCACAGGAAAGGACGTCCCATATGCTTTATATATTGCCAGGCATGAATACCTTTGCCATTGATTCTTTTAATCACATAAATTTTGAACTTCTTCCTGCTCATTAAGTATGTGGTCTTTGTCTTGATGCCGGAAATTTTGAATTCTTCATGTTGTATCCTGGCTGCCATTCAATTCCTTTTCTTGTAATTTCTGCCAATCTGGTGACTGTTTCTACTTTGTATTCAAGGCTTTTTCCTGAATCCAAAAGTCAGTAAGTCATTCTTCTTCAGTTTCTGCTTCCCAAATATGACATAGACCTTTCCATCAATGTGATATTATTCCCCAATATATTACTGAGGATCCCTGCTTTCTTTTTGCTCCGATACAATCTTTATTCCATTTCTTATCTTTGTTCCTCCATACCAACATTGTTGCAAACGATCTACCTACTTTAATATGCCTCTCAACGGTAAAACCATAGTTGTTCCATCTCCACTCATCAGTTGCTAACCAATTCCTACGTTCCTGACAAAATGCAAATCAACATGCTTTTGCTTGTTAATCAAGAAAAAACTTCCATTCTGATATGCGTTTAGGCCAGTATCCCCCAATGTACGATAGATACATTTTAAGGATACATCCAAAAGTTCAGCTTCATGCTGAATCTCAATCAACATCATCTTTACCACCCGCAAACCCTAGCCGCCCTCTATTCCTATCCCGCCCTCGAAAGCTTGCCCATCACACATACCCCAAGCCACCAGCGCCCCAAGACTCCAACGCCAATGCCAAACTCAAGGCTAGAGGCACACCGTATCGATAGACTGTTGCCAGCACGAGTGTGCCCTACAACAAGCGTCACTATATCCGTCATCACGGCAAAACAGTCACGCTACCAGCCAGCTGCACTGGACAACTCTGTTGAGGACATTGACGAGAAGGTCGAGCTTGTTCCCCTGTGGCGGTGCTGTTCCGCGTGTTGTCCGCCATTGGCAAGGGAGAGTCTTAACTATACCTCAACAGCCTGGCAGGGGCGCTGGGGCATGCACTGGGGTGGCCGCTCATATTGCACTGCAAGCTGTGCGAGGCAGCAATGGCGGCTGTGCTTGCATGATAGGACAAAGACAAGGCCGCCAACAAAGCGCGCACCGTGCTTACCGCCACGAAGAGCTAGATCCAGGCCGAGGGGCAGCCAGACCGGTGCAACGCCCTTGCACGCACCCTGTGACGCGTGTACCGCCCGCCCGATAAGCCTGCGCAGTGCCGTCAGGGGGTTAGGGGGCAGCCGCCGAGCTATTGCAGGGCCATGGCGAAAGAGCGGCAGACGTGGCTGCGGTGGTTGCCCTGAATATGGTTGGCCTCGTCATGGGGCTGGCATTGCTTGCGGCGCAGTGGCGGTGGGAGGATCCGGCGCCAAGGCCCAGCAAGGTGTTTGTCGATATGCTGTAATTTGCAGTGGACTACATCTTGGCGGCCATCCACTTTTTGCCCCAGCTTTCCTTCCCCTTTTTATCACCACATCTTCTTCTGCCTGTCCACACCTCACAAAAACATCACCATCACACACTCCCATCATGGACCCACAAAGACCTCCCCACAGCACCTATCCAAACAGAAATATCATCCCCATGGGAATGCAAGAAAGAAGGTAGGAAGGAAAGAATCCATGAATCAACGAATGTGAAACACTATACCTACAAAAGGTACTGCCATATTTTCCTTGTGCAGCTAGTGTACAATCCGGGAATCTCTACTGTCTGCTTCCACTCCTCCCCGCCCACCAAAACACCATACTATACCAATGCTCACGGCCACACCTACATAAGCCCCTACCACACTGCCCCGCTCTCCAAAAGCCATCATACTTAATGTGAGCCCAGCCACTGCCCACCCACGTACCAGCAACCCGTGGCCAAAGGATGTTGAGCAGCTGTGTTCCAGTATAACAAGGAATCAACAGCAACTATAGTCTATACTCCATCCTCTCTACCCCAGATACGGGTCCGGTCTCCCGACAAACAAGGTGAAATATGCACTGCTTGACAGACATCAAAAGGAGCAACAGCAACCGCTAGCGGGGTCATGCCTACTTGACTATCCAGACATCAATGGATGGCATGGTGTTGAGGAACAGGCCCTCAAGGCGCTGAAGTAGGTTTGCAATTTGATGGGCACGAGCAGATCGTGGTAGTGCTAGAGGGTATGTCGAGTGGTAGTGCTAGTGGAAGTAGTTATGGCAAGGCTTGTGGAGAAAATAAGGCGTGCGAGGACCAGATCTTTGTTTGTAGTCTAGATAATCCATGATTGCCATTGCGTAATGATTTGTTTAGTTAGTTTTTGAGGGCTTGGATTTTTGTTGTCGTTGATCATTTTTCTTTACATACTACAAGGGTGTCTGTCCATCTTAAAATTGTTGATCTTTTTATTGTTTTTAGCTTTAAGGTTGTCGATTTAGTGTTGAAAGTCCCCTGCCATGCAAGTCTTGCAATTGCTGCTTCATGTATATTTTCCACCTTTGCATGGGATAGCAGCTGATAAAAAGAGGTTCCTGTTAACCTGCTCCTGAGTCTGAGCAACATCGTCTCCTCACTATGCAGCTGTTTCTACACGGGCCCTGCGTTTGGCATCATGCCATCTCGTCTGCGCAATACTGTTTTGCTGCTTGTCAGCACGCTGTGTTCTTCTGTGCGTATTCAGCTGGCCAGGCGGAGATGGTTCCTTTGGCCGGATCGATGCCTAGCAAGTGGCGGATAGTGAGAACCAGGGCATTGTGTGAGGCGGCCATGCTAGTAGTGCTGTGCTCGGGGTGCCGTACGGCAGCATGTTGGCCTCGGACGTGACCGCCCAGTAGTACGCCATTAGCGCCGTGTTACATACCCATGACCAGGCCGTTTGTATGTTTCTCTCTCCACTTCTATTCGCCAGACAGGTATTAGAATCAGGTGATTATACCAAACGTAATCGGGGGAATAGTAGCCCGAACAGAGGGAATGTGGTTGCACCAAAGATGCAACCCTTTCAAGTATTTGCTAGTTTAACTTTTGGGCCCGCAAGGAAGGATATTGACAGGGGTAGTTGTCCTAGTATCGTCAATCATTAAATTAGCTTTACACTTGCATGTTCCAACCTCTGGGAAAATTGTCAGATTTTTTCACCAGCAGCAACAGCACACAAGACCAATTCTCATCGGCCAAGCATATGATTACCACCAGAAATCAGGAAATTTGCGCCACTAGTTTATGATTATATATCAACCATTATTGTATCCTATACAGCAATTACACAACACCCTATTTTTCACCTTGTTTAGTTTGATATGCACCAGCCCAGGAAACATCCTGATGAAACAAATGATGCCTTTTCAGTGAGATTGGAATTGGGTTGGGGTTGGGGATCATTTCCAACTTGTGACATTACAACCATTCCTACAAGACTTACTAATTCAAATTTTATCCTCCTTAATGTGCCATGTCTCTCAACTTACATGAAAATAACTCGTACTAGGCTTATGCATACTAATTCCAAGTGTCTTATATTAAAAAACACTTCCACAACCCTCTCTAAACTTAATTTCAATTTTATCCTCTTTAATATTCAATTCTCCTTGACTTATATCAAATCTATTTCACAATACTCAATCATCTTAATTTCATAGCCTTCTCTATTGAATTTACCTGAACTTATATTCAAAATACTATCAAAACACCCACTCATTCCAATTTCATACCTCTTGAAATTGAATCCCTCTAAACCTATATTCAAAACCCTTCAATAAGACTCATACATGTCAGTTTCCTGCTTCTACTATTAATGATACCCCCACAATACTTATGCATGTTAATTTCATGCTCTCGATTATTGAACCTCCTTCAACTCAATTTATAATCACTTCCAAAATACTTACTTGTAATAATTTCCAGCTCTTTGTACTTGATGATCCTCACGAATGTCAATTTCAAGATCCTTCAATTAGGAAAGCTGAAGGAAATAAAAACGACAGAAGAACATATGAGATCTGATATAAAAAAAGAAAAACGCAGAAGAAAACACTGCCAAAAACATCAACGGAAGAGAGTAGGAAAGCTGAAAAAAAAGAAACAACGTAAAAACATATAAGATTTGATTTAAGGAAAAAAAAACACAGAATAAAACACTGGCAAAAACATCTATGGAACAGGGTAAGACAGCTGAAGAAAACAAAAACAACCTAAAAACATATGAGATTTGATAGAAGAAAAAAGAACACAGAATAATTCAGTGGCCCACATTCACCGAAGAGAGAGAAAATAAAACAAGTACAACAAATGCAGAGGTATTAAAGAGAGACGCAAATAAGAGGTGGAATGAGGAAATCGTAGAACCCAGAAACATACCGCGAAAAAACAATAAAAGAAAATACAAAAAAGAAGAAAGAAAAAGAACGAGAAGAAAGAAGGAAATTGCAGAACCAAGAAACATATTGAGAAGGAATATATCAAGAAGAAACATATAAAAAATAGTTAAAGATATCTATATAAAAAAAAAAAAAAAAAAAAAAGAAAAGGAACAAAAAAAGAGAAGAAATCATCCTGCAATTTGAGAAGTGATATCACAGGTGGGTGTGTTCTCAATTGGTGAAAAAGTCAACTCCACCAATTGGAACATTGACAATTTTGCTCCAAGTCATTTGTCGGCAATCTACAGGGCATATCGTCTAGATTAAGAGATTTGGTGGGGGCCATTCCCAGTTCTAGAAAATCAATAGGACTAGAAGGTGAAACATTTGGCGTCAAGAGATGATCTCGCGGGATTTCCAATATGGTAGTACTGGAGCATGCATCTGCTGCTGTCATTGTAAAGAAGCACGGATTATCAATTGGAATGCTAGGCCCAAATTGTTTGGTTAATATCTTCAACATCTTATCTGCAAAAGGATTTTTTCAAACAATGTTGGGAGGAAATAGTGGAACTGGCTGGATGTTAGATTTGAACCATTCAGAGAAAGTTTTGCAAATGGATTAGATATGGCAATTGTGCAGTTGTACATCCAAGCTGGTAAACGATCTAAGATGTTGTATATACTTTCCTATATAAACGTAGATAAGAGAGTTAATGAAAGCTGTGGATTTAAAAATAAATTTGGATTCAAGGGACTTATTTGTACTTTCCTACATGATTGCGTTGAATTTCATGCTCTTGTTCAGTGGCCTCTAAAGACAGAACTGCAAAACAGTTGCGAAATAGCATATGGTTCTATTATTCACATGCTTCATAAAGCGTTCCACATGTGCTTGACATGTAGACTATCCGGGAATCCCTCGTTGAAATCACGCAAATATCAGAGATTCAATTTGCGGTGCGCCAAATCACCTGCCCAGCCTCTGAAATAAGAATCCACATCAATTGTTTTTAGTTACACACATCAATTGTAGAATATGAGACTCAATCATGGATTGTATCTTACCTTAGAGAAAAAACATGTATATTAATATTCGGATAAGAGAAAGCTGATTGACTTACAATATAAGCAAATTAGCTATTACACTCAGATCTTGGAGGTAACTCCACCAGTTTTTCAATCCTTGACTTGATGATTTTGACAATATGCAAGCGCATGTTTATCGATTTCTTCTTCCATGACACATAATTTGTTAATCAATCTTTAGATGTCTCGTGCAATTATGAAGTCATGTTTTTTGCAACCACGAAATCGACGTCAGGCAATTCGGATACTGCAAGGTTAAATTTGGTACAGCATCCATCCCATACTGCAATTATCCGGGCATCTTCCTCCTCTCTGGCAAGAAATAAGTTATTAAAGAGTACAAAATCTTTGAAGTATTGAACTCCTTGCCAATGGAATGCCAAATATTCGGCTGAAATTGAACATTAATTGTAGCGAGCAGCAGGTAATTCATCAATTATACGTCTAGGGCAGCCAACTGGTCTTGTAGCCTGCTTTTGGATGGCCTTTCACAATTGTACTCGCTGTCTTTGATGAATGGATTGAATTCTTATATTGAGCCTCAATAACCAAGATTTGAGTGGACCACTATATCATAAGTAATTGATGGAAGAATGTGTGTAAATTACCTCACTGGTTATGTTAATTCCCGACATTGCCATTGAAATTTCCTGAATCAGGATCTAAGTCCTCAGAAGAACTACTTTTGGAAGAAAAATTGGAGTCATCATCAACATCAGAAGAAAGGTTAAATTATTCATACAAGTTAGTGTCACTTGATTGACGTTGGGTGTGCGGGTGATGGGTTTCATTGCTTAAATCATTAGAGTTGTTATTCACTGGTACTATAGTTAGCGTTCCTGACCTCTGCTTCTTCTTCGTCCGTGATTTTGATGTCGGCGCTGCAGCTGTACTTACTGCCTCGACTAGAAGGTGCCGTTTCTTTCCCGATCTATCCGACTTTTGTAATCCTGACTGTTTGCCCGCCATATTGAATCTTGCAACTTTCTCAGTTAGGTGAAATTAATATCAATTGATATTGAGGAACCAAATGAATTGATTGAGTATCTAGTTACCGATATACGCTGAATTAAATATTGCTTATATCATAGAAGTTTGAATTGGTGGAGATGATTGCGATTGGGTAGTGTATGATCTTGGAAAAGCTGATGATTGCAATAGAGATGTTGCAATTGAGTAGTATATAATCTCGCAATAGCTGATGTTTGCAGGAAGTTTAATTTTTAAGGGGTTATGAAATTGTCCCCTGATTGATCTGGTGGCAACCTGTGCCAGTGCGCAGTCCAAACGTGCAGTGGAATTGTCTCATGTTGCAAATACTTGCTCCGGATTGGAATAAGATACAAGACATCCAGGAATTAACCGTTTTTGTACCTGAACCCTTACGCTAACCTATGACCTAGTCTCAAATGAAAAGGCAAGTACTTCCAGTAAAACCCATTACAGAAACTATATTCTGCGCATTGACTTTAAAATTTATCTTATTGTTGGTTTATTTGCAAGACTTCCAATATAACAATATAATCCATGCCGGCAAAATCCAACCTGAAAATAGAAAGAAACAGTCGATTGATACCAGTAAACATATAAAAGCTGTCCATTCACACAAAAAAAAACAAAAAATCCAAGATCCAGATATTGATACGTAAAAATATAAAAAGAAATGTCCAATCCTCTGGATAAAATAAAGAAAAAGTCCCTATCCCTATCGTAAAAATAAAAATAAATCCCCAAGCAATTTCCGCCATCCATACATATATATAAAAAAGACCCAAATCCATCATGCCCAATCCCAATAATCCATTGTGAAAAAATATCAGAAATTGCCAAAACCATTGCTCTTTATATAGATCCAGATATAAAAAAAAAAAATAAAATAAAAAAAACAAGAAAGATGAAACCAAAAAAAGGAACAAGATAAAGGAAAAAAAAAGAGCAAATGGCCGCCAAAATATCGGCAATGTCAAAAGATATAAAACATTGCCCATACTATTGACAAGTCCTTCCAGATTTAGATATAAAAACAAAAACAAAAGAAAAAAAAAGAACAAACAAAGAAGATAAAAACAAAAAATAAACTGGGTAAGGGAAGAAAAAGAGGCACATGGCTGCCAAGATATCAGTAATTTATTAAATGATCTCTAGCTGATAATCTCAGAAACAATTGGTGCACCAACAAGAGCACCAAGTCTAGCTACTCGGAACTTAATTGGAGCAGGTTGAGTAAGTTGAAGTGGTGGAGGAGTGTCTCTCAAACCGCCTCCTTTGGGGTGTATGATTTGGAGGCAGATCGGAATGCACACTAAATTACTCCTTGGTAATGCAATCCATGTGGCAATATCAAGCTCCTTTGTTATGCTCATACTCAGACACCCTCTTGTAGCTGGATTCTAGGCACTGATTTAACCTGCCAGTTCTCGTACTGGTGTACGACAAATGATGACACTTGCTATTTCCAATCTCAGATTTGCCCAGGTAAAATTGGGCAATGTCATGATAAAGTATCTAAAACCATCTTCATCCTCAGGTGGGCCTGCGCTACTGACTTGCTGTGCATCTCAGGGCCAGGACATTGAAAGTAGTGGTTTGGAATACGTTACAGTTTCAAGTTGCAAAATCCCAATAAGGCTCCGGAATTGTTACAGTCTTTCCATTTGCTTGAAAGTGAAGATATTGGGGTTAATAGCATCAACATTTGCATTGCCATCTCCGTTATCTCTAACCTGCTACTGGGTACTCTACTGCTGTTGATAGTTATTCGCAAGAATATTTTGCACAGGTACCAGTGCAAGATTCATTAAATTGTGTACAGGAGGCAATAGCCAGGGAGATAGAACCTCATTGTTTGTGGGGTAACGGACCCCGACTGGGCTTATTGGACCTATATTATTGCAGATATAATTTAGTAGGGTGCATATATAGTCTTTGGTTCTATTCTGCGAGTAGGGAACTACATACAAATGGCATTGAAATCCTGAAATGTGCCTGCTGCATTCCATGCTACCGCAAAACCTAGTTGCAAGTTGAAATGGAAGTACGCGGTTGAATACTCCTGCCCTCAATCTGCACTAATTGGGCCTGGTTGAGTGTAACAGCTGTACCGGATCCAACCATCTCATCCCCAAATGAAGGATTGATTTGTAGATTGGGGATTGCGGGAATTCCGTTCACAGGTGGTCTTAACGGCTATATCAAGCATTGTATTCTCCGACCAATTTCCTATATCTAGGTAGAACAGCGCGAAGAGCTTGGTCTACCGCCAGATCATGACATATGGAAGGCGGAGTTCTATTTGCCCATTCGTTGTTGAATCTTGCGCTATACAGTTCATTAGCTGATGTAGCATCCTAATTGCAGAATTTGCCCACAGATACATCAGCAAGAACATTGTTTGCGTTTTCTAACTTATAAGGGTCATAAGGGTTATGACAGCAAAAAGGCAAACTGCGTCTTATAACGTTGGATCTCGGACCATTTCCCTTATCACGGACGCTATCCGACCATGCGCGTTATAACGGCACATAACGGTGAGTGGTGGTTATAACAGAGAGTGATTGTTATAACGGAGAGTAATTGTTATAACGGAGAGTGATTGTTATAACGGAGAGTGATTGTTATAACGGTGGTGGTATCAGAGGGTCCTCTTATAAAATGAATGTCATTAAGTAGGCCAACTTTAGAACTATATGTGATCCAATGTAAAGGGCTTATAATGGTCAGATATCCGACGCTTCCAGTTATACTAGAAGACTAGGAACATACTGCCCCTTGTAATTGGTGGAGGTTTGTAGAACAATTGCTATGATGTGTATATAATTTATGATAATTGCTATAGGGCTCATTGAATCTCTAACCCGATGTTATAAATCTGGCATAAAATGATGAGAACCGTACTTTCCAGAATTAATATGGGTTGGTTTCACTGTGGCAAGAAACTTTGTGTGTGTCAATTGATGTGGCATTGATATTTATATATAGAGATGCAATACACAAAAATAAGAATAAAATAACAAAAGACAAAAAAGTGAGAAAACATGTAGATAAAGGAAAGAGACACTCCAACTGGGCACACGTATACCTGCAAATTAAACCCAAATCTGATACAAACAATGAGATATCTGATGCAAAACCAAAAAAAAAAAACAACTACAAAGTACAAAAAAAAACAAATAAAAAGATATGAGTACAGAAATAGAGAGGAGAGAAGTGGATTGGATGCATGTGGTTTCCAACGTTCTGCGTGGTCATCTAATGGAAGCACATCCACGTGTGTTTTGAACCCTCCGTTCAGAATTGATTTCTCCCCTGACCCTTCATCCCATGGATTCATCCATGTCGGTGGTGCTACACTCTGAACTATTAGTTATTTCACTCCTTGCAGGCGTGCGGACCATTGGAAAATCTCGGAGAAGCGCCTCCTGCAATTGTGCGTTGGGAGATGGACTTAAATGGTTGGAAATCCGACATATTCTGCTGTTCCTGGTACGTGACTCCGCTTGAAGTTCCTCAACCTGTTTTTCAAGCTGGGCGGTGTAGGCATTAACATCGCCAATGTCAAGCATGGTACTGGACTCAACGTCAGCAGAGCCGTCATGGCCTTTCTGGATAGCCCTGTCAAGTTGATTCAGGATGATATCTATGATCATTGATTGCATGCGGGGAGGATGTTTCTTGTATATACCTAAACTTCTCGGGTATATTTCTATGTCGCACGGCATCAGTACTTTATATTATAAAAACAGTTGGAAGTTTACCTACAGTGTGAGTTCTGGTAGCTAAACTCTACCTTATATTCGTCAAAACCAGCTGTTTTCCATGCCTTGTTGCTATGTTGTATGGCTATACAAACAAAGTATAACAATACCTTGTTGATTTTTTCAAGAAAAGTTGGGTCGGCAGACTCTTTGGGCCTGAGAAGACATGCTCGTAAATGAAATGCGACACTTCTTCAATGATGAATCGCTCTAAAGACATCTGTTTCCTGATGGTTTTGGTTAGTCATTAAACCACAAGGAACAATAAGGGCTCTTGTACTCCTTTGCCAGTTTTTGAGTACAAAAATCAATCTCACTCTAGCAACAAATTGATTGTGATGGCACGTCCATGTTGTGCAAGTATCTCAAAGTCGTAAATCCTGGGAAGGAGTCTTTTGCATTGATGGATGAGCAAAGATTGGAAGCGGGAAATTATACTCTTGATCTAAAACAAATTGGTTGGGCTATGACAGACAGAATACCGTTGGATAGTACATACATGAGCATCGGGTCCCGCATTTCTTGCCCAAAAAGTGTCAACACCCACGCAGCTCTCTTTCCATGCATCAGTCATTAGGTCAATGCACTCCCCAATACTTGGTAATAGATTAACAAAAAACACAGGATGCTTGATATAATCATTGGTGAGAAGCAAGACCTCCTGAAACTCTGTGGAGATGTACTTGAGGGATTGTGACTGCCACTTGGTAGGAGCGGCAGTTGTGTTATGGTCCGATAACTGCTCCGGAATATTGGATTCCCAACGGTTACTGTCCTTTTGTGTATTCTGGCTTCTTTTTCTTGCCAGGGGACTGGAGGGAGGAGGCAACAATGATAACACGTAAACATATTAGAAAATACTAGAAATAGATGTTTTCGGCCTTACTTGTGGATGTCAATAGTTTGTGAAACTCAATAACCGGCTAAGAGAGGTGGAGGCGGAGGAAGGGGATCCCAACGCTTCTCCCGATACTATGCGTCTCTTTGCCGACGGTTGCAGGTGAGGAGCAGCTGGTACGTCCCATTCATCATCTAACCCTTTCAAGGCTGCACTCAACGTGCGTTTGCAAGGCTTGGAGTATGAGGATGATGATGATGATGATAGATGTTGCCCCGATGGAGGGGTATTGTTCACCTTGTCTTTTCAATTTGCAAAGGGGGCTTTGCGTGACATGACTGCTGAGCTAAGGACACTTAAGCTTCAAAGTACACTTTTAGTCTACAAACTGACAGAAACTGTCCTGTTTTTAACTTCCGTTGCTGCATGTTCCGCTCAAGCTACATTCCAACCAACCACACCCTCAAAAAGCTACAAGATACCCACGGACAATTGCTTCGCATTGCTAACCTTATAAATTAATGAGATCCAGGAAAAAAGAAATAAAAATAAAGGAAACAGAAAGCAATTCTAATGCGCAGCACAAATCCAACACATGAATAATACCTAACCGACGGATACAGTCTTACTCTAACCAGTATGGCCTGCGTACGGATCGTCTCTCACCACTCATTTTGGTCTACCACAGCAGCTGCTACATGCTGCTCAGAAATTCCAATATCCATGTGCCCAAACCGGTTCTGACAATTCTCTGAAAGTACTGCGTGACGTCTCCACATTATGGGGTGTGGGACCTCTGGCAAATCCAAGCCAATAAAAATACCCCGAGCCCCTTGGGCATACTCATCCACTGGATTGGGGCAAATAGCTCAATTGTCGTCGTCAGTGTCAGGAAATAGACGGATATTGGGCGCAGTGAGCTTTTCCAAATTGGCCTGAATTATACTCTTTCTGGATTCCGTCTTTTGCATTTGCAAGAAGAAAACCCGGTCGGCCCTCGGCATTGTGATCTTGCGAGTAGCCTTGGATTTGTTCGATGAATCCTCAGGCTCACTACCGTACTTATTAAACCAATCTGGTCTAAGATGGGACTATCCAGGTCGGGCGCAGGGGTGTCCGGTCTTGGGGGGGTGCTATGGGGGGTAATGACAACCTTTATGGGGTGGGACTCTGTGCTCAAGAGCTATGTGTGAACCTCCTCATCATCGCGTAAGGGGGTGATCTCCGCTGGGGGGTTGCTAGGAGCACCTGCTGCTAGAGGTTTGCTATTCATAAGATTGCCCCCAATTTTGCGAACTGTGCGACCGTCGCAAATCGTACTTTTCATGATCTTGTATATACTCCCAAGTGTTGGACTATTGATCATCTTGATATGCAGAATAGCATTGCTGTTCCAGGTTTGGTTGTTTATGAGTGTAGCAAAATTCGGGCCACGTAGGTATACACAAATTGCCCATTGCTGGGGCTGTTACTGACCCCTTCCGTTAGAATTGCTACCAGAAGACGTTTGTTAGTCTAGTGGCCCAAGTTCTGCAAAGGCTTCGACCTCTGCTAGGGTTAATTTTTTGTGCTTTGTTTTGGTACTCATGATTGTCTTAATTGTATCTGCTACCAGAGCTTCTAATGCCTGGTGGCTTGGGGCACCTTCAAATGTCGTTGGATACTTGCTTTTTTTGGTCTCGAGCAGGGCTTTATCCGCAAACCTTCTATATCCGACGGCAAAAGTCCTAAGTTACCTGAAACAAGCATACTTGACACCAGTGACAATGTCTAACGGATCTCTGCAGGCCTTAGCCTGAAGTGTACATTGCCATGTCAGATATGCGCTTTGGCTGGGCTTTTTGGCCAGTGTAAACCCAAGCCTTCTTTTCGAATTCTCAATTAAGTTTGGAGCGGTAATTATGCTGTGCCGGCCAGGTTAGTAAAGGGCAGTAAGCATCGCGATTTGGACTAATCCTACTTGGATATAGGTACAGCAATTACTTACTTTGCCCAGATCGGTTGCTCCGAGAACTAGGAAATATATCAGAAAACACGGCGATTCTTGAAAGTGAACACTTTTAAACGAGCTTTATCAGAGGAGTATGAGATTCAATGCTAATGAGTCAGAAAAGGTACTCTCACAGGTATTTCATCAATGCTAATTGTGGTGTTGTTCTTTGGGTTGGAAATAACTGTGAAATTGGGTATAGTATGGGGAGCTTAATCCCTGAGACTTGGGAGAGTTATATATGCATGCGAGTATGGCCAAATCCATGCCAATATAACCATTGATTGTATCCATGGCCATCTATCCCTTGGGAGACAATGTTTCTTTGATGTAACCGAACTTCTAGCCAAAAATATGGCCATCTTGCTTGAAAGTTCTCTTGCTCGACAGGTTATAGCTCCAAAGTAAGTCCCCAATTGGGGAATTTTTGATGTTGACATGGAACCAAAACTTTTGGATTCATGATGCTAGGAGCCCCTTACTCCCCTTGCGGTCCGGGTCCACAGCAACTGCTGTAACCGAGTGCCAATCTAAATTTCTGGAATTTACAATCTAGTTTTGCTTTGCAGGGATCTGCAAGCATGCCCTGGAGCATGCATGAGCACCCTGGAGAATGCTCCATTATGATAAAAGGCAAACAGGCATGTGTTGAATATTTTAAGGTCTTAACGGAATCAAAACAAAAGGTAGACAACAACCTCTACACAGTTGGAAAACGTCCAAAACTGTATACAAACCGTCGGAATTATTAAACAAAATCTTCATTGAAGGTAAAGCTATAACCTCAGTGAAACTCTTACTTGCGCGAAGTTTCTAACCAACAATATTCAATGCACTTTGCGGGCATGCAAACAAAAGTGCGCGGTTTTTAAGGGTTGATTGCAAGTTTCCAACCAACACCAACCCAACTAGAGAACGCCCTCTCAATACTTAAAAGTGTCGGATTTCTGACTGTCAGCGACCTTACGCTTTCTTCCTCAAAAGAAATATCCAACTTCCAGTCAGTTCAATGTATGTACACAAGCAGCGCTGTCAGTGGTGCCAGAAGTTATACGGAAACGTGACAACATATACCAGCCATGTACAAAATAAGCATCCGGAACATGTTGAAGATCTGGAAAAAATCACCCCAGGCGCATTGGACGGGAACTATTTATAGATCTACTGAAGTATACCAAATCCAACGGTATCCATATCAAGGAGGAGCAAGAGGAGGGGTAGGAGGACAATGCCTATTTACAGGACGTGTTTGCTTAATTGCAAGACAGGGACCCACTGTGCAAGGAACCCTTTACAGAAACAGAGGACAAAGGGGCCAATTCCGATTATGAAGAAGTAGAATTTTCTGTGGAAGATTCAGAATCAGTGGACAAACCACGGAAGGCGGAAGGAAAGACCTTGTATGATTCCTTGAAGAAGGATGACTCTTCGGACGCTCATGATCCTCCATCCGACTGTTTCAATACTTCTCTGTTTCCAGCCAAGTTTTGCGCAGGTCATGTTCACCGGGTCTAGCAACACCCAGAGGTTTTCAAAAAATCGGCTACTTAAGTCCATTCACCTCCACCTTGGACCATAAGCTCGCGTGATCTTCTAACAATAGCCAGATTTCAATGACAAAGATTGATAAAATCTTCAAAGATGGTTTGGTAGCTATTCTAAGCCCAAATCCGACGCAAAGCATCAGTTTTAAGTCAGCATACACACTCAATAAAAAGCCCGATGGCATGATTGGGACCCCTCTTGGTTTCGTGGAAAAGTGAAATTCACATTGCAGCCTAATACGGAGTATTTTCAACGCAATCCACTAGTCTGTGTGGAGTACCTATTAAGTCAGAAATCATAAGCTCCACATATTGTCTGGGCGCCGGTTTTTGAATATAACCTGGCAGGCCAAAAGATATATTCTGATATGCATACAGCCAATTGGTGGGCAGAGAAGCAGAGTACATTACACGACGGAAGTACACTCATTCCGGTACTATTAGCAGAGGATCAGATACACTAAACTAACTTTTCCGGCAATCAAAAAGTATGGCCAATTTATATTTCACTGGGAAATATTAAATCCAAATTTGGCAATAAGCCATCACAGCAAGTGTGGATTCCCCTGGCAATTCTACCTATACGCTCCAAGTGCATGACCAAGATCCGCGGATTTATTACGGAGGATCAGGAACTCGAGTCTCATCAGATTTTGCATGAGGTGATAAGCAACCTTATGAGTTTAATTTCCGACGCAAATAGTTACGGCGGATACAAGATCCTTTGTAATGACCGAAATTATAGACATTGCTTTCCAGTGATTTCAACATGGCTTGCTGATTATATGGAAAATGCAAACTTCCACTTGATCAACATCAGCCGATGCCCTAGCTGTACTGCTAAACCCGACAAATTGGGTACCATTTCCCATGATAAGTTCCCCCTTCGAGACAAAAATCAATAATACATTGTAGGACATGGATATACAACCACAGGAGCTGGTACGTGGGGACCTATTGCACAAGATATACCTTGGGACATTTAAGCATCTAATGGACTGGGTTGTTGAATTTTTGGACAATAATGGTCAAGTATCCGACTTCAGCCTTTACGCTCAATACCAACATCACATCGAGAATATAATTCGTTATATGGACAATACTTTAAGCAATTTCTATCAATATCAGGATGTATTTCTGTAATACCAAGTTAGAAAGGTTGCGCAAAAAGGTGCCAAAGATACAATCCAACTCTTAGCTTCGGAACAAGCGGCAAGACTGTCGGCAAACCAACACTAAATATCTGCAGTTGTGAAGAGGAAGCAAAAGGAAATTAACTCAAAGAAACGAGCGGAATTGATGGAAGAAATGCTAGAGGAAATGGCCCATTATAATATTCCTAAAATTCATATTTTGTCACATTATGCTGAGTAGATCTCGCAATTCAGTTCACTACCTTAGTATTCTACAGTGGTATGCAAAGCCTCTTACAAGCCATTGAAGGACATATACCGTCGGACGAATCACATCAATACTACCCCACAGATAAATGTCAAATACAGCCACGACCATAAGATGCACATGCACGCTCAGAATGTCAGGGTATACCTATTGAATGCAGACTGCGAAGTGCCTTCAGATATTATCAATTTGCTTGGAAAACCAACCGTCACTATTGGAAAGTCCAAGAACACCAAAACCTACGTCAAACCTCCAGAGCGTGTGGATATGTTAAAGATATCAACTGTTACACAGCTTGCAGACAGCCATTGGATACCAAACCTTTTTGACTCTCTTTCCCGACAATTTGCATTACACGGTGACCAGACCACAAGAATTATCAATGATTCCATCTTGGAGTGTTTCTCGAGTCTTGTTATTCCTGTTTTCAATTTTTAAGGCGGGGAAATTAACTTATATGTTGCACGCAGTATAGGCCCCTTGTGATTTTGCAAAGATATACAACGTGCCGACTGGGTGTAGGTTAGAAGACGGCAAGGGTCAAATTTCCTACAAGGGACGCTTAATGGCCGACTTTCAGGAAAGCTTAATGCGCTTTTCGAATTGCATACATTACACCATGGAATGCATTTGTTTGCGCATGTTAGTTTGCTTGAGGCATACGCCGGCTGTAGGCCATTGGGACCTGAAGGAATAATAAGAGTGGCATTCCCGACAAAGGACATGTCGGTTCTAATTTGCATTAGCCAAATTGTAGGGATTGCACATCTAATTCCATTAGAGCCTGAGGGGCGCTGGTTGATCCACAACCGTATTGATTTTGAAACCTGGCATGATATTTATGACAATATATTTTAGTTTAATTGAAATGTATATAGCGTGTGTGTATATAGAAAAGAAATAAAACAATATCCCATGATACAATTGAAATGGTTAAATGGCCGGTTTCAGTTCATTTTCGGACATCAAACCATGACAGACAGATAGATTACTAATGCGCTATTGGAACCGTGAATATGATGTTGAAAATTACAGTGATTATGTTGCGGAAATTGACTTATAGTGGTGGGTAATAATTGAAGGTCCTTATAATGTCAGATCTTGCCTTAAAAGCATCCAAACAGGGACTATTACACTCTTTGCCTTATAACGGCATGACAATAATGATCAACATTATAATGGCATAACGGCAATAACGGAGCTGTGCCTTATAGTGGACCACTAGGCCTTATAATAGCACTATTTTGTTCTTGATGTATTATGCCCTGATCGTCAAATACAGTAGCAGAGGTCAGAACTGTCCACTAAGCATCTGCATTTGGTTTTGACTCATCATTAATATCAAGGTCCAGAAGGGACCTAATGTGAGCAATTGGAAGGAAAGCTCAGGGCATTATCAACGTTTGATAGGGTTCAGGGTCCCTCTGCAAGGGGATCGAATGTGTCAGATATGCTCCGGAGTGTATAGGAAGAATTGTACGAATTCTCAAGTAATCAGCCCAAGATCATGAAGGGGATAAAGAGGATTCCATACTTTTCATTTTAACTTGCTACATCTAATGTTTCACAGCAACTCCTGCCCACCCTACCACCCGCCGATTACTACAGGGAAATATCAGTGTTTCTTTGGAGAATTTTCTGTGTATTTGGGATTTATCCACATTGAGCCATCACAGGCGCAGGTAATTGGGTGCACAACAACTGGTGAAAAACTTGTGAGAAGATATACTCCATAAGTATCAAGAGTCAAGACAGAGGGGGATAGAAATGCACAAGAGGGTCCAAAGATCCTAGAGAGGAGCGAGTCATGGCGGTCGCCAGCACAGCAAGTTTTGGTTTCAAGGTAATTGTTTTCAATAAAGAGACAAACTAAGTGAGGGAGCGAGCCACCATATATATATGAGTAGGGAAAGACAGCAAGCAACAGAAGAGCTTGACGCAAGTCCAGCAAAAAGTCCTGGGGCATGGCTTTGACCCTGAGAAATACCAAGAGTATTGAGAAAAAGAAATAGGTGTGGTACACCAGTGTGAGGGTGTGTTATACCGTCTATGACAAATGAAATAAGCAAGCTACACCCAGAATAATGTAGATTGCCACAGAAAAGTTTGGGTGCAACGACAGGTGTGAGTGTTACATCTAGGAGTGTAAGCAATGAGATGGATATCCCAAACAGGAAGGTAAAAGTAGAAGTCCGACAATATGAGCTGATATAGTATGAAAATAGGATATAACAGGGAAGATTGTAGTAAAAATAGAAAGACAAGATGGGAATAGAATAGAACAGAGGGAGATGTATACCCAAGGGATGTAACAATAGAACAAACCAAAGGGGCTCAATTGGGGGTAACAACAATTATTCTGACACTCTCTCCCAAACAAAACACCAAAGTAATTGAGTAAACGTAGTGTATAAGTCGTTTGGAAGATCCTTCATTATAATATCAGCGAAATTTTCCTTGATGGAGACATAGTAGAGATGAAATTTGTTGTTAAAAAGGTATCCTGTAGTGTAGTGATAGGCTATATCAATGTATTTGGTTTTGTGGTGGTAAACGGGGTTGTTAGAGAGACCAATACTGGCTTGATTATCGCAGTATATTGATCAACAGGAATACTGAAAATGAATTGCTTGAAGGCATGGGTATACCATTTGGCTTGTCGAGCTGTGGTAGAGAGTGCAATGTATTCCGCTTCAGTAATGGAGTTGGAAATACATTGTTGTTTCTTGGACAGCCAGGAAATTGTGCACTTATCAAGTTGAAAGACATAACCAGGATAGGAACGATGGGTATCAAAACAATTGGCAAAAGAAGCATACGAAAAACCTTCCAACTAAACAGAACCAAAACGAGGTTATATCAGAACAGCATCACAAGTACCAGAATTATAACAAAAGACTCTCTTGATAACAGTATGATGGATATCAAAAGGACAAGATGGGAATTGCGAGAGCTATAAAACAACAAAGGCAAGATCGGGACGAGCAAACAAAGCAAGATATATTACAGTACTAATTATCTGTTGATCAATGTTCTGATCAACAGAAAACAACAAAGGCAAGATCGGGACGAGCAAACAAAGCAAGATATATTACAGTACTAATTATCTGTTGATCAAGGTTCTGATCAACAGGAGATTCATCATCAGTGGCGTTGCAAAGCTGGGCCTTTGGATTAATAGGTATTGAAACAGAGCAAGATTGATCCATTCCGGTGTGCTGTAGTATTTGTGTGATGTAGAGAGGTTGTCCATGTGTGATTGTGTCATTGTGGTATTAGATTTTGTTTCCAACATGCAGGAGACCTTGCCCTTAACAGTAACCTTAAAGTGCCTTTGCAGGAAGGTTCTGAGTTTCTGCAGGTTTGCTGTAGAGCCAGGATGAGCAATATTATTGACATGGACAGCCAGGATAATTTTGCTCTTGGTACTGATAAAGACATAGAAATTGACGTCTGTCGTAATAAAGTATTGTTTAGCAAGGACAGAGCATAGTTTTCCATACCGCTGGAGCGGAGCTTGTTTCAAATGGTAGAGTACCTTCTTAAGTAAAAGGACTTTGTTTTTGAGGCCGAGTCCAGGAGGAGGTACAACCCAGATTTCTTCGTTAAGAGGACCATAAGTGAACGCTCATTTGAGGTCAAGTTGAGCAGTGTCGAGGTTGTGTAGTGCGGCAGGGGCTATTAGAAGATGTAAAGAATTGTACTGCATCACTGGTGCGAAAGTCTCACTAAAATTGATTTTGGAGATTTGTGAGAAGCCCTTAACCGCTAAACATTCCTTGTACCCCTCGATTGATCCATCTTCCATCAGTTTAATAGTATAAACCCAGCATGATCCAATACCCGTTCTGCCACCTGGTAAGGCAGTAGAATCATGAACTTCCCAAATACCTTGCAATTCACAAGAAGATTGCTTTTCTCTTATAGGGTCAATCCACTTAGCACCATCTTTAGACTTTATAGCTTGGAAGTAGGTGGAAGGACCAAGTGTGATGTTGGCCTGACCAATTTCTTCCTCAATAAATGCTGCAAAGTCATCACCAATTTCTGCCGGAAATATCCGAGCTGTGTTTTCTCCAAAGGCTGCATTGATTCTTGGAAAACTATAGCACTTCATTTCCTTTTTTTGTGTTTGATCCCTTGAGATTGGGACCTTTGGAGCTACTTGAAAAAGGAAGAGAACAGCGTCAGGATGTTTTGGGTATACAATATGGTGGTAGAATGCGTCGTGGAGGTGTGGTAGGAGTTTCATTATGAAGATGTTGTAAAATAGCTCTCTCTAATTCTGATAACTCCTCTTCATTGAGGTACTGTTCATATTGGTCATGGTCATGTTGTGACAATGAGGGAATAGTGACAGTAGGTTTGGTTGAAGATAGTGGGAGTTTGACAGGAGGTGTAGGAGGTAGAGGCTTCATTAGTGGTGAAGAACCAAAGGCACCTAGCATTTGCTAAGGCTTTTGTGGAGTTTGCGGGACTGTTGTGGGTGTTAAAGATTGATTGTGTTGAGACAATTCTACTTAATTAGGTTATGAAGAGTTTAACTGTGTGGGGAAATACATTTTAATGGAGATGATGTTATTGGATAAAATAAATTTGACCTCAGGGATTGTGTATACTTTTCTCTCTGACGATATGTAAACACGGAGCATTGATAGGGTTCCAGTGTAGCCAACCAAGTTTCTATCAATCCCATTTAGATTTAACTTGCTGCCAGTAGGATGTTTCTCCTTGGGGATGTGAACAATGCAAGGTGTACCAAAGGTTTGAGAATGTTTGATGGAGGGTAGGCAATTCTTGAGTACTTCAAATGCCGTCTTTCCATCGAGAGCCAAGTGAGGGAGGGGGTTGCGGATGTAGGTTGCCCATCCATAGCATTCCGCCCAAATAGATTGAGGGTACTCCTCAAGTGTAGGTCAACACATGTTAGCGAGAGTCGGGTTGTAGCGTTCTAGAACACCTTTTACTCTGGAGAATATGCTACGGTGGTTAAATGTATCATGCCTTTATCTTTTCAGTAAGCAGGCCATTCATTGTTCACAAATTCTCCACCGTTATCAGTGTGCCAATTTCCTGGATATCATTCCGTTTTTGTATTGATCTCTTAATAGTAACCCTTCATCTGCCTTACAGCATTTGACTTGTGTTTGATGAATGCAATCCTGAAGAATCAAGAGAAATTGTCAATCATTGATATATACGAGCGATGACTTGAGAGCCAGATAATAGGGAGAGGTCCAGCGAGATGCGCATGGAGGAGTTCCCATGGTTCCTTGGTATTATTGGTGACTGGTCTAGGAGTTTGGTGCGTTGAGTTGGGTTTGGCATATGAGTGACAATAGAACTACAAAGGAGGTTTTGGAAGCAGGTTTCCATTGGCAAAGATATTGGACGCCTTGATTTAAGCCTGAGGAGAGGAGTGACCTAGTGCTTCATGTCAGAATTGGATAGCAGACTTGTAAGCAGTAGCAAAAGTAACAGCAGATTCAAATATAGAACCATAAGTACCAAGTTCATCATGTAATGTAGTAGAGTGGTCCGTCTTGAGTTTAATGTCAAGAGTTTTGTATTCTCCATAAAGGTATGTGTTTCCAATCAAATCAATCATTCTCTAAAAGACCAAGTTCACTTAATTCCATTCAGGGAGATACAAAATATCAGACAGCGAGATATTCAGAATCTTTCCACCAATTTCTACAGACAGACAAACAGTTCCCTTATACTCCGAGAAAAGCACTTGACCACCACCAACAGTTGTTCCCATATGATGGGAGGCTGGATTGATGAGGCAGAAAATGTCAGCTGTGATGTGGTGAGAAGCACCAGTATCAAGGATCCATACCTGATATGTTGTAGCATCTCAAGATTTGAGAGCAGGGCGAAGAACAGATGTAGATAAACCAGTAAAAGAAGACGAAGAAGGACCAGACATATGATCAAGGGGCGAAGAGACAAAAGAGGCAAGATGAGATGAAGTAGCGCCACTAACATTTCCAGAAGTGAGCCAGCCATAACCACTTGAATAAGAAGGTGTAGTAGTAACCAGAGCTGTGGAAGTAGAGGGTTTCTAGGAGGAGACAGCAGCAGCAGGAACTTGCTTGCATTGGTTATGTTGATGTTTCTTGAGCTTGAAGCATTTGTTTTGGACATAATCCAAGAAGGGGTGTCCATCTCTCTTGTACCAAGTACACTCGGTTAGAGCTAACTGCACAGTCCTGCCAGCACAAGAGTTGTCGTTCTTGGGGCAAGGCACAGGTGCTTGACTTTTGCCCTTAGTATTGTTGGCAAAAAATGCCTTAGCATTATCTTCATTGGTCTTCATGTTTCGAAGGTGGGTTTGATGGTTTTTGAATTGTTGGGAGTTCTTGGCTTGGAGGATGTTGACTATATTGTTGAATAACTAAGTGATTGAGTTCAAGAATTTTGCACTCTGGATGGGGTCAATTTTGACAAAAGGCCTGAGGGCAGTGGCGAGCGCATAAGTTGTATTGAACGAGCAAGTATTGGCCTGAGTCCAGGAGTTGCCAAATCAAAGTAGGTGGTCATTGATAAATTCCCAGTCAGACATTGACAGATTGTGGATATCGCGGAATCTGTGAAAGGGAGAGGCAACATTCTAACAATGAAAGGTGTCCTGAAGAGTTTTCCAGGCATTGTAGGCAGTGGAGTAGCTGTAAATAACATACTGCTGGTCCTGTTTGATGGTAAATTGAATTGTCATGATAGCAAGCAACTCTTCCGTCTTGTGTTGTTTAAGCACAGCGGCATTGGCAGGAGGAACTTGTCGTAGCATTACAACCAGCACCCCCACTTGTGCCTCAGACACACTTTTCTTACCCTGTCAATTCATTTTCATTATGCGTTGCACTCTATTGTTATCCCCTAGCACATCATGTATATTAATCACATCTTTGCTAGCGCCTACCTCCTGTCATGCACGCACACCTGTTAGTTAGTTTTGGATGTTTGCGGCTTCCTCCATGCATCACTGCATGGTTGACCCACACTTTTGTTGGTGCCTCATGCACGATACACATTAGCCTTCGGCCTACTATCTATCCTGCTTGACTCCGCCACCCACACCAATTCCCCCTTCTATTTTCTCAGGGTCAACTGGCTTTCCACTTGCATTTTTGCGTTTGCAATGCCATCTCCCCTCGCTTTACGTTGTACTCTCGGGTTAATTCCCCAACTGTATTTATACTCACCCTATTCCCATCTCCTTTAATGGAATAGAGCTCTTTGATACAATCATCACATCCACTTGCATTGCTCCCTGTGATACTAAGACCCACTGCACTTGATCCTCTGCGCTACTATAGTCTTATATCTTAGTCCGCTCCGCTTTTCTTCTCCTCCCTAGTGCTACAATATTCTTTGGACTTTAATAGAACTTGTCGAGTTGCAATGAGATCATCAAAGTTGTGAGTGGCAAGAACATGATGTATAAGCTTGGCCCTACACGTATAGTTGGATTGACCTTGAAGTTTATCCAAGCTTTCAAGTTTAAAGAGCATGCAGGAGGAGGGGCCAGTTGATATGTTTGGTTGGACGTCAGTAGTATTAGTCATAGTGAAGATGTGGTGAAGGGTGTAAGGAGAGACAAGGTAGTTGAAAGCCAAAAATCATGCAGAGGTGAACGCAATAAGATCAGAGAAGAATCAGCTGTGCTGATTGATTAAACAATAGTAGTTGCAGCCGGGCTTATAACCTGTGAGAAGGTATACTCCGTAGGTATCCAGAGTCGAGACAGAGGGTAATAGATGTGTAGAAGAGGGTTCAAAGATTTTAGAGAGGAGCGGGTCATGGCGGTAGCCAGCAGAGCAAGTTATTGGTTTCAAGGTAATTGTATTCACTAGAGAGTAGAACTAAGTAGAAGAGCAAGCCATTGTATATACATGAGTATGGAAGGAAGCAAGCAACAGAAAAGCTCAACACAAGTCCATCAGAATGTCCTGGGGCATGGCGTTGACTCTGAGAAATAACAAGAGTATTAACAAAGAAATAAGTGTGGCACACCAGCATGAGGGTGTGTTATACTGTCTATGACAAATGAAATAAGCCAGTCATACTATAGAGTGGTGTTGTTCGCCACAGAAAGGTGTGGATGCAATGAAAGGTGTGGGTGATACATATAGGAGCATGAGCAATGACATGGATATCCCACCGGGAAGGTAAAAGTGGAAGTCCGACAATATGAGCTGATAAAGTATGAAAACAGGATATGACAGCAAAGATCGTGGTAAAAATAGAAAGTTATGACAGGAATAGAATGAAACGGAGAGATATGTATACCCAAGATATGTAAGAATAGAACAAACAGACTCAATTGGGGCAAAGAACAATCATTCTTACAAAACTTACAAATATAGCGATTGCAAACCATTCTTATGCACAATTGTGGAAGTCTGGATCTTGACTAAAATACCAAGTTCTCTGATTTCTTTGTGAATTGAATTGGAAATTTGTAGTTTTGTTTTGGAAATTGTAGATGAAAGCCACACAATGATGTCACTAGTAGTAGCAGATGATAAAGTTTAATTTTGCACTTAAGTTTGGCTTTGTAGGTAATGGGTAAGAATAAGCTTCTGGCTTCTGGAATCTGAAATTACAGCTCCTACGGTAACGCCTCTGCATCGCTTATCTGGCTAGACATGTCAGGCTAGCTATGTCTGGCTGTGCCCTGACATGTTCGGGAAGCCCCAAGGGACCTGGTCCAAATTGAGGAATGATCTGTGAATACAGGCATGAGGTGAACTATTCTAGGCCTTATCTGGCTTGTCACTGCAATTTAGAGCTATAGTGTGATTCAGAACATAGTAGTCCCATGCCAATGATCTTAGCTCCATGCCCTGTTACCTGTCCCGTGTCTTGTTCTCTGGTACTGTACTACCTGAGTACTCCAAATGGATCTCCTTGGTATGGAACTGAAGAGTTTCCTTATTCTTTATTTAGTTCTACAATTGTCTCGTGGTTCTACGAGTACTAGTACCTCTATCTGTAGTACCTCTAATTGGAACCATCTACCTCAATGTAGCCTTCTCCCCTATTCGGAGAACAAACTTGTATTTGTGTATGTAAGGGGAATGACATAATATTATCCTGTATTCTGTTCTTTGAATCCGCAATTTAATAAAGACTGCACATATTACATTGATATATCTGATACTATATCTGCAATGACTCATATTGTTTAAGTTTCAGGCAAACGAAACTTGATTTATTTCTTTATTTGTAGCTTACCGTGAATCAAAACGACGCAGCTACCATCTCTATCCCAATGATACAATGTTCCGGTAGTATTACATTGCAGAAACAACCAGGTTCAATTGAGGAATACGTGTGTGGACTATGCGGCCAGGGTTATGTTTGAGCTTGCCATATGACAAATCATAGGCGCAACGTCCATTCCGGCTCACGTAATTCTACCATTAAATAGAAACAAACAACAAAAACCTGCAATGCACCCAGTACCCAAATGCCAGAGCCCTCCACCTTGTTCGGTAATGTGAAAGGCCCCAAAATTATTCCAGGTGCCAATCTAGGAACCACGTATACTGGCGCTGGCATTGGAAGTGCCATAGCCAGATCCGAATTCCTTAAACAGTAAGAATCTGAGAACAAGAATAACAAGTATCATCCCTTCACTGGCATCAAAGAATTCAAGCTTGCTTGTACCATAATTGATAAACATATGACGAGAGCTACAGGAACCGACTTGATGCAGAGGTTCAAACCAATGCCATTTGGATTCTTTACTTTATATCACACCTTCACATAGAAGTTGCTAAGTATCCATGACCCCAACTTTAGCGATACGTTTCTCAAGGGGGAAATTACTTACACTCTGGAATCCGTTAAGAAAGAGGCACTTGTATTTTACTGGCGATTACCAGCTCAGATTATTCGCCATCTTGTCAGAAAGCCAATGTACATGCAGGATCTAATATTTGCACCAATCTAAGAGTTTAATTCTGCCGGGAATCGGATATACCACAATTGGGATTCAGCAGACTGGTGGTGGGAAAAGCAGGTGAGATCCTAATATATGTGTTTATCGTTTAATTTCAACTATATATACTAACTTTGGAATTTGTTGCTTCAAAGTTGCAATTACCCAACAATGGCATTGGGAGAACAATCTTACCTCTGATGTTCATATTGGATGAGACGCATCTCACGATTTTCTCAAATATACCCACTCTTCATCGTACGAGCTTAACTTGCCAAGATGGCATTCATCGTAGTTGCCCTTCTTCTGGTCGCCCTCAAAAAGCTATCAAGTCCATAATGCAATCAAAAATACAAAAACTTAATCCACAAAGTTATTGCGGCCATATTCAAATCTTGCAATCTGAAGTCTTGGACCAAGAATGCAGTTTTATTGGATTACTCAGATGGGTTTTGTCGCCTCAGCCATTGGAATTTGTGCGGTTTGTTGGTTGATCACTGTCAAGAGATCAATCTTCTTGGGTTTAAAACCAATACATGCTTAAATTGTAAAGTTGGACCCAAAGATCTTTAAACGTATCCAAATTCTGCACCCCGACGAGATCGGGAGTGATAGAAGAGAATAATCGGCAAACACGGGGTTTTGGAGGATAGTAATTTAACCACCTTGGTTGGCAGGGTCACAATTCTAAAGGCAATCTAAAGTCTGCAGTTTGTTAATACAAACAAGATTTTCAAACCTAATTCATTACACAAAATCTATATTGGCATGCTGCATCATGTCTTGGATTGGGTCATTGGATTCTTGAAAATACATAAACGAATCGGAGTTTTCAACACGGCATGAGAGAATGTACCTGTCTATCCAAATTTCAGAAGACTGACTACATTGTACACGGCTGTCAAAGAATAGACTGGATTGAAATACCGCGATGCTCATTGAATCTTGCTTCTAATCTTATTTCTCAGTCTGCAATTGCCTTCTCCAACACCCTAAGAGAACGAGATTTTCAACCAAATTATGAAGTATGTTTAACATTTTAATTGATTTCACTTGAATATGCCAATTCAAATTGAATCTGAATCAGATAATCAAATACATGGACTAGTACTTGGATGGATTCCATTCTTACAAGCATGGTATTCTTAGAGTTTTGCGCTAGAAAAAAGGCAAAAGAGGATGTAAAATTTGCTATGGAAGAGTTGCGGAAAACCCTCGGTTAGGTTCAGAGCTGACCTGCACTTGAGAATTGTAAAGCTACGGGAAATATTTGGAGACATGTATAAGAAACCCTAGTCCAATTGGCAATAGACAAAGTGTTCATCACTTTTCCCAAGATGAATGCCTTATCCCACAAGTCAGAATACATATCCTGATTCAGTAATCTCAATCAGTGGTCTACAGAAGTTTCAGAATTGCTACATCGTCAGTTAGTTAATCAAGCTTACAATTAGACAACTCATAAAGATTTCTTCAAGCAAATTATGGATTATATTGACCAAAAGCAGAATTTCAGACTTATGAAAGCACAAATAAATACCAACATAAATTTAAAGGTTTAAGATTCGAAATTTCTAAGGGCAAAATCACCGTATTATCCTTTCTCCATGTCATTCAAAAAAAAATTGGGAACATGCGGACTCTAAGTGATCTTGGCAAAGATTGTAATTTACCTAATCTCTGCGATTAAGTTGTGGAGATTGTTCACTGAGATTGTGATTTAGTAACTAACCTTTACACCGGTATCTTTCAAAGGTTGTAAATAGATATCGTCTTCTTAAAATATCAGGAATATTGCATCAAGAAATTTTTATATGTCCACTGTAAAATCTATGGTTCAACCCATTCCTTTTCTAATGTCTTCAATCTTGCAAATCTTTCTGCCGTTTGTAATTGTAACTCAAATGATCGGAGATTGAGAATAGGTCTAGATAATTATAGCACATTAAATGGTACATTACCTGCTTTCGTGCGGCTGTTATTTTGAATTTACATTTTAGATCTCCTATTCTAGGATTTTGTGATACTTGATGTATTGGATGTAACAAATTCGGGGGAAATTCATGATGCAGAGGGTGTACCTTTTGTAAAGAATTGCAGAAATGGGCTTTTGAAACTTTGTAAACCATTGCATATTATGGAATTGGCGTATTTGATTTTGTTCTTACCTTGCAACTCACCAGCGGAAACTAATCGATTACGAGATGTAAACTCTGTATTGAGATAGATTGTGAATTTGCAGATTGATTTAAATACTTTTGGATGGTGTTTCTCTTACAAATCTGCAAAAAATTAGAGGGTTAAAATTATAGCTATCCATAATCAATTGAGGGAAATGGTGGGAAAATGATATGTACTTATATTTCCTTTCGCAAAACATGAACATTTTCCGTATACTGGTAGTACTAGTATAATTGTTAGTGCAATCACAAATTTATATGCCAGGTTTGTCAAAATTACATTGCAATTACGTATAATCATATATTATGTTGGTATGTTGAAGTAATTGAATTATCTCAATTGCATGAAACTCCAATTGAACTTGTATTTTGAGCTGATCTAGAAAGTTTGATTGATGCCCAAAAACATCAGATGCAATGTGCTGATCTGTATCATGGTGCAGCTGCAAGAGCAGGGATAACCCATGACATGCCGTTCCGCTCAAGAAGTTCTACCCGATAGTGGTTGACAGAAAGGACTGCGACATAACACAAAGGCCGTGTGAACACCTTTATATGCTATTTCAGCCACCGGACTGTATGTCCGGTGATCCGTCTTTCGGCGCAACAGTTAGTATGCAATCTGGAACGCAATAACCGTAACAATATGCGAATTGGCCCTGTGTCGGCCTTGCGGTCCACAAAATGAATCACCGCCGGGGCATTAATGCCCCTTTTTGCATGGGATTGGAGCTTTCCCTGATTAGCAAAATTCGATTCCCCTGATGTCCTTTACCTTCTGGTCGTCAATGGTATTTCTGGGAATTTTATGCATATGTTTTGGCAGAATCAGTAGGAAGGCAACTGGTATCCATGCATAAAAGGTTGGCCCATTGGGCATCTTGAAGTGGATATTACCAGATAATAGATACTATAGCCAACACTTCCTGTTACCGGAAAGGTTTTTTAAATTTGCCCGATTGGACGCAAATAGGACAGGAACCAGTGTACTTCAAACATGTAATGTCTACTGCTTTTGAGCCTACCATATCCCAGTATTTATTTTGGAGTACCTTTTTTTGCAAGTATAATTGTATTCAGAAACTGGGTCATACCTAATATAAGGCTTAAAGCACTTCCACCTGATGAGATATTGAATGCAATGCAGAATATTCCAATGGTAGAACAGTGTCTGTGGTTGTAGGCAATACTAGACTGTGTTGCAACTCCATAGGGGATTTTCAATCATAGCGTCCAACTTCCAATTCAAGGTGTATGTGGAGTTGAGGCTGAAATTCTGTATTGCATAAAAGACAGAAACTAGCCTATTTGTAAAGTTTGGGTATAGTATAAAGCTGGCTATTAGTTAGATTCTGGTGAATCTAACTAATTACAGCTACCTGAATGTCTACATAAGTAAGAGTCTAAATAGTTGTATCATCTTCCAATCACTTGTGATTGTGGGCAGACTTAATTAACCATTGTAAACTCTTGTATTTCTGCTAACTGCTAAGTAGCTTGCCCTTTTACTACAAGGGGGAATGAGCTTCTTTTATAAAAAGTCACAAGTCTGTATGAGTTATAGATGACTCATAACTAACTAACTAATATATAGATATGATGTTAAAACTGACTCATTTCCTCTAAGTCAGAGGTAACTCCTATCTAATTGTTAAGTCACACCTGTGAGATATAGGTAACTCAATTCCTTGAGTTATACCTATGAGTCAGAGCTCGATGACTACTAGCTAAGTGAGTCATAGATGTTATAGTAAATTCTATGTGGATTAATAATAATAATAAGAATAATAATGAAAATAACTCAGTTCCTGCTCTGTCCTGTGAATTGAAAGTTATATGTGTATGTAATTTCGTATCCTTATACCATCCCTGAACAATTCGTCAATCTTGATATTTTGAATTTAGCTGTTGTGGAAAAATCTGGCAAGCTTGTAACTAATGAGTGTCATGGAGTCAGGTAAGCTAGTCCTGTTCCACGCTAAATGCATGAGACTGAGGACTAACTGTCACACGGACTGATCACCGACATGCTAGTCAAGCAGCTATATTTGGAGTTCTATAATGTTCTAGCTGCATCCCTAGTTGGATTTATCAGGCAACTACCCTGCTTTGTGGTTGAAGCTGTAAGTGATGTAGGTATGGTTTTCAGGGTCAAATGGACTCCCCGTGTTTTATTCCTATTTCCTGTCATGTATTTCGTTTAGCAGCCAGTCGGCAATATATACCCCACCACCCACTCACTTTAGAAAGACAAGTGAATAGCGTTGTTCTAAGTATCTATCTACTTTACACCTATATCGTATTATTGCATCTTTAGCACTTTGTACTTAGAGAATATCTTGTCGCACATCTTAGTACTCACTACTTTTGCTAATACGTTAATTCATCATCTGAACCATAACATTACAATCCTATAGTCTTACATCAACCATGACATCATCATCAACATCATGAGATGTTAAATCACGCAGGCCTCCCTGCCACCAACCACTCCGGCCTCTTCATGGCAGGATACTAACAGATAGAAAACATGGAGGCAATGGTGGCCATGACACACGAACAGCCGACGTGCCAACAGGCTAGGCGCCCTCACTCATAGATTGAGGACACACCCAGCCCCACATATAGCTCCTTATTGGAGGCAGGAGAAACAAAAGATTCCGATGGCAATACCATCATCTATTCAGGGCCGGCAGTAAACACCTCAATCCCAAGGCCCAAATCTCGCACCCCCTCAGCACTTGCAAGAATTAAGCACAGCAACCATGTCTGCAGGGCAAGGTCCACCTATTCCACGCCCTCTCTACCAAGCAATATTATATTGCAACAAGCTGAACGGCTGGCAGCAACAATCCGAACCGAGCCAATGAACAACGATGCTAATTTCAAACAAGAAATTCCCGCACAAATGAAGCCTACCATAGAGGATGCTCTAAAACAACTACAGGAATCTATGCTAGGAGGCATCGGTGGACAAATGCACAATATGGAGCAGAGATTTAATGAATCCCGGCAGGAATTATCCTAGAAAATCCACTAGGTCAGCACCAACCTCACTAGGCAGCAAATTGAGAGCAGTGGAAACCTCGAAAGGTTAATAAAGGCTGTAAAAGAGAGTCTACAAAGAGAAAAGAAGAGCCAAAGGGGATAGGTTAAAAACTTGCAGAATAATTGGATCAAGTCATCAAGCGCATCAACGCCATGGATGAGAGCTCCAAGCACAAATCTGTCACCTCCTAGGTCAACAATGTTGCTGCAAGTGGAGTATAGGACAAAGGGAAAGGAAGAACGGTACCGCTCGCAGAAGCAGAAAAACCAGCAGAAGTAGCACCAGCGCCTTCCTCAAAGCCCCCACTCTACCAAAAAGGACTTTTGGGGAATTTCAATCTCTTCTATGCAACCCCGTGGTTCCAACCTGGGCCAATGCTTATTCTGACATCGTTGGCACCACCGCCACAACCACCAAGAAGACCATTACCAGCACAAGAACAGGTCTTTGAACCTACCAACCCTCTACGCAGGTACAACAAACAAAGACCAGAGTTCAACCTGGACCCACAACCGAAGTTTTCTGGAAAGAAAACCTAGCTGGAGTACTTCCTGTTTGCCATAAACAACTACATCAGAGCTAAAAAAATCACAGAAGATAACAATCGCATCACCCTCATGATCTGCCAGTTCAAAGGCAATGCATTAATATGGTGGAGAGGAAACAATGGAAAAATCAGCAGCTGGGACGAGCCTATCCATGGGCTCCGCCAAACCTATGGGGACCACCAGGCCCAGCAGCAAGCAACAAGAGAGCGTAAAGCTCTTAAACAGACAGGAAGCATCTTGGCTTTCTTCACCAAGGTTGAGGAACTCAACCTTAAAGCTAAGATCCCCGTCAAAAACCTACAACTGACATGGATGACAAACCTTCATATCAACTTCCAGCATGCTCGGGCCTCTCAAGTCCTCCACGACCCCACGTATTATCAGTGGAAAGAGTTGTGTATTTTGATTGGCACACCGCAGGAGGCAGTTTCCTAGGGCACACACATCTTGGGAAACAACAACAACAGCAGCAGACCAAGTGGACGCAACAATCGCCCACAAGGCAGCAGCAACAACAGCAACAATCAGGAGCCTCCCCTTCAAACAGGTGACACAATCCCAAAAGAAATCATGGCTAACTGTTGTCAAGATGGCAAATGCCTTAAGTGTGGTGTCTCTACCCACCAGGTCCGTGACTGCACCAGTGGTTATAAACTTCAATCTTCGGAAAGGGCCTCTTCACAAACCTTCAACACCACACCCACCCACACAGTCAAGATGATAGCTGTGCCTCCCAAGCGCACATAAGTTGACAATAGACCATATACCGTTGCCACTCATTTGCTCAAGAGAACAGGGCCCAAAACAAAGACTGTGCGAATCACTGAGCTAAAGTTATATTTTGAAGACCTCAATAATGGTTACTACCTCATTTGGCTCAAGGAAGGCAACGAATGGAAAACGGCCTTGAAGACAAAATACGGCCTACACGAGTACACCGTTCTGCCTTTTGGACTCTTCAATATACATTCATGTCTTCAAGAGATGATGGACGAAGTCCTCCAAGGAATCAAAGAAGAAGTCCACTACTTGGATGATATCCTCATTCACACCTCCAGAACCAAAGATGAACACCAAGCAGTTGTTGAACAATTCTAGAAAGACCCCAAAACCACAACCTTGCAGTCAACATTAGCAAGTCGGAATTACATGTAAAAGAAACGGTCTTTCTTGGATATGTTGTCAATGGATTGGAGATCAATATGGATGGCGCAAAAGTGAAAGCCATTGAGGAATGGGCGGTTCGACAAAAGAAAAAGGATCTTCAAGCATTCTTTGGTGTTGCCAACTACTATTGCCGGTTTATTCGCAACTACAGCCAAGGAACCAAGCCACTAACTGAATTGACCAAGGACATTCCATGGTCTTGCGGAGCTCAGCAACAAGAAGCATTCAATGAACTCGAAACCGAGGATCAAAAAGCACCTATCGTAGCACAGTGGGATAGAATCCGGACCACGCTTTTTGAAAGCGATGCATCTAACCAAGTGGTGGCAGGCGTCCCATCCCGCCTACACCTAGCAGACCCGTTGGACTCATCAAGCAAACCAGAATGGAAACTGGGGGACTGTCACGCAACAACCCTTAAGGAAAGCGAGCGCCACTGGCTAATTCACGAGAAGGATCTTTTGGGAATTGTTAGTTCAATCCTTTATTGGGGCTTGTGGCTTGCAGGCCTACCTCAACCTTTTGTCCTTTACACAGACCACCAAGGACTCCCGTACTTCCAGACAATGCAAAGACTGAATAGTCGTCAAGCTTCTTGGGCTGAAAAGCTCAGCAAATTTAACTTCACAATAAAGAACAAATCCGGAAGTCAAATGGGAAAGGCAGACGCATTGGCCTGCTGCTCAGGAGAAGAGAAATCTGCAGCTGACGCCCAACTCTTCAAGGACAGACAACTAGTAATGGGTATTGAAAGGGATACCCACACCGCTCGGCCAGACACTGATGTCGCGAGCTCGGAATGAAACGAAGAAGGCCTCCTTGTTATACTTTTGGAACATCGCACTACTATCCTTCAGCATTGTTATGACTCACAAGAAGCAGGACACTGGGGATGTCATTAAACTCAAGAGATTGTATCAAGAGATGTTGTCTGGAATGGATGGATGGAGGATGTTGCCAAATACGTCACAGGATGCTTTTGCTGCCAAAAAGCCAAGGCTGATGGGCACTCAAGGAAAACCAAGTTTTTCCAATGCCAACCGGAGAAAAACCTTGGGAGGAGATTGCAATGGACTTTGTATGAGAGGTACCAGAAAACGGCGGCTATAATGCCATCTTGGTTGTCACTAACCACTGCACAAAGATGCAGCATTTTATACCTGCAAAAACAAGCTGGACCAGCAAGGATGTTGCTAACGCCTACCTCTGTGACATTTGGAAACGCCACGGACTCCCGAAGCATATCACCCCCAACCAACGGCCTCAGTTTACCTCGGCTTTCCGCAGGGCACTTAACAATAAACTTCGTATCGGACTGCGATTTTACACAGTACACCACCCCTATATGGATGGACTTAGCAAAAGGGCAATTCAGACACTCAAGCAATACCTTGGGATCTTCTGTTATGACTGACAAGACCGATTGGGCAAGATGGCCACCAATAGCAGTGTTTGCACACAACTCTACCTTAACAACGCATGGATATAGCCTATTGAGAAGTTTCTATGGCTTTGATCCATGCACCATCCACGGCTCTGAACAGCCCTCTGCAAGTCCCGCCGCTGAGGAATCATTAGATGGAATGACTACTGTTCATAAGGTCATCCACAACACTCTCAAGCACATGAACGATAAGAGAAGTGGACTGAGTTTGGACAAGGCAATATCATACAATCCAGGTGACAAGGTACTAGTGGACTGACAAAACGTGATAATTAAGTTAGGGAACAACCGAACGCTCACTTCAAAGTACATCAGTCCCTTCAAAGTCAAGCGTCAAGTTGGTTCACATGCCACAAAGTGGAAACTCCCAATAGGATTTTCCTGTACAAAGTCATTCATACCTCTCTCATCAAGCCATTTGAGAAATGCAATGAAGACCAAATGGACATTGACAAGGATGAGCAAGATGAATTATTCTTTGTTGTGGAGAGGATTGTCAATAGTCACCGAGTGTGAGGATAAGTTCAATACCAAGTCATATGGCAAGGTTTTGAAGAAGAAGCAGATACATGGGAACCAATTGGGCACTTCTCGGATCATCATTTTTTGCAATTGGTTACCTGGTTTCATGGAGAGTTCCTCAGGAAACCAGTGCACAGGTTACTAGAGGATAGGATGTGAACTCTATCAAAGTGAAACGAATGTCGTAGCACTGGGGAGCAGAAGAAAAGTGGTGCGGACTAAGATAAAAGACTATAGTAGAGCAGAGGATTAAGTGCAGTGGGTCTTGGTATCACAGGGAGCAATGCAAGGGGATGTAATGATTGTATCGAAGAGCTCTATTCCATTAAAGAAGGTGGGGATAGGGCGAGTATAAATACAGTTGGGGAATAAACCCGAGAGTACAAAGTAAAGCAAGGGGATATGGCATTGCAAACGCAGAAACGCAAGTGGGAAGCCAGTTGACCCTGAGAAAATAGAAGGGGGAATTGGTGTGGATGGCGGAGTCAAGCAGGATAGAAATTAGGCCGAATGCTAATATGTATCGTGCATGACGCACCAACGGAGGTGTGGGTCAACCATGCAGTCATGCATGGAGGAAGCCGCCACTATCCGAAACTAACTAACAGGTGTGCGTGCATGACAGGAGGTAGGCGTTAGCAGAGATAGGATTAATATACATAATGTGCTAAGGGATAACAATAGAGTGCGACACATGATGAAAATAAATTGACAGGGTAAGAAAAGTGTGTGTGGGACACGAGTGGGGGTGCTGGTTGTAATGCTACGACACTCTCTCTCAAACAGTACACCCAAGTAGTTGCGAGAACTTATGGTGAAGGTCCTTGTTGAGTCCTTTGGTCATGATATCGGCGATGTTGTCTTGTGTAGGAACATAGGTCAATGTGAAGCATCTTTCGATGAGGCGTTCCCTGGAGTAGTGCTAGTGCACGTCAATTTCCTGGGAGCGTTGATGGTGGACAGGATTTTCCGCGAGATTGATGCCAGATTGATTGTCGCAGTGTAGCTCAATTTGTGCAGTCTTGCCGAGTTGTATGAAGGCGTGTTGGTACCAGACAGCCTGTCGAGATATGAGGGATAGAGCCATGTATTCTGCTTCGGTTGTAGAGACAGCAACAGATTGTTGCTTTTTTGAGACCCAAGAGATACAGCAGCCACCAAACATAAAGACATAATCAGAGTAGGAACGACGGGTATCCAAACAATTTGCGTAAGAGGCATCAGAAAAACCAGAAAGAAGAGGGCTACCAGAACGTGGGTATCGCAAGGAAAGAAGACGAGTGGTCCATATATAACGGAAGACACGCTTAACAGCAGTATGATGAGCAGGAAGGGGACATGCAGAGAAAGTAGAGAGAAACGAAATGGTATGAACAAGATCAGGGCGAGTGCAGGTAACAAGATACATGAGTGAACCAACCATCTGTTGATAGAGGTTCTGATCGTGGGGTTCTTCATCAGGTAGAGCTAAGCGAAGAGTGCATTTGGGATCAATGGGAGTGGAGACTGATCGAGAGTTGTCCATTCCAAAGCGTTCACAGATCTGTTTGATGTATTATTCCTGGCCGAGATAGATGGTGTCCTTTCCGTGGGTGATTTCGATGCCTAAGATGTAGGAAAGCGGACCTTTCACAGTCACTTTGAAGTGGGTCTTGAGGAATGTTGTGAGTTCGTCAAGGTTATTTCTGTTTCCAGGCATAGTTATATCGTCAACATATACAGACATGATGAGTTTGGTGTCTGCAGAGATGAAGACGCAGGGGTTGAAAGCGGCGCACTTAAACCCTCGTTCAGCGAGTGAAGTGGACAGTTTATTGTACCACTGGAGAGGCGCCTGTCGGAGCCCATAGAGGGCCTTTTTGAGACGACGGACCTAGCCAGCCAGGCCAATGCCTAGAGGGGGGGTAATCCCTATTTCTTTGTCTAGGGGTCCATTGAGGAATGCTGATTTGATGTCAAGCTGTTCGGTGTCGCGGTCGAGTTGTGCAGCGAGGGCAATGAGAAGCCTGAGGGAGTCGTACCTAGTCACAGGTGCGCATGTCTCGTCGTAGTCAATGCCTTCAACTTGGGAGAAACCTTTTGCCACAAGGCGTGCCTTGAACCATTCAACTGATCCATCCTTGTTTAACTTAACCTTAAATACCCAGCGGGATCCAACTGCCTTTCTTCCTGGAGGAAGGTCCTTTGCATTGTGTACTTCCCATGTACCTGCTTCCAATATTGTTTGATATTCCTCCATCATAGCCTGTACCCATTTGTCACAATCAAGACTTGCCATTGCTTCCTGGTAGGTAAGTGGCTCCATTATCAGGTAGGCTCGTCCATCGTAGTAGTCTAGTCTGCAAGTCTCTCTCTTAGGCCTTGAAGGGTTAAGATTGAAGGGGTTTTGCGGACGTTCTAGTAGGGGCATAAGGCGTAAGTTCGAGGGAGCTCCACTGCGGGCGCCAGGGGTGGCATTTCGAATTTGGCGAGGTAGTGTAGATGGTGCATGAATTGGTCCAGAGGCTGCATCATCATAGTCTGAATCGGAGTATGAGTCATAATCCTCTGTAGCAATTATTGGTGGTACTACTGTAGGCGTAAGCAGAGAGGGTGCAGGTGCGGGTGCAGGAGCAGATGCAGGTGGCGGTTTTGGAGTTGGTGGTCCGAAGGCGCCAGGCATGGATTTGGAAGGTGTTGTAGGAAACACTTCCGGTTTGGGTGTTTCGGTTTTGATAACAGGATGGGGTTGAGGAGCTTGTGATTCGTCAGGTGTAGAGAGATCCTCATAGGGGAGTTTGACAGAGGTGGTTTCATTTGACGGAATGAATTTGACCTGTCTGTAAGTATCTACACTTCGTTTGGAGGGGATGTATACTCGAAGCATTGATGGCGTTCCAGTATAGCCTACCATGCGTCCTTCATCTGACCTTGGTTGAAGTTTGCTTCCAGCAGGGCGTTTGGCTTCTGGAATATAAACCAAACACTTGGAACCAAAGGGTCGAAGATGGGATATGGAGGGTAGTCGATTGTTGCGTTGTTCATAGGGCGTCTTGCCATTAAGCACACTATAACGGAGTCTGTTTTGAATGTATACTGCCCAGTTGTATGCCTCAGCCAACAGACTTTGGGGGAGGTCAACTAGTGCAGGACGGCACATATTGGCGAGAGTGAGGTTGTATTGTTCAGGAAGACCATTGGACTCTGATGCATAGGCTGCAGTAAATTGGTGTACCATGCCTTTTTCAGCATAGTAGTTAGCGCAATCACGGTTCTTATACTCGCCACCATTGTCGGTTTGCCAGCTCCTAGGATATCGTCCAGTTTTGGTGAATACCTCTTCGCAGAATATCTTTGTATATATAAATACTTCAGACTTGTGCTTGAGGAAGTAGATCCTGGAGAATCGGGAGTGGTCATTGATGATGGTCATGTAGTAAAAAGCGCCGCCTAACAATTGTGGCGTCATAGGACCACCCAGGTCGCTGTGAACAAGGTAATAGGGAGCTTTGGTGGTGTGCTGGACTGGTGGTTGTGATTTGTGCGTAGAGTTGTATTGCGCACATTTTTGACAGAAGAAGTGGGTTGGTCGATGGGGAAGGAGTTTACCATCAGCGAAGATAGAAGTAGCTTTAGACCAGATCTGTGGAGATGAGTGGCCAAGGGCTTCGTGCCAGTGTTGGACTGCTGAGATGTAGACTTTGCCGTTCGAGACCTGTGTTTGGAGGGTGTAGAGCGAGTTGTTGGCCAGTGTAGAGCGAAGAACTGTCTTGTGATCTGATTTCTGTATTACGTCGAGTTTACCATTTTCACCATGCAAGTAGAAGCGTCCTTTCAAATCATTCTGTTTCCAAGATACCAAATTGGCTTCATTCCATCCAGGTATATATAAAAGCTGAGATAAAGAGATACTTAACATAGTTCCAGTGATATCAACAACCAAGCGCACAGTTCCTGCATGAGTACTTTGAAGTACTCGTCCACCACCAACAGCTATTCCCACAGAGCAGAGGACCATTGAGGTGACGCAGTAAGTTTCAGCGGTGATATGATGAGAAGCGCCAGTGTCAAATATCCATACCTGAGACGTTTTGTCAGATTGTGCCGCAAGGGCAGATCCGAGAACTGTGGAGGACGATGGAGTTGCAGAACCTGTCGCAGCGTTGTCAGTGTCCTGAGACGAGGCAAGAAGGACTTGGGAAGTGGCAGTATTCAAGAAGGCTACGCCAGAGGACGTATTGTTTGAGGATGTACCTTGTCCAGAAGCCTATGCCACATTGGCTCTTTGTAAAGTATGGGTATAGTATAAAGGTGGCTATTAGTTAGATTACCAGAATCTAACTAATAACAGCTCCCTTAATATCTATATAAATAAGAGTGTGAATAGTTGTAATATCTTCAAGTAACTTGTGATTGTGGAGAGACTTAATTAACCATTGTAAACTCTTGTATTTGTTGCTAACTGCTAAGTTGCTTACCCTTTCACTGAAGGGGGGAATGGGCTTCTTTTATAGAAAGTCCCAAGCCTATATGAGTCATAGTGACTCTTAAACTAAATTAACTATGATGTCAGAAGTGACTCATTTCCTATGAGTCAGTGGTGACTGCTTTCTTAATGTTAAGTCACACCTGTGAGTAAGAGGTAACTTCTATCTAATTGTTGAGTCATACCTATGAGTCAGAGGTGACTCAATTTCTTGAGCCATACCTGTGAGTCAGAGATAGGTGACTCCTACCTAAGTGAGTCATAGATGTTCTAGTAACATGTATGTTGATTAATAATAATAATAATGAGAATAATAATGAAAATAACTATGTTCCTGCCTTGTCCTGTTTATTGATAGAATTTACATGTGTATGTAATTTCCTATCCTTACACTCTTCCTGTGGTTTGTTGGGAGCAGACGAAGAGGAGGAGGAGTTCCTGTGAGCTTTGAGCTTTCCGCAGTTGCAATGGTCATGGCCTTGATGGTTGAATCCCTTGGACTTGCACCAGGAGCACTCGGTAACCTTGGAGGGGCCAGAGCGAGATGGTCCAGAGTTTGTGTTGCAAGGGCGGAATCGGTTCTTCTTGACGCCAGCTGACGCAATGAGGGCCTTGGAGGATGAGGTCGAAGTAGAGGAAAGGTCCATGAGCTTGGTATAGACATTGTCGTCGGAAATGTTTGTCTTGGTCTGGAGATTGTCAACCACATTGTCAAGCATCTCGGGGAGTAAAAGCATGAGGAACGAGGCTTTGACAGTATCGTCAGTGAGGAATGTCTTGAGGCCAGTTCCAAGGAGATCGGTGGTAGGAGCAGTGGCGACTCTCGATTTGCATTGATCAAAACCAGTAAGATGTTTGGGGATGTCCAAGTTATCAGCGCATTTGTAGTTGAACAGGTCCTTGAGGAGGGAGAGTGATGAAGTAGTGTTGCGCCTGTCGAAGCAATCCTGAAGTGCCTTCCAGGCTGAAGCAGCGTCTGTTGTGCTTGCAACAATGTATTGCCATTCAAGTGATGTTGACATGAGGAGGAATGCCTTGGCCCATTTCGAGTTCTTCTGCCAGATGGAAACAGCGGCAGAGTTGTCCGGATTGGTGGATCGGGTAGGGCATACTTCTGTCCCAGAGATAATGCCAACGCATTCATAGTAGTCAAAGACAGTGTTCATAGTGTTACGCCAGGTGAGGTAGTTGGACTCTTTAGTGATTTTTTCGATGCCTTCAAGCTTAATGGGAGGAAGAGTGTTGGCCGACATGTTGAGTGATAGCGAGAGGTTCGATAGAGGTAGAAGTGTTGCTTGTGTATGGTAAGGGGACCGGACTCATAACCTATCAAAGTGAAATAAATATCGTAGCACTGGGGAGCAGAAGAAAAGCGGTGCAGACTAAGATAAAAGACTATAGTAGCGCAGAGGATCAAGTGCAGTGGGTCTTGGTATCACAGGGAGCAATGCAAGCGGATATGATGATTGTATTGAAGAGGTCTATTCCATTAAAGAAGGTGGGGATAGGGCGAGTATAAATACAGTTGGGGAATAAACCCGAGAGTACAAAGTAAAGCGAGGGGAGATGGCATCGCAAACGCAGAAATGCAAGTAGGAAGCCAGTTGACCCTGAGAGAATAGAAAGGGGAATTGGTGTGGGTGGCGGAGTCAAGCAGGATAGAAATTAGGCCGAAGGCTAATGTGTATCGTGCATGAGGCACCAACAGAGGTGTGGGTCAACCATGGAGTCATGCATGGAGGAAGCCGCAACACTCTGAAACCAACTAACAGGTGTGCGTGCATGACAGAAGGTAGGCGCTAGCAGAGATATGATCAATATACATGATGTGCTAGGGGATAACAATAGGGTGCGACGCATAATGAAAATGAATTGATAGGGTAAGAATGGTGTTTGTGGGACACGAGTGGGGGTGCTGGTTGTAATGCTATGACAAACCTGCTAGGTTCTTCTCGCTTGCACTACTTGTTTAATAAAACAGCAAGTACTTTTGTTACAGTTATTGGTTAATGTTCTATACCTCTCCACGCCCTATAGTGATCCTCTATTTTTACATTGAACGGAGGCATGTACAAGGGAGTTTGGGTAGTCTCCAGGAGTGGTTTTTACACTGAATAACTAATTTAGGACGTGCCATTATTCCTGCAAAGTGGACGCAATAGCGTGGAATGGTTGGAGGATTTTTAAGGCAGCTCTTACATTCCCATTAGACCTATCATCAAGTCATCGACAACAACGTGCAGGACGAAATTTTTGAAAAAGCGACGCCAGAACTCAACAACCACAAGCCTTCCGACGTCGGTTTTTGGACCGATCGATTCCTCTTGCTCCCACGAGCAAGAATATCCAACTTTTATTTGGGGGACGAGCCTCCCTCAGATTCCCCCCTTGGGGTCTATTCCCAACTACTTTTCCACAAACTCAACCCAAATCTCCTACATGGCAACCAGCTCCTGGGTGACTCACACTCGCCGAGACGCTAAAAACCCACTAGCACAATTTAGGCCTAGGCCCACGAAAAGATTAGTCATTGGACTCAGGGCAACTACACAAAGAAAATCAACCAATAGGATCACGACATTCAGTTGCAACACCATCAACCAATAGGAACACAACATTCATTTGCAACACCATGACTGCTCACATCAACCCCACGACGAAGGCAGTCGGACCAGTCAAAGATTATGAGAGCGCGTTCATGATTTTTGACATGAAACACCAAGAGTTGGTCATCACCGATAGTGAAAAGCAGCTGCGAAAGCTGATCGAAAAACAAGAAGGTGTAATGAAGGACAAAGAGTGGCAGATTATGATGAGGAAAGCAGATGAGAGGACACTGAAGGCGCTGAACGAGGGCCTCGATGTGGATTGTCTTTTTCTGGAGCATGAGTCCTCTCTGCTCTATAGGCATGTATCCGAGTTGACGGATAATGAGGAAGATTGGGAATTTAGGACTCTTCAGAGCCTAAAGAACAACGCATTACTCCTCCAGCCAAGGGAGAAGTATGGACAGGTTAGAAGAGGGCTTGACAGCAATACCGGGGATTTAATCCACGAAAAAAGGTCAGCAGACGGGAAGTACAAGCTACTTCAAACACCAGAGAAAAACAAAGCAATCGGGAGGATGGAGGCACGGGTAAAATACACGGACCTTCTGAGAAAAATCGAAGAGATCCCCGACTCACAAGAGGAGGACTGCAGCATGAGTGAGGATGAGGAAGAAGCAGAGGAAGACGAAGCTGAGGAGATGGCAGGAAGAGGTTCACCGGTTCCAAGGCCAAAAACCAAGAAACAGGACCTCAATGACAGCCAATACGCTCCAGAAGGGGCAGCAGAGCCCGCTAGGGCAGACATCCAGCAGCTTTCAGAGAAAATGAGGGAAGCCTACGAGAACGACGAACAGGCGGAAGCCAGGAAAGCGGAAGATAAAGCAGACGTGCCAATGCAGGCAGCGGAAGAACAGGCGACGGACATTCCATGGATGCCATCCCATGGCGGAGTGGGACTTAGCGAAAGCAGGGTCTTCATCTAGCTGAGGGAGTTGAGACAAGAGGATGAATTTCTTTGCAGAAGAAAGACACAGGGAGCGGAAAAAACCAGAGTGGCGATTCTCAGGAAGGCAATCGCGAAAACAGCAGATGGAGCAATCACCATCATGGGCTCCACAGCACTGGAGTCCAATGGTACAGCGGTAGCGGGATGGACAAGACTCGAAGATTGGTTCCGTAATGCAGGCATGATGGAGGAATTAGCAGAGGTCCGCGAGATGAGACAGTGGGCAGAAGAATGGCCTACACTCAAGTCCTTTGCTTTGGAACAGAAAGTAGACGGCATAAAGGCAAGCGTCGAAGCAATGCTAGCAACACAGGGACTAGGAGACCAGAAGGCACTCAAGGAACTGGAAGGTATCAAGAAGAAGGTGGCAGCAAAGAACGCAGAGGAGGAGCAGAAGAAGAAGAATCTTCAGGAGCAGCAGAAATCCAAGAAACTGGACCAGGAAGCGAGGAAACAGAAGGAGGCAGAGGAGAAAGCCTCAAACAGCCACCGGGAAGCAGAAAGGAAGAAGGAAGAGGAGGTCAAGATGAGAAGAGACAGGGAACAAGAGCTCTTTGCAGCCTCTCAAACGGCAACATCACCAGCAGAGGCAGCCAGGATAGGAGCAGAGCTAGGCAAAGCGGTAGAGGAGACCAAGAAGGCAGAAGCTAAAGAAGTAATCACGGAAGGGGATGGTTTTAAGCTGGTAGGAAGCAACAAGACCAGGAAGTGGAAGCTAATATCCAGACACGTGGCCCCAGCGGGCACAGACAACAAGGACTGGAGACAGAGATCAGAGGAGAGGGTAGCAGTCATTAACAAAGGCCTTTTGGACAAGGCACAAATGGAAGGTCACCAATTATTCAGGGTGGCCAGCATGAAGGTTAACGAGGCAGAGAAGCAGGAGAGGACATGGGACGTGGTAGACGCAAGAGAAGACCTGAGGAGCACAGACATCGAGAGGATTTTGGAAGAGCAGGCAATGGCAGTATATAAGGAAGACTGGATGAGAGTTTGGACGCAACTGAGCACTGCAGTTTCAGTTGTCGTCTACGCGGTTCCCCTTTCCCCCAACATTAATAAGGCCAGCAGCCTCCAGCTAGAAATGGTGGAGGCAAACCCGGATCTCAGGTTCACAGGACGGTTCCCAGTCAGAATCGCCTCAATCCATGGCGGCCAGAAGTCGACTTCAGTGAAGGTTGAGTTGGCTACAGGAGAAGCAGCTGCAAAGGCCATCCAGAAGGGGATGACAGTAGAAGGAGCAGTCCGAAAGGTGGCCCTCTGGAACGAGAAGCAAAAGATGGGTGTGGTTCCAACAAGGGCTTCATACCCCTCGGCAGTGAAGTCCCCGGCTGGCTCAAGTGCGGCCCCACCAAGGAGCCCAGCGGGGGCTTAAACAAGCCCAACCGGACCAAGAAGACAGTTCCCAGCGGCCCCACCAAACTGCCCAGGGGCAAACACGGCCGTAACCTACGGGCTCACAGGAAGAAAGGCAAGAATGGATTCAGTCCAGTGCTACAAGTGTCAAGGCCTAGGCCATATGGCAAGGACATGTAACTTGCCATACAAGCCCAGGACCCCCGCTCCCAACAGGTCCTTTTCACAGACACCAATCGGCCAGGCCTACAATGGCTCCAGGAACAAAGAAAAGGGAACCCAGTATAACAAGTGCGAAGGATGGGGACATAGGGCAGTGGAGTGCAATGCGAGACCAAGAACTGGCGCAAACCCGCTCCAGGCGAAGAGATCTGAGAGGGAGGTCCAAGAAATTATGAAGGCAGGCGGGAGGGCCCAAGAGGCAAAGAAACCCCGACAATGATTAAAGAAATCAAAGTCATGTATCATAATGTAGGCAGGGGATGGGACGCTACATCGGATACTCTAAACAGGGGAGCGGAACTAAAAGTGGATGTGATATTTATCGGGGAAGTGTTATGGAAGAAGATCGGAAACTGTGGATGGGTGACAAGACTGGATGGAAGGTTTAAGCTCATGTCGAGCGGAGGAGAAAAGAAAAAGATTGCCATGTTCGTGAACAATAACACAACAGAAGCAATCACGATAAAAAAGGAAACAAACACAATTATTTCGGCAATGGTGAGAACTAAGATGATGACGGGTGTTTATGCTCCTCCATCATTCAACAAACACGACATGTCTGAATGGTTGAATCAAATGGAGGTCGGCATAGAGAGCAAAGAGGGGATCATGGTAGGAGATTGGAACGCGCATAACCCAGCATGGAGCAACAATCAGTCAACATGTTCTTCCAAAGGAGAGGCGCTGCTGGAACACATGCTGGATCATGGCTACAGGCTGGAAGGAAAGAAAGGACAAGCAACGTGGGAAAGAGATGTAGATGAAGAAATTAAGACATCGGTACTGGACTTGGTCTGGTCAAGGGGTGAAGAGATTTGGAAGGGAGAAGAGATGGAAAAAGGGCTGTCAGACCACGCAAGACTGAGAGGCACAATGACCACGACCTCACTTGGCAAGAGACAGTTGGAAAGAGAGGGATTAGACTGGACAAGAATGGAGAAAGAAGTGGGGGATATGATTGACGAAGACAAAACAGGCTCAGGACTAACAGAGCAGGAGTGGTTAACCTGGTATGAAAGCTTGACAGGTGCTTCGGCATATGAAAAACTCAAATCCTTCAGGAGTAAATACTTGAAGACCCAAAAAGCGGGGGGAAGAGCAAAGAAGTGGTGGACAGAAGAGATTCAACAGCTCTCGGGGGAAACAAGAGCAGCAAGGAAGGGAGGAGTTGGAGAAGGAGCAAGAGTAAACGACTTCGAGCGCTTCATGACCTGGAAGGACAGGGTCAGGAAACTCAAAACTGCAATCCGCAAAGCGAAAAAACAGTCTTGGGTAAAATTTCTGGAAGAAAACGGAGGAAAGCACCCTTGGGACATAGTCAGGATGGCGAAGGACCCATGGAAAATCAAACAAATCATGAGGTTGCTAATAGGAGATAATGGCGAAAAGTGGGAGCTGGACGAGGAAAAGTTGAAAGGGATATCAGAGAGGAATTTTGGGTGGAAAGAGGAAAGGGAGCAGGAGCGCAAGACAGGAGGCAAGACCACGGGGCAAGAGTTGGACATTCTGCGGGAAAAGGTCACCAAAGCACTTAGCGGCACTTGCAACTCCTCCTCGCCAGGCCCAGACGGCATCAACTACCGGCTCATTAAGCTTATAAAAGATACCATTCTAGGCACAGAGCTGTTCGGACAAATTGCTGAATCCTTGAAGGAAGGAAGAATACCGGAGGAATGGCAGAAATCCAAGGTGGTCATGATCCCTAAGCCGGGAAAAAACCACGAGGAGGTTAAAGGATGGAGACCAATCAACCTTATAAACTGTGTCGGGAAACTTGCAGAAAAAGTAGTAGCAAATGAGTTACAACTCTCTAACAGATTCCATACCCACCAGTTCGGCTGTTTGAGCGGCAGGTCAGCCTCAGACGCGGTGTTTAGGGCGGTGGTCAAAACGCAAAGATCAATGGCAGTGAAAGGAACGGCAGGATGGGTCCTACAGGATGTCAAGGGGGGCTTCAATAACGTGGAAGGGGAAAAAGTAATAGAAAGACTAAAAGGAAGCAAGGGAGAGGAATGGGAGAAATGGTTGAGGGAGTTCTTCAAGAGCAGGACATTTCAGATGGAATGGGACGGCATAGTGCGAGGCGAATCAAGGACCAACATTGGAGTCCGACAGGGATCACCACTATCGCCAGTCATATTCTGCCTGTATATGGCGCCCATTCTCAAAGAAATGGAGAAGAAGCTGAAAGCAGTGCTACCAACATTCGACATAGAAGTCCCCAGCTACGTGGATGACATTACTGTAGTCACCACTCATAGAGAGGAGAAGGACATGTCGAGAATCAACAACAAAGTGGCTGAAGTGATGGAGGAGGTAGCAGAGAGACACGGTCTCCCACTAGAAAAGACGAAAAAGGAGATGATAGTGTTTGGAAAAGGAAAGAGGAATAGGAAGGAGGTGGATAAAGTCAAATGGCTAGGCATCATCTGCGACGCAACCCTAACATTTGACCACCACTGGAAAAGCAGAGTGGCAAAGGCCAGAGCCCTCCTCGGACAAATGTCAGGACTAGGGAACACGGAATGGGGGATCAGCCCCTCAAGTTGGAGACAGATGTATACAGGCATGGTCAGGACAGTAGCCATGTGGGGCTCGGAGATCGGATGGAGAGGACAGAAGGAATGGAGAAAAGAGATGGAAAGGCTCCAATATCAGGCACTGAAGAAGTGCACAGGCGCAGTCCACGGCACCAGCAAAGAGAAGGTCAACTCGCTGGCAGCAGTTGAGTCGGTGCAATTGATTCTGGACAGCGCACAAGCAAGATTCCTGGCAAGGTCCATGAGAATGCCAACCCTGATAGGAGACCTATGGACGGAAGGAGTAAAAGAAGATGAACCCGAAAGAGAAGAGGTGATGGAGGAAGAAGGAAGAGATTGGAGGAACAAAGACCCAAGATGGAAAGAAGAACGGAAGGATGGATTTACCTCACTTGCAAGCGCCATAGCAACCAAGGCGGAGATTAACCCAACAGAAAGCCTATCTTGGGGGGGTAAATGTTCAACACACGAGGCGGGATTAGTGAATCTACAATGCTCCGCCACATGCCCTCCAAAGAATTGGGCACTAGCCGTCAATGAACTCAAGGACGGACGAGAAGTGGTATACACAGATGGGACAAAAGCAGAATCAGGAGAAGTGGCAGGAGGATGGTGCAGAGAAGTAAGAGAGGGAGCTGAAGAAGTAGGAGGCATGTGGGTGGGGAAAAGGGCAACGGTATGGGACGGGGAGGTAGCAGGTATAAGGGGAGCTCTGGAACACACACCAATCAACTCAAGAATCCTGATCCTAGCGGACTCCAGAGCGGCCATAGCAGCAGTGAGAAAAGCGGGAAAATTGGGAAGGGCAAGAACAGGAGACCTAAAATGGGTGACAAATAACATTGCCAGAAGGGAGAAGATTCGAGAACCCGGAGCAGTAGCATTTGGGTGGGTCAAGTCTCACATAGGCATCCCAGGCAACGAAGCAGCAGACAAGGCAGCAGAACAGGCCTCTAAAACGCCAGGTCCGAGATCGCAAGTCACAGAAGGAGGATTAAAGCAGTGGGTGAAAGAGAAAAGGGGAAAAGAAAGAGAAGGGATCGAGGGAGGGAACTGGTGGAGGGTCACGGAGGCAGGACGACAAGCAGCCACCAATTACTCCAGACTGAGGACAAACAAGGGTTGGACTAGGAGCTGGCTTTACTCAATCGACAAGCTAGATCACGATCAGTGTCCCTTCTGTCATCAAGCATCAGAGACAGGAGAACACGTGGTGTTCGAGTGCATTGGGGTGGAAAGACCAACAAGACCAGGATGGAACGCAGAGACGGCAGATGGACCCAGTCAGTTTTGGATGGATTGGGCGGACATCAACAGCAAGAGGTGGATCAGAAAGATCCAGGGAGCAGGAGGAGGACCACCAGAAATAGTGGATCTCGTACACAACTTCTTCAACAACATCTGCACCCTGACAGAGGAACAGGCGGAGGAGGCGGAGTGGTTTATGATATTTGATGAGGAGGAGGAAGAAAGGGAACGGAGGGCGTAAGCCCACAGCCCCCCCAAATCCAAGAGGCAGATAGAACAGGCAGTTTAGTAGTTAGTTAGTATTTTTGTATTCATTTAGTTAGAGCCTTTTCCCGGGCAATGAAGGTCCTCTGGACCAGGGGACTCGACAAAGGCTTTCACGCCTGCACTCGAGTAATGATTTAAAAAAAAAAAAAAAAAAAAATTAGACCTATCATGGACAATGAACTTACTAAGCGATCTAGGGAGATTTCGGTTTTTCTTTTGGAACTGTTACTTTAGGGGCCAAAGTCCTTCGAGGGTGGGGTGATGTCTTGGAGTCATGTAAGCTAGTCCTATTCTGCTCTAAATGCAAAAAACTAGGGACGAATCATGACACGGACTGATTATCCAAACGCAGGTCAGGTACCTATATTTGGAGTTGGATTTCTATAAAGTTCTGGCTGCATCTCTAATTAGATTTGTCAGGCAACTACCCCGCTTTGTAGTTCAAGCCGTTAGTGAGGTAGCTATGGTTTTCAGGATTAAATGGACTCCCTACGTTTTATTCTTATTTCCTGTCATGTATTTTGTTCAGTAGCCGGTTGGCTATATATACCCGACCGCTCACTTAGTTTAGAAGAACAAGCAAATAGCGTTGTTCTAAGTATCTGTTTACTTTATACTTAAATCAGATTATCGCATGTTTAGTACTTTGTACTTAGTGAATATCTAGTCGTACTTCTTAGTACTCAGTACTTTCATGAATAAGTTGATTCATCAAGTGAACCGTACAAGGAGGAAGTTGAAAGAATATAGGTGGTTGTATTGGTCACTTAGGCAGATTAGGAACTGCATAGAGGATTTGGCCTTGATACAAAGGGTATGGAGTAGTTCCAAAACCGTCCAGAGTTTTCTTCTACAAAGCCCTCTCCCCTGCAACTACTATGTCTAATACGGGATTTGAATTATCCGGAAATACCTCTTTGTTGTCGGATTTGTTATCAAAAATCTGATTATCTGCCGTGGACCCAATGTTTGTATTGAATTCCTCAAACCAGGATTTGTGCCAGAAACCTCCGCTTAAGGGCTCCTATAGCAATTGAGAATTATTGTATTCAGGATTAGATCTGTCCAATTATGCTATTTAGGCGTGTAGGTGACTGTTTAATGGTTTCAATCCTGTCAAGAGTGTGTAGGCATGCTCTGGATAATTGTTCCGAACATAGTTGCTCTAGTTTATTGAAAGCATATACATTTTTCTATACGCCTACCATGAATGGTTACTGGCGAACATTGAGTTGAATGTTGTTGCCTGGTGGTAAAATGGTCCGAATAAGGATGGTTTTGGTCCTGCACATGTTATTCCTAGTGCCAGGGTTCTGAGATCCGATGTAGGAGATATTTTGGGGCTGGGAGGAGTATGGTGGAGAACCATGGATGTCCGACCTTTGTACCTGGAAGAGTCAAGAAATTGCTGATCCAAGCTTGGCCATGCGAGACTCATTTAAGATGGTTGAGGCTAAGCGTGAGTCACACTATGCCATATGACCTGAGACTAATTTCTCAGGGCCCCTGGCATGCCAAATCGAACTTGCCAAGGCCAAGAACCCTCCAATATAAGGCTTTCCACAATAGGCAATTCCTGAAATGAGAAGTTCAATTTGAAAAACAAAACATCACAAAATAGACTGGGATTTCGGATAGTTGTAGTCTCTTCCAGCTCAGGGTTATAACAGTTCCTATATGTCCATATTGTAAATATACATAAGCTGTGATGTCCCACGTATTATTTAATTATTTCTCTAAAATATCTATCCACAACATCATCACATATATGGAAGCAATTACACAGTCCCCGATTAATTATCATACGCATAATGGCAACTACCGGGAAGTAAAACACCATCCAGACATGAGTCACTTTCTAGGCATTCCCCTCCCCAATACAATTGCCCACAACTCAACATATATATCACGGAATTAGTTTAAATTTGACTATGTTATTCTACATGCTTTTTTCCTATACTGTAGCTATAGCTTGTATTTCTGCCAACATATACGTCTCTATATATCTCACATATGTCCATATCTCTTCCTCAGGCACCAATTCCATACTCCCCCACCCCGAAAGCTTGAATATTGCTCTGGTAAGCCTGTATTACAGGCAATATACGCACCAATACCAATCAAATATATCTATCAGCTTAATATTGCATAGATAGCAGCATATATCACCACATACAGGCCTTGTTCAGAGCTTCCGGAATGCTTTAAGTACTACCACGGCTATTATTACGGCCGCCACGCCTACCACAGCTACCACGGCTACCACAACTACCATGGCTGGCTGCACTTCCACTGCCAGTGCACGCTCAGCATCTACCTTTGCAGCTTCCTTTGTAGCTTTCCTAGCCACTTTCTTAGCTACGTTTTGTGCATCTGCAGCCAATTTGGCTTGCTACTACTGCACATTCTTACGTGTCGTGACAAGAGCCCTTTACAGAGCTTTCTTATTGACTGGAACTGGCTTACGAAATTTGCAAACCTACTCATGCTGCTGCTCATAGATGAGAGCTTAAGTACAAGTGAATTCAGCATTTTTAAGAGCTTGAAGTTCAGCTCTTCCAAGCAATTCCACCGTCCCGCTCAAATCTGAATCTACATGTTCTGAAGGTTTTTTTAAAGCTTCACCATCAATGCCACAATATCCTTCTTTTTTGTTTGAGTGCTGCTGATGATTGCTGTGCTGCCACTGGCTATTGACTCAGAAGCAAGCCTCTTGAGTACGAGAGGCAGTGTTTCCCGTGAAATGAGTGATTATACACCAGTTGACTTGAAGGATTGCTTGATACAGTCAATAGTGAAGGCCTTCTTACGAGCTTGAAAGTAGAGATGCAGGATTTCCGCTTCACGCAGCTTATCTCGACCCCCAGTGTCAGTCTCATATATCCAATCATTGAGAGCTTCAATATAGTAGCCTTGCAGGCTACTGAATACCGCTACATCCAATAGCTAGAGATTGTGAGTTGAGTGAAAAGGGAGGCATGGCAGTCGTATATTGGGACTAAGCAGAATTGCACCACTAGCAATGACATATGTGACTTGTGGCCGTTAACAATCAGCCCATGGTAGCCTCTACCATTAGCTGCTGCTGCGGCTGCTGCTGTATGTGTATTGAGCTAATCTGCAATATATACTATCCTGAGCTCTACATCCATCGTGGCATTGGCTTGAACTGCAAGGCTTGCTTGCTCACCAGCGAGATCTATATACCACCCTGCACTATGAGGGATACTACCCAATACAAAGAAAGGAGGCAGTACAGTACCTGCAGGAGATATCGTCTCCAATTCTGTTGCGGATTCCTGATTGCTATTGCCGCAGGCATAGTGGTGATAGCGGTAGCCAGTAACAATATCTACAATGGCCTTAGTATGTGCTGCAGTACAGCCCATGATAATGCCCTTCTCATTACAATTGAATTGCTGTGATGGCTGAATTCAATATAGGTAAACCTGGTAAGGAGTAGGAGCATAGAAGAATCTCAATACGTTTGGACCTGCCAAAAGTTGAGCTTGCTGCCCATCCAGTCATTTAGTATGCTTATATGCGCTCTCAGGATGCCTTTCCATGAACGGTATATGCCAATTGACTCTAATCTGTATATTTGACGGTGGTTGATGCTTCCTGAGCACATATCCGGAAATGGATTGTAACATGCAATACTGTATGGGGAACCCTATAGCTACGGAAGCCTGGTAAGCGCTCGCTACCGTACTCTCGTCAGCTACAGTAAGTAATTAGTAATCTTCCTGAGTTTCTGATCATTCTTTTGTAGTGCCTTTTATGCGTCTGCAAAGTGTGTTATGAGATATGTGAATTGCTTCCGCAGTATATTGTATATACCTATATTGCTGCTGTTTTACTGTTATCATAGCCAATTGAAGAATATTTTTGGATTACTGATGCATGGCAGATTGTGCTGCTAGCTCTATGTTTTGAGGTGATCATAGTAGCTATGCAGAACGAGCTTGTAGAGCAGTGCTTGCTCTTGTGAGATGGCATGTCATGGTGTCTCACGTTTTTGGTTGTATATCACTTCCTGGTATTTGCCGTTATTGCTGCATAATTCTACAATTTCTTTGTCGAATTTATTCCTTCTGATCATACTTTCATTGTTCATATTCTATATCTTCACAATGCCCTATAAGTATTCCCTATTTCTTATAACACAGTTTCAGTTACTAACAGGACAGTTTCATTTTATAAGTTTTCGTCATTACTATGGCTGAAACCCAGATGGGTCTTGGCACAAGCACCTCCAGAAAGTATAAAGCTTGAAGGAGTACAGGTATGGTCCGCCCTGAAGCAAATGGCTGCAGGGCAGTAACCAACTTGTTGCACCGTTGGTTCCAGCCTTTGGTGATATTCACTATTGTATATGGGAAGTTGCCTATTTCAGGGATGTAGGACGTACACAATGGAGAACATAGAGTACGCTGATGGGGGTGCAAATCAAATTGTAATGAACAACGCTATGCAGGAACTAGTTGTGAATTGCCTCAAAAGGATAAAAGAGACGGCCAAGACCAGGAAATAGACAGATGAAAACAACAATGACAACTACGAGGTAGCGGTAATCTCCACCAACAGCCAGAGGACAAGAACTATCTCAAATATAACGGTTACTCCTGGAAATTAGTCTGTCAAATTTTCTCCTTTGGACCCAAGTAGATATTTGCATTTTGGTGATGTTACATTGCCCTTGGTTATTCTGCCCGCCCTTTCCCAACTGCACCTGCCCAATGAGCTTCGGGAAATATATATGTAAAGCTTTGGATAATAGAAGTATCAAAGAACAAGGAACCATCCAGTTTGAGCACTGGAATGTATTTTTGAGACTTTGAAAGCAGTCGTGCCTTTAGAAGGAACCATTAGATAACTAACAAGAGTACTGACAAACTTTCCCCCTGTCACAATAGAAGATGGAGAGGTCAATAACTATCTCTCTACCAATTAAGAGTTGTTGAAAACAGACAACAGTATATAGGGTTAGCTGGCTAGGACACGGGGCATCCCCGTTAAGCTGCTTGTTGAGCTACACAGAATAGATTGTGTAAACTCCCTCCCCCTAATGTGAAACAAAAGGGTCCTTCAGTGTACATAACCTTGACCTGACCTACAATAGGGTCAATACCCAATACAAAGGGAACTTCCTGAAGAATCTAAAGGCCTAGACAGAGCCAATTCACAACAAGAATCATATGCTTTTCGACATTTTGGAGGCAATGGAAATCCTGGAAAACAATCAACAGATGTGGATTCACTGTAGCCAAGAGGTATACACTACCCCGGTAATCGCAGCATATAACGTGGCCATGGGGGTCGTGGAGAGAACCCATAAGGCCCGTATGGAGATGGCATTGGTTGCCACCAATGCGTAAAGGACATCTATTCTAATGCCATAAACCATCTGCATTTGGATCGTTTATGGCCATCATAAATATTATGGTTGGAGGTAGAGGAGATGAGATAATTTCCTTTATGTGCTATCAGGATATTTTGTTTTTTTCACTTGTTTGTTTTTTGCAATAGTTAGAGAAAGAATGGATTTTGACGTTAGTGCTTTACATTAGACATTTTTTAATTTCCATAATAGTAAACACTGTGAGAAAGGAGATGTTAAGCAATGCAGTGGGCCCCTAAAAGCTTTGGGCAAACACTGTCACACTGCTTCCATCCCCCGTTGTATTTGCAATCCTTAACCAACAATCTTGTTAACCCAAACCCCCCCCATCACATAATTACTCAAAGAATTATTTCCTGCAATCTTTCTACTATATTCCCCTCAGTATCATGACCAACTACAACTGCTAGGTCAAACAACAATTTCTCTCAGCTGACGTGTATTCTGAAAATGCTATTGCAGGTCTTTGACAGCCACAACAATGATAGCTAGGTCCTGTCCGCTTCTCATGTACAACCATCCACTCGGGGACTAGTTGCATCTAGCGGGATAATGAGAAGCTCCACAGCCTTTTGTACCCCTTCACAAGTATCTTTGCAATGCCACCATTTCAATGTATGTGTTTTAATAAAATCTTATTTGTTCATTTCAAGTACCTCAATACTACAGATTTGAATATAATCGTCTCCTTTTTCACAACCTTCCAGTCCTCCCTGACAATGGGTCAGCAAGATTAATTTACCTCCAAACAATTTGAATGATAATTGAGACAGGGAATGGACCTTTGAAATTATCACACCGTACCGGAGCCAAGTAATACCTTGGATATGGAAGGTATAAGTCATATGAACGGACCCCTTCTACTTATACTTTTGCACATATGGTGAGCCGTTACAGGAACAGTGTTTGTCAAACCAGATCATGTTATATATGCTGTATACACTTTGCTTTCATACCTCAGAACTGGTGCTAGAAGTGTTGAAATATATTGTTTCTTTTGTAGATATAGATACAGCATGTCCTGCTTAATGATAAAGAAGCAGAGAGAGAAAAAGAAACAGGGGGAGAATGGTGTAGGCAAATTAAGCTTATAGAAATAGTAGAAATAAAGGCTTTACAAATGAAAGCAAAACGTGCAGGGTCTTCTCCCCAAAGCTACCTACTGATGAGATTACAACAACAAAGGATTTCAACACTCCTGCTCAACTAAAATATGGAAGAGAAAGAACGCATATTGCAGGGATGAAATATAAGGTTGTCATTCCATTTTTGTGACATCCAACCCTATAGTTGACTTGGCTTGCATGTATGCCAGTTGCGGCAGGTATTAAGGGACCTGGTTCTAGTCTGACTTTAAGCTCGGACGCAGGGTTGTCAGACTCAAACGTTATAATTTCACAATTTCTTCCTTCTTTTCTTTTCCTTCGTTTAAGCCACCCTACTGAAGCCCCAACAATAATGCATTGAGTGGATAGAGATGGCAAAGAATAAATACAAATTGCTTTCTTGTTATATAATATCCTCCACAATACATTTGGAGGGATTTGACAAAAATAAACAATGATTAAGATACTATTGTATCTAGACTGATTTAATCTAATTTAAACCAGAAGTAGAATGGTTCTAAACACATCTGAGATGGTACAACATAGGTATATATCAAAGTATATTGGAAATGATCTGCGTATGTGCATACATTGCAAGCTTGTATATTGAGCGCGAGTGTGTGTGTGTGGGAGAAAGAGGTGTTGTTTAGGCTGCTTAAGCTTATAAAAAAGGTACTCCTTAACTTTGCAGGTTAAAAGATAATAAGTACGTTTCATAAACCCACAAAGCCAAATCTATATCTGCGTGCAATAATAAAGAGTTCCAACTTTATGCATGATACTTGTCCACATTTTGCTAAAGATTTGTATTAATAGGTAATTTCTTTTGTGACGTAGTAATTGTCAATTTGTATACTATTGCATCTGATGAATGTAAATGTTTTCAATTAGAATTGACTTTCGCTGACAATAGGTAGCACAAGAAATGTTTCAACACACATGGGTATCCAGCTGGGCCACGTACAATATTCCTATATATACTCACCATTGGTTTTGGCTACCTGGACGAGACCGTCCATGGCCTTGTAGGGTAATGGTTTTCAGTTCAACCTATATACTAACAGCTTGTATGGTATATTATAGGTTCCCAGCAAAGCTAAAGGATAGAGCACCATTGCCCAAATGTATATGAGGTAGTTCTACAACTAGAAAGTCCAAGATCAACAAAGGCATTACCTATAGTATGTACAACTTGATATATAATACAAGACTTTTGTTTAACCAAATGACTGCCCAATTTTGCAGAAACAATCCTGACAGAGGCTCAATTACACTTTGTCATATTGCTTGAATTGTGTTCACGCAACAAACATCATTTCCGTAAGTGGTATAATTGGCATGTTGTGCAAGATGGAATGACAAGAAACGTTAACTAGCAGCACAAGTGACTTTAAACATATGTCCTACAGTCCAGAAATATAAACCTTGAAAGCAAGTGGAACTTGGTAGCAATATAAATCCCAGCAGATGCACAAGTGTATAATGATAGAGTGCTAGTAGTGTTATGTCCACAATTGTCATTATAACAATTATGTTTGCCCTTGGTGGAAAATAGATATGTTTTTCAGATTATTACAAACCTGATTTATTTGTCACAAGGGTGTCTGGTGCCATCATTCAGTTGTAATTCGTAATGTATTTGTTCATGTATTTCTATTTCCAATGCTAATACAAACGTTAAATTTTAAACATTATAGATTTTCGTCTGTATTGACCAAACTTTTGCAGGACTTCTGTTGAGATCCTGCCTTATTACAACCAAGTATTTATGTGATATTGTTGGCCTATGTGAAATGGGAGAAAGCTTGTATCACCCTCTATAGTTTGTCTGGTTGGATAATTGATTTGTTCATACTCCTTAGAAAAGCACTGGATAACCATAAAACTTTTGCCTCTCTATTCAATAGATTCAAGTCTGCAGAATATTTACAGTTTAAACAATTTTGAAAAATCGGAATAGAATTCCCTCATTCCTCAGCACTGTATGTATCTCTTTATTTAATTGTTTTTTTCTTCTAGTAGTTGATATAATTATACTGTTGCTGTCTTCTGTAGGTCATTGTTCTTCATTCTCTTTCTTTACATCATTTCAGGCCTATGTCATAAGATATGTCTATTTTGCCAACTTGTTAATGGATTGCACTGAGAGCACAGATTTTTCATCTCCCTCTGCAACTGACCTAGCCTATACTAAACAAGATAACTAAATCTGTAATTATTAGCTGAACTTTGCTTGGCAGTACTGTTAATATTATCCAATCTTGCTGCTTCTACCAAGTAGATAAAGATGGTTTTTGGCCGAATTTCTTTACTCTGCCAGGCATTTACTTCCATTGCTTTCTCTTGCCTCATTTTCCTCAAGGCACCAACAATATGTATTTTACTCACATTAGTGTGCAGTATTGGGTTGAAAGGAATTGGTGGGAGGCAGTGGCTTATGCTGTTACAAATTATAGGGCCCCTTAACTGTAGTTTTAATGAAAGTCTTGTTCCTTCCTCTACCTCAATTGGTTGAGGATTGAGACTTCTAGGGGGGGTTGATTTTATCCTAAGGTACTCTCCATTATTTTCACCAATGGATCCTAGAATCCATGTTGGTTTCATGATAGGGTGTGTCAAGAATACATAAGCAATTTTGTACATACTTGTTAGAGGGGTCTATGGTACAAAGATCATCCAGGGACTTCTAGATCCTTTGAGCAATAATTAACTTCTCTGCTTCAATGTTGGCTATTATTGCTGCTATGTTGCGTTGCTAAAATGGTTGTATGGCCATTTCAACCTGCACCATGATTGCAATGCTCATTTCCATAGAAGGCCTCTTGTAGTATCTTAGGTAGTTGAACCTGAATACTAGGGTGGCTGTGGTGGCTTGTCAATGGTACCAGCCAATTGTGCCAGTGTGGCTAGAATTTGCTAGCACCTTGTATGATAGATGAGTTTCCCAATAAAATGTTGCAAACTAGTATTAATGCTGTTTAGTGAATACTCCCAAAGTTATTAATTCTCATTTTTCAAGAATTTCAACCTGCATATTCATGTTAGAGTCTTATAAACTTAATTGCCCTGTAACCTCCTGGCATATATTTGCTCCTTCAGCATGGTAACCATTGACAATCCACCCTAATAGCATCATAAAAAGTCAATACAATTTAAGATAGGTGCCATGTCTTGACAAACACCAAGGTTGCCAGCATTTGGGAAATGTGAGCTTACTAGTTGACAGGTTTAATATTTGGAATTTTCTTCTTAAATTGTTGCTGCATGGGGGATTCTTTAACCAAGTATGAAAGGTTACAATCATTATAATTGTAAATTTGGCCGAAATTATTGGCCTTAAGTCCTTCACAGATGAGCTGGAGGGCTATGTCTTTGTTACCATTTACAAGCTTAGGGAGGAGTATCCACCATACGAGATGGCCAATGGCTCAAACAGATGGGGATACCTGCCTGCCAGCTACATAGATGAAGCATTTGTACAATGATTTGTCCCCATGCTGGGTTTGCGGATGAATTTTTTGTAGCAGGCCCTACCAATAATGATGAAAATAGGGTTGATAGAGTGGAATACTTTTTTGCAAGTGACATGTGTTTTGTGTAACCCAGTTCTACAATTCACAAGTCATAGGCATAGTTTTTATCTTATGTAAAAAGTATAATTCTCGTTTCAACAATTTTTAACTTACATTTTCCTTATGTCTTTGTTTTTCTTGATAGCATTTTCTTTTTGTTTTTTTTGTACCTCTTTCTTTATCCTATCCTAGACATGTTTTATGCTCTACAGGCATTACAATCTACAACTAGGCGGAGTTTTGATTTATTGGCAGTGATAGGGCAGCAGCAACTGGTACAGGTTACAAACCTCTGGCTATGACTTAAAATTCTCCAATCTTTTGTTTTTCCACATCCTTGGTTACCAATAACATTTACCCTTTGTTTTTTTTCAAACACTATTTGCCTATTATATAGATACATTCTACATCTTATTGCTTTCTCCTCTATTTTAATATTACTAACCATTACAATGTAGAAGCATTTTTTTTATATTCCCAGATAAATATGTAGGTGCTATTTCTTATACTATGACAGAACTGTTCAACATTGATTTTCCCTTGGTTGCTTGTTTATTTGTAAAATATGTCTGCAGTATATCATCCTAAAAGCTGATTCCCCGTTACAAACATATTTCGGGGGCAGAAACAACAAAGATGGTACTCATTGCGCAAAAAGGAAGTTCACTTTGAAGCCAGGTTGATGAAGAAGGTCATTTGTATGCTTAATAGTTCCTGTCTTTGGATACATGTATATAAGTATCTAGGGGAAAAGGCAAGGAAGGGAGGCAGAGAAAAGAGGACAGAAGGATGCTATGAGGTACATATTGTGCTTCCAATAAACACTTTGAGACAAGAGCAAAATTAAAATTATATATTCAGGATGCTGGCACAACACAAATTCACACAAGATATATCTGCACTCTTTAAAGGAGATTCCATTATCTGAAAAAAACATGTAGAGGCCGTGGCTAGTTATTATACATTTTAAAACATATACTATATTGGCTCAAAAACATATACATCCCTTCAACATGGATCCAAGGAATCGATATTCCAGGGAAAAAACAGGACAATTTTCTTCCAAAGTCACTTAAACTGCAGAGAGTTATGTACGGAGGCCTTGAATGTACATCTGATATTTTGTTTTTTCCTCTTCCTTATTATAAGTGGGGTTGATGCTAAGGTTTTGACATACCTTACAAACACAAAACTTGGTACAGGGGACGGAATCTACAAGAGTTGGACAAATCAGGTGCCTTTGTGACAAAAAAATAACAAGAACAGAATTATATGTAGCTTATTAAAAATCAAACGTATATATAAATTGATTGTCAGGTATCTGGAATTAAGTATTCACTATTTAGTTGCACAGCCATATTACGTAGGTATAGTATTTCTAAAACGCTTGGCTCTTCTCAGATTCTTTTTCCAAGAAATCTTCTTCAATAGAGGAAGTCAAAAATCCATTCGCATCATCCTCCTCCCCCCTCCCAGCTTTCCCCATGCCACAGATAAGCGCTTTCTTTGTAGTGTGGTGCCAAAAAGGATGTTTATTAAAGTCAGTTTACTCATGATATATTGATTACCCACATCCCTGTATTGCATTAATGGAAGTAATATTTGTAGACTTTGGATACATGTCAATACTAAACAGAGCATCTCTAATCATGCCCCTCCTTCTACCAAAAGATAAGTATATATCCTGCTTATCTAAAGCAAGAAATATAAAACTATTGAGGGTAAGAAGAAAAGACCATGTAATTGTGTAGAAGATAGGCAAAGTTGACTTGCACATAACTGGAATCAATTAAATTTGGATGTGTAAACCACTAAATGCGCATTGATAACCAAACCTCTTTATTAAAGATTGGTAATTTGCAGGTAACAGTGTAGTACAGAGGTTATAAATGGATTGAAGGATTTATATAAGTATAAGCATCAATTCATAAAAACTTGCAAATGCATATTAGATTGGGGAAAAGTAGGTATAGTGGTAATACCACCACAATTTTGCAGCCAAACCACCTTACATATTGATTTGCAGATGACGCTTCCAGGATGCAATTACTAAATTAAACAATGAAACCTATCAACGTCAGTGCCCGGAAAGATGAAACAATTATTTCCAATAGATTGCGTTTATAGACAATGCTGGCAGCGTATTGGGAATGGTAATACAGCAGCAAGAGTGTAATAGAAGCGTGAGCGCAAAGCTATTGCATACTCCAATGACGGTATTGTCACAAAGTCAATGCCATTTTGCAATGTTCCTATTTGCATGTTATGGAGGCAACTCATTCATGTTTCCATGGTTTTCTAAAGCCCAGGACGTATATTGGTGTTGATAATTTAACCCCACCCACAGGTTGTATGCACATGCTAGTATGTACTTGTTGGCAGTACTTTGTATTAGCTGCACTATCTTATTCCTATTCTAGCCATAGTTGAGTTAAGTCAGGTCTTCCACAGGAACTAGTTTCCTATCAGAGTATTCCAGCACCACAGTAACAACCTCTTCATGCCTGGCATCAACACTTCAGCCTTGTTGGAGAGTGTCCCTGCGGCACCATGCTGAGCCTCAAGTGTTTTTGTTAGAGGTGCAACATGTCAATCCATCATGGGTAGAGATCCACTTCGGGCAACATCCAATAAATTGTGACAAAAAATCAAAAATACACCATGCAAAGGGTGGTTATTATACAACTTAAAATAATCAGCATTTTGCTTTGTTCTGGAATTGAAAGAGAAATTGGTCCTTGCCGAATAACTGCACCTAGCGGGCAATTCGGAAGCAATTCTTACACTCGCAATGGTGTGGTGTAGAAGCGTAGTCAAACAATTGAAAGGCGTGGGAAAGGAAGTCGCGACACTTTGGGATTTGAGAACTGCTTGCGTAGAGGGGTGTAGAGGCAAACCAAAATTGTTTCTTTTTCCAGGTGTATAATGATTCTCAATTGGTGTGATGGAATGCCTCATATGTGTGCATGCTCCTCTTTCTCCTTGCCTAGTGCTGGGCCGCCTGTAGCTTTGGGCAGTTTATATATATCCACTTATGGGGTGTGAAGATATCACTTTGCATATACGCATAAAACCACATTTCCTGCTCTGCTTGGTACGGCCCTGGCGCTCTAAGGTGGCTCAAAGCACTTCCTACAATAGCACAATAGTATCAACTTGGCTACTAGTAGAACTGTTAACTCTATATTCCCTTGCAAACTTAGGAGTGGTTTTGGTTGAGATTCTTTGTTATTGCAACCTTGCATGTATGTGGCTTTGTGGGGTGCATCTTTTACATTCCAATTGCTTGTGCAAACGCTTTGGCCCTACTCCTTCCACATGCTTTATATGCCAAGAGAAGCGCTGTCTCGTTTTCTTTCTCTCCTCATGCGTACTTTGCTCACTACTGTATCCATGTGGGCACAATAATATCAATATTTGTTGACAAGTAATGAGCCTGGAGTTGCACATGTAAGAACTGTCAAGTTTTGTTACTTTACAAGTAAGATCCAGTCAAATATTGTCACTATTGTTACTACATTCTTTACTTTTTGTGACTATCATGTTTTCAAACTCGACAGGCAATAATATACAAGCCCCTATGGATATATCCATCAACTAGCAACACAGCTGGAAGTCTCCAAAATCCACACAATTTGGGAATTCAATTGCCTTCCCATGCAATTTCTTTTCTTCCCTGAGCCACTTTAAACCAAGGCAAACCGCGGATTGGTTAGAGGTTAAGTGTTTCCACAGTCAGTTTTTAAAAGGATTCAGATATACAGTTTTTCTTTTTTTTTTGCGTCATTTCACAAGGAGGAGGGGCTTTTTTCTCTTTCTTCCTAGGGGCAGGGTCGCTGTGCCATACCTGAATTGCTCCTGCAGCTTGACAAGTCAACGGACGGCAAAGATACTTAGTAGATGGATGGACAGACACCACCAAGAGTATGTCTGGCTCGGGACAAAACTGATTACATGCCACAAAAATAAAATATACCAGGCAAAGCAATCACTCTGAGCAATAATCTTTCCATAATTCAACGCCTGCCCGACGCAAAAAGGGCCGCGTGTTCGAGGCCGAGAAAAACTCTACAGATGGGCGATCCACGCGGCCTATGGCCCTCACCACTCTGTGGAGCCTAGTGGTGGCACACGTGGTAGCGAGAGTGCCATGGCGGGGAGGTAAATGTCATTTACAATCCAGTGTATAATGACATCGGGGTGGTACTGCGAGTCTGCGGGTAGAGCGGGCAGCGTGAAGCGAGCTGCGGAGGTGCGGTCAAAGGAGAATAAGGAGGAGGCGGAGGAGGTGATGTGTAATGATGGGATGCGGAGAATTGCAGGACATTAATATGTGCGGCGATTGGGAGGGAAAGATGGAAAAAGGGGGAAGGGGGGGAGGCAATATATTTAATTTATAAAGAAATTTACACATATATATATAGTTTGTAGTTCTATCTATGTACACAATTCACCATTGCTCAACTCCTGTCAGTGCAACAAGCGTCCATGGAACATATACCTCTTATCTCTATTCTTCAGGATTTTGATCATCATTGTTGCATTTCAAGGCAAAGGAATACCCTTGCGGCACCGACGAGGAGAAGTGCGTGTAATACAATCTCTACCTTTCTGCAACATCATCTCTTTCAAACTTACTTTTGTTTGTCCCATTCTTGTAGTGAATATATGGCGATTTACTTACTCCCACTCCTACTCCCACTACCACGGGGGTATATGTATAGTTTTTTTTTTTTTTACTCTCTATTTCATTTATACGTATTCAGGAGAAAAAAATAACAAGAGTATGCTTTGATGTCAACTCCTTGCTTGCCCGGCCTAACAAAAATAAGTACCTACTACAAGGTATGGACCATCAAGAGTACGGGACCAGGCGGGAGCCCTGGACTTCAAGTGACGTTATAGGTGGATGTTTTAAATTTGTCAGATGTAGTTTTCCTCTAGAATCTTGGTGGCAGCATAGGGCCGAATGGAAAAAGTTTTACCAGAGGACTACAGCAAAGCCGGCACCCCTCATAATAATTATGGCAAACTTTTACGGTACATAGACATACACTTAATCCTCCCAACCTCCAATTTTGGCAGGGTGGGGAATGCCATTGAATCTGCAATAGATGTACCTTTTTCCTTGATCTTTTTACATAACATGACATAATATGTATTCAAGGCTACTATTGCTTGCCATTAATTCTTTAGACTGTGGTGTGGGCATGTCAGCCTAGACCCCCCCCAGTCTGCCCAGAGCACTACTGAAAAAATACCAGGCACAGCATGACTGCATCCACAATCATTATTATCATTCCATTCTCCAAGTCATTGGGGGCCTGCACGTACGCTTCCGATTTGGCCAGCTCACACATTTCCCCAGAGCAATACAATATACTTATTTATTCACTATTCAATTGATTATCCACAAAGAAAACAAAAAAAGGATCAAAAATAAGTAGAAGATGAATATATATACCAACAAAAAATTCAATCAATCTAAGCACCATACGGCGCCTTGCTTTGTGCTCCCCCTTCCTTCCCCCCCTCCCTTCCCCCTGCCACTTTCTCCGTGCCCACCTCTTTGCACTGAATCATCGCCTGATGTGCGACGCGGATGATTGTCCCTGCTTTATAGTTGTCAACTTTGAGGACCACATGGTTCCAGCAATGGTTCTGTGCGATAAGATGGCCTTTCACGGTGTGTGTTTGGGTATAGAGGTTAACAAAGAACGGCACGGCGTTGTTTGCCGGGATGTAGAACTTTCTTGTGCTGGGGGGCATTTTTGTAGACTTGATGTAGGGATTTTCGATATGGATGGGGAGGTTGGGTTGAGTTGAGTTGGTTCATTAAACTTTGTGGGAGTAGTTTGGGATTAGGAATGCGTGCAATGGGTAAGTGAGTGAGTGAGGATGGCAGAGGTTGATGGGTTGGGTTTTGACAGGGGGAAGAAAGATGCGGTGGGTAGGTATAATATGTGTGTGTGTCTGTCGGGTGGGCGGGCTATGGAGTAGGTCAATCCCAAAGTTGTCCTCAACATGCCTTCGTTTGTACAAAGTTGTAGGGTTGTAGATGACGACATTCATGGTCCCATTGACTTATATGGCAGAGGTGCCTTGGTTCTCCGGTTTTGTTGGAGAACTATCTGTCAAACAAGCCTGGGTGGCCGGGCAAGGCTGGATCATCCCCATACGCAGGGAGGTAACTATGGGATTTGCCTCAACGGGAATACGCTAGCAGTGAATGCATACACATGTTCTGTCCCCTCACACAAAACATAACGAGCCCGAATGTGCGTGAACCGGCAAGGGGGATGGCTTTATTGTCTCAGTGTGAAACATACAAACAGGAAATGAGTTGCACCACCATCCCATAATACGTAGGCGTAGACCATTGCAACCCGCTATCATTGTACGCATAATCTACCACCACCACCATACCACAAGAACAATACTTATTTGCAGCAACAAATGCACTTTGAATATCAAGGAAGTTTAGATTTACGTTTTTTTTTTTTTTGTACTCTTGCTACAATTAGGCATAGGCCTTAATTCGCAATGCGCCTCATTTAGGGCAATGAGTTTGTGAATGCATATAGATAGACCTCAATCAATTTGGGCATTCCACGTGCGGCAGAGCTTTGGTATGATGTTATCTGTTGGATGTGGGAAATGAAAAAAATACTGGCAAGGGTGGGGGCCTTAAGGTCTTGGTGGGGGTGCTGTAGACTCATGCAAGGGACCAGGCATGATAATGGTAGTAAAGGACGCGAATGTGTCATTGCATTCTCAATGGGGTAGATATGATTTTTGGGGGTGGATAGTTCTTTGTTTGCCAAGCTTATCTTGTGACTGATGAGCACATTTAAGAGTAATGCCACGCCATTGGAATGCGGTATGTGTAGTCTTGGCATTGCGTTTGTGCATCTCCCTTTTCTTGTATTTGCTTGCCCAGACATACACACAAAACAGACAACACTGGTCAACACTGATCAACATTGTCGCCAACCAACAACATCTACTCTGCGGTTTGAGTTACTTGAACAATTCTCAATCCACACCACGTCTCAAGTCACCTATACCGATTTCAGATCCACGCCAAGCACCAAGCCACCCACTGACATCTCTTCTTACAATATGATCCTCCAAGCCCCCAATCCAAATGCACCCGGCATCGTGTGCCTTCTTCCGGAGCTAGCACCCTCATCAGAGATTCCATCGTGACTGACCACGGTACCCAATTTACCTCCAAGTTCTCTTGGTTCCTTTGCAAGCTCCTTGGAATTCAAGAGAAGCTTTCCACCAGCTTCCACCATTAGACCGATGGCCAAACGAAAAGAGTGAATGCAATTCTTGAATAATACTTGTGCGCCTACTGCATCTATGTAAACTACTACCAACTTGGAAGCCAAGACTGTGAGATACAGACCTGACGTCTAGGTGGTAGGAGTTGTTGTGAGAGGCTTCTGTGACGGTTCTAAAGGTCCTGGTAAGGCTTTAGAATCGCCCTAGATGCCTCTGTGTGTAGTGTAAAGTGTTTGAGTGTCTGGGGTGGTTTCTAGGTGTTCTGGAAATTTCCTGGAGGGCCTGTTAGGGCCAAAGTGAACAGAGAATTACCAGTATAGCTAGTATATTGTTTCTAGTGCTATCTAGTCGGTTGAACTTGTGTTGTTTGCCCTTCCAAAGTCTCTGGACCACAGCTCTTTAATAGAGACTGAATGGTTAGAGTTTGAGTCTAAATGGCTCATATACATGAATCAGAATGACAACAGTATGAGTAGAGATGAAAAAGAAATGATACATGATGATGAAAAGTAGAAGCATGACGCTTCAAAGGCTCTTGTGACAGGAAATGAATCATACAAGAGTCATAGTGATAAATAAGGAAAATATGTAACAGGAAATGATGTCATGGCTGTGTGATGATGTCACAAGCCAGGGGACAAACAGGAGGCTCTTCTGGAAGCATGTGGACACTTGTAGAGTAGCTGAGGCGACAGGAATAACAGGTAATCACTAAAGAAATAATTAGGAAAAAACTGGACAGGAATAGGACTAACAGAAAGGGAAATACATGAGGGCAGTCCTAAAAGGGAAGTGACTGTCTAACTGGGAAGTATAAGTAAGAAAAGAGATGTAAGGACGATTTCCTTACAATCTACCAGCAAGATAACTGGTCTGAACTCCTAACAATAGCTGAATTGGCATACAACAACACCCTGTCAGCTACTCCCAGCATTACTCCCTTTTTTGCTGTATACGGACAACAACTCCAATAAGAAATCTTTGCCAACTCCACAGTGCCTTTACCAACCCTAGAAGCACTTAAGGATTACCCCGCAAAACTAAGCCTATAGGACAAACATGGTCTAAAATATCCTGGTCTTAGGTAGTTCATGCAGAACTAGCTGATCAACACCGCCTCTCTGGACCAGCATACCAAGTCGGCGATGAGGTATGGTTACTCAGACAACACATACACACTACTTGCCCATCAACTGAGCTGGACTTTAAGCGCCTAGAAACATTTCAAATCCTCAACAAAATCTCCAGCCACGCATATAAGCTTGAGCTCTCCACCTCCATGAAAGTAGATCCAGTCTTCTACGTCTTTCTCCTGGAACCTGTTACTACAGACCCTCTTCCCAGCCAAGTTCAACCCCTCCCTCCTCTTGTTATTGGTGACAAAGATCTCAAGTAGGAAGTTGAAGATATTCCCAACTCCAAACTTGGCCAACGTCAACTCAAGTACCTTCTTCATTGGGTTCAACACTACTGATGTAAAACTCAAGACTGATCACTCCACAATCATTTGCACTGAACTTGGTGCTCATGTTTACTATTTTGAATCTGCTGTTGGTTTTGATACTGCTTACAAGTCTTCTGTCCAATTCTAGCATAAAGCACTTGGACAATCCTCTCCTATATCTTGACCCCATACTTCCAACATCCGGGCAAATAGACAACTCCTACCCAAACCTCTACACAACTTCTTCTGTCACTCATGTGCCAATTTTAACTATAAACAACAAAAACCTTTGCTAGTGATATACACATCCAAAGAACCCTTTGATCTAGTCCATGTCAACTTGGCTTGTTCTTTTTCGTTTCAATTCTTCAATGGCTCACGCTACATCATGCCTATGCTTGATGACTTCTCTTGATACAGTGAAATCTCTTTCCTCAAGGAAAAGTCAGAGGCTACTAAGTCTCTCATAGCTTTCTACAAACAGATCGTCAACCAAACTGGCCGTTATGCTAGGGCTATCCACACTGACAATGGTACTGAGTTTGTCAATTTTGTCTGGACTGCTTACTGTACCTCAAAAGGCATCATTAACCAGACCACCACACCATATTCTCCAAAGTCAATTGGAACAATCAAAACATACAACAAGACTCTTGCCTCCATGTTTCATCCCTCACTCAATGACATCACGGATTTCCGATAAAGCAAAGCCTTTAACCGGGATATCTACATCCATAATTGTCTCCTTTACTCAGCATTGAATGGAAAATTGTTGTTTGAAATACCCAACAAATGCCTACCCACCATCAAATCCCTTCGACCCTTTGGGACTCCATGCATTGTACACATTCCCAAGGAGAAATGTCCTGCAGAAAGCAAGCTAGAACCTAAGGGTCTTAATAGGAAAATTGGTTGGCTACACTAGAACGCCATCCATGTTCCATATTTACAAACCATTATAGAAAAAAGTTGATACATTCCACCAGGTTAGATTCATTTGGTCAAATGACACTACATCCGGTGAAATGTACTTGTGTGAAATTGTTGGAAGATAAATCAATTGAGAAGTATAAGGCACGTTTAGTGGTTAAGGGCTTTGCACAGATTTCCAAAATCAATTTCAGTCAAACATGTGTACCGGTAATACTACACAATTCACTATGTTTAACAGGTCATCTTTTGTTTATGCTAGGAAGCGAAATCCAACAATACACAGATGCACTCACCCTTTGACAGCAACTGTATATCCAGAAAATGTGTCAACAATTCAGAATGGAACAATCAAAATGTATTTCCACTCCTATTAATCCAAAATCACTGCGTTTTAAGACTCCTGATCAGGAAGAACCTGTCAATCAGAATTTGTATCAACAAATAATTGGTAATTTGATGTATCTTGTTGCTTTCAATTGTTTTGATCCTCTTTTCTGTGTTTTTTATCTGTTTCATTTCTACTCTCATTTTCTTTAACATCATTACACGGCTGTTAAGAGACATCTTTATTATATTTTTGATCCTCGCTTTTATGTTGAGATGCACTCTTGATCTGGTTTCCTTAAGTTGGATAGGTTTTCGGATTGTTCTGCTACTAACTGTCTTGATACTTCTCCTTCGTGTAGTAATTATATCTTTTTGCCTGGAGAGTATACTATTTCCTGGTACTCGAGAAACAACATTGCATCTCGAACTCCACTACTCAAGCAGAATACATGACAATCTCCGCAACTGCTTTACAAACCAAATGGTACATACACGCCTTCAAGCAATTCAATATTAAGGTAGCAGTGCAGCTCTCTTGCAATAAACAATTAAGCATTAATCTTGCATCAAATGCTGTCCACCACTCCAAAACCAAGCACATTGATATTGCATATTACTACACCAGAGGATGCTTAATCAACATTGGGTTATGCTCAAATATGTCCCCACAATATGAAACGCTGCTGATATCATAACAAAGGGAATCTTCTACAACTTATAAGCAAAGTTCACTCAATGAATGGGGTGTTTTATTCAAGAGAAAGTGTTTGTGTAATTGCGTTTACAATCTATTGAGTTATCCGTTGCTATATTTGGTCTTTTTTTTTGAGTAATTTCAATACTTTGCTGATTGTCTCTACTTATTTATCTTTTCTATTCATTGCCCGATCTTGGCACATATCTCCATTCCTTTCTTATATTATGCTCCTATCAGTGCTTTTCTTTGATTTATATTCACAAAGAACGCTTCTTGTATTTCTTTTACTTTCCACAAGATTCTCTTACTTTGTGCATGAGTTAAACTAATGCCTATCACTTCCGGATACCATTAGTCTTCTTTTGTTTCAGGTACCATTATTAGTGTTGTTGCACCAAACCATATTTTATCAATACACCCTCTTAGTTCCTTTGTATTGTTCTTCTATAGTTTTCAGCGTCTGCTGTACTCCCCACAACTTTCTATTTGGACTTGAACTAACCCTTTTTATGGTACTTGCTACTTTCTCTTCACAGATATACGGATTGCTGGCTCCCGTAACTAAGATCTCTAATAAATACAATTACCTTCTAACATATTACTTAGGCCACATGCTATCGTTATTACCCCTTCTGCTGTGAGATCCTTGATTACTTATTATGCCCCTATCAGAACTATTGTAATTCTACCTTTCATATAATCAGACCAATCCTTCTTACAGTTGGTACCAAATAATCTTGAAGATTTCTAAAAGTGTGGCACACCTCACTAGCATAATTCAGAGGCAGAATTTACTACTTTAAATCACTTAAAAGTATACTATCAAACGAATAGTATGACGGAAGGAATGGGATAGGAGTCACCATGACTGATGAATAGGCTTGGGATGTTCTTTAATTGAAGCATATGTTTACTTGTTTGAAATGGCAAACAACTCACCTGTTAGCCAAAAATACAAGATTTCACAATGATTTATTGAATCCTCTACTATTAACAAGTAAAATTAAGGCAAAAGAAGTGATAACTCTAATATATATGGATATATACGCAGTGGCCATCAGTTAGATACTAGATATCTAAATCATAGTTCTTTATGTACTATACTTCAACTGCAAGTGACAAATCAATAAGCAGATCAGTTTTTTTTACTCGTCTTTAAAAATCAACATGCGCCAATGGTGTCCTGTTTGAAACTTACACTTACATCTCCCTATCAAAGTTGTGCTCTGTATTTTTGGGATTCAATGCAAAACATTCTGATTCATTCAACACTGCCAGATGAACCACTTGTCCCACTTCCCCAGGCCCCAACCTGTCCCCAGGTAATGTTATTGGCACCGTGAACCATACAAATACTCTTGACTGTGCCTAAATTCCTTCAACTAACCATCTAATTGCCTCTGATAGTTCACTCAATCTAAGCTTCCCTATGATTGCAACTCATATACCTCAGACAAATAATCCCTCTATGGTTACTCTATTCATTCCCTTGGCCAATCTTATTGTGACTTTCAGGATTTCCTCAAACCTCCAAGATCCGTCTGGAATTTCACATACATCCTTAATATTGACTCTCTTTGCCAGTACAATTTCTGGAATATTACACATGAGTCCAAAGTTATAAAGGAAAGCCAGAGGCTTTGCAGGTAATCATAGTTGATTGGGGTGTATGTCTTATCGAGTTGGGCCAGGCTGCAAGGGCTATGGGTGTTAGCCAAGGATAGACCTGCATGAATATTACTGTATTGCATCTAAGTGCAACTAGGTCTACTGCTTTATCAGAAATGCATTGAGATAGTACGTTGACGGCCGAGGTCAGCATGGCAAGAAATAAAATGTGAAATGAAGAAAGGGAAATATCAGATTTTTTCGCTGATTTGGCAGACATTGGTTTCCCGGCTAACTTGCGTAGAATGAGAATGAGCCCTTACTTGGAAAACTTCAATGCAACTGTTGAAACATAAAAAGATTACGCCGTGAATTTACAGGTACAGGGTTTTCAGTGCATGGGCACAAAGCCTGAAATGTTTTGTCTCACTATATATGGATAACACATGTGACCCCACAATGGTCTACTCTTCTGTGGAATTATGTCAATCTGTATAACAAGTGCATGGTGTGGCAACTTGTGTTTGTAAACTCTAGCACCACAAACCCCCGTCATGGAAATCACAAGTCAGAAGAATTACAACATATCATTCCGCCGCTGTGCCATGACTCGAATCCCCCCCCCCCCCTCCCCCCATCCTGACCAATATTCAATTTCCTGCAATCACCAGTTTTGCAAGGCCGAGTCTCTTGTGGTGCCCATTGGCATAGGACCCCGTGTACCAGCTGGCTGCCCCACCAAGCCTCTTCTCAACTTTGTGACCTACCTGCCCCCGGATGGAATATGTGATCTCCACTAGTCAACTCCGGAACCGAGTCGTTATCCAAGTATGTCACCTCTCAATTTCATTCAATCTGTTTAGTCGATCCGAAGAGTTATCACCTTGTTACAACTTCACGTCCATATAAACTCAAACTGCAAGCTTAATACTTAACCCAAGGCCCACCACACGACCTGAGTGAGATTTCCGTGGGGCGTAGTATCAGCAGGTAGTTGGAACATTACGCACAAGAGCGTGGGGGTGAACAAGGGATGTATGGTCTTCGGACCTCCTAATGAAACGCAACCGCCCCCCCCCCCCCCCCCCCCCAGCGCAGCCTTCGTGGAATCATGACGGCTACTCCATTAGACGCCAGGTGAAATCACGGTGAAGTCAGCGGTAGTAGAGAGAATCGCTAACATTGTGGGCATGAGAAAGAGAGGTGTTGGGGCGGCAAGAAGACACTTTGTTCTGGGGTGCAGAGAAAGAGAATTTGCAACCGTTCGGAAGATTTGGGATTGAACCGGTATTTTATATTTTATACCTACCATATGCTATGAGAAAAACTGTCTGCGTACTGAGGGTACTTGGACCTGTATATATGAAGAAGGTTATACTATGCAGCAAATAAGTAAACTAACAAAGTACCCATCTAATTTATTCTACGAGTGACGCACCGTAGTGGTTCAGTTTAATTCAAAGATCCCTACTTCCTACGGCAGAATGCATGCTGCTCAAATCGTAGCCCGTGTCGCGCAGGGTGAGTGCGCACATACTGTCCGGTTAGGGTGGTTGAAGGAGCGGCCGAGGAAGAGATGTATTCACAATCAGAAAGAAAAATAATGGCAGGGACATGAATTGAGAGTCAGCCATTGATGGAAAAATAGAGATCACGAGAGATGGAGGAACGGTAGCGACAGAGGTAGGGACCGGGAGCACCCTTAGCCTAACCCAACTCGAGCGTGAACAGCTCACTTTGCCCCAACACGCACAATCTTCCTCACCTCGATCCCGAGGCAAACCTGCCCCTGCACGCCATCCCTCTCATCCTCATCCCAATCCACATGGCGCACACCACACCACTTGCTACGTTTTCTCCCTTGGCCCCATCATTCTTCTTTTCAGTCTTTTTCTCCACCCTGGGTGTGGTGGTACCGTTGCCCCCCCAGCAGCCACCAGCACCGCCACCACCAGCGGCACACATCATGCGCGCCATGAAGATGAACCCAACCCACAATCCTTGGTCGTGCACATCCATTCTTGCGCAGGGCTGGAAGCCTGCATCAGGGAAGGAATGTGGTTGGTTAGCAAGCTTGGAATTCGACGGAGATGTTGCAGGCGAGGGGTGCCATATGAGTGGGAGAGGAGAGACGTCGGGACAGAAGATCGGGGGGTGCACAGTAGGGTTCTGCCAACACCGGGGGGCCATCAGTCACGACTTACTGTCGCCATTGAGCCCCTCTGCGTTGCGGGACATGAGGCGGAATCGGAACCGCAAAGTTGGCCCTGAAAGCGTGATTGTATTCGGAAATGCTGGCTGCGTGGATCCTTGCGCGTCTCACAATAATCACCTTTAGGATTTTTCCTCCCCAAGCCGCAGCAGTATCTGAACGAAGCTGAGATGTGAAAAGGTGTTTCATAAAGTGCGTGGATGACCTGTCAGGGTAGACAAGGGTGATGGGGGGGAATTGCGCGCCTGAGGGGGTGCCGATCGGGCTACTGGGGCGGCTGGTGGTGTTGGTGATGGTGACGGTGATGATGTGTGTAGGTTGTGGGGTTGCCATTGTTTCATTCAAATCGATGATGAAGGCTTCCAACTGTGTATCCAATCCGGGATTAACGCCCCAAGTGTCCTCGTTCAAACTGTCCATGTCTTTGCCACGGCCCGGTGAATTACTGCGGGGGGTAACGAGGGCAGGCCATGGTGCTGAGGTTGGATCGAGGGTTGTGGTATCCGTGGGGGAGGATGCTGAATTGTCGTCGAGGGGAGTACATGGCTTGTACTTGTTGCAACATGTAGCCTTGGCACCAGAGGTCCCACCCTGGTCTGATGGTCAACTTGTTGCCACAGGGTTTTATGTGTCGGGAATGGTTGAACTCATGGAGGATACAGTGTACGAGGCCAGTATTGTGGGATAGGCAAACCGGGGGGTTGTGGTGAGAGGCGGTGACTATTTTCTTGCTGTGGTGTTCGAGACTGCTGCGATGTGCTCAAATCCAGCCCCCCTCACGCCGCAAAACCTGACCCTAGCCTGGCAGCCTCACGTGATCTATAGACCTCGTAGCGTAAGTAATTACATCAAGCATGAGTAAAAAGTACTCCAGTACCCTCGCGTATTTCAACTGAAAGTACTTCTTTGCGGGTCCTGGCTTGAGACTATACATCTTCTTATACCTTACCCCCCACGCAGGCAGGTCTCGTGCCAACGCAGGTTTCTCGTGCCCTGACCTGCCCAAGCTAAGTACTATATGCTCACATATGGTACCCACAAAGCACAGCACCCCCAAAACCCCTCACCGCTGGGACCCACCTTCCACCGCCATTCCCAACCCCTTATCCTCTAAGCCAGCAATCCCCAAATCCCGTCTATCTATTACTTCGGTACCTAAAGATATCATACAGATCAAGTTGCCTGGACAATGAATGAATCTCTTCTTCCTACATAACTCGAGGAGGAACACGAGTATAAATTTCGAAAAGTGAAGTATATATATACTTTATACAAGTTTCTTCCTGTGATTAATTCCAAAGCACATATATATATCTTTGCAAAGTTTGTTGCGAAAAAACGTGAGCCCTAGGCCGGCTCAATCACAGGAATATTAATAGCCTCAGTTGATGCAGAGCCAGATCTAGAGTCGCGCGCGATTAACCATGTAATAATCTCGAGTAACTAACTTACGACAAGTACAAAAAGTAAAGTAAGAAAGCTACAAGTTTGGTCTGGGCACGAGAAACAAGTAAAAAAGTACCTAGCCATCGGGGGATTACAGGTAGTTGGATACTTACTAATAGTTTTGCGTGTCAGAATAAATAAAGCTTTCAGCTGATTCTCGTGCACTGCGCCGGACTCAGTAAGTTTGAGAAACGAGACCAGGGTTCGAGACTTGCCTAGACAGATTACTAGCCCACGTCCTGTTCTCATATATACATACCCCTGGAAACGTCACGGGGCATGTCCCGAGACTGGGCATGCATGTCCGTTAAGCCTATAATATTCTCGTCGTTCAACGCGGGTGATCCACGATAAACCTCGACCCCCTCGCTCGCGCCAACCAAGCTTGAATATTAATCACGAACAATTGCCATGGATCACTGAGTAGTACTGAATTTAAATGTTTTACACCCTTACTCTTACTGAAGTAAAAACACAACAAAATGCCATTTTCAAGCTGTTCGCTTGAATTAGTAACTGCCTAGGGTGGGACGAGGCTACTATATGCCCTGAACTACAGTGCGCAACTCCGTCATCTACGTATACCGGAAACGACGCAACAAGTACTTACTTACTTACCTTCCTAGGATATGTACCCCATTGCAATCTCTCCGTGATATCCGCTCTACATACCGGTAGATATATCCAAGGCGCAAGATCACAGGTTGCTGCTGTCGATTGCAGTGACTGGGCATGGGGCATACTTGGTCCACGAGGACACAGGGGGTTGGTTGTACTGTACTGTAAGTGCCTCAAGTATGTTGTTGAGTTTTTTTCCGCAAATATCCGGTAGCCTTGTTTGTTCTCTTTGAGAAAAAAAGTCCTCAGACGTTACCTACCAGGTTAAATACCTAGCCGGCTCGTGGCTAGGTTAGTTATGTTGCTGATCTCGTGTTTTTTCTGCAGTCCTAGGGCATGAGATGAATCGACAGGGAGGGTAACGGTATTAGTTGGGAACAGTGTGCTACCTGTCCCGTACGGTGGGTCCTATTCTCGTAGAATAAGGAACTGGCTTCGAGGTGATCGCATTCTGTATAGTGTAGTCTTGTGTGCCTGTATCCTGCGTCAGGGTCACTCTTCCTCATAACGGCATACAGGTACACCCGGATGGGGGTGCAAGGGGAGGGAGGAACAATACTCCACGGGGCGGGGGGGGGGACTGTAGGCTATTCATATGCGCTGTAGGGCCACAACACCATGTTCTAGTGGGGGGGACTGGGGAACGGGCTGTTCTCGTGGAGCGGGGCCTACATCTCCCCACCCAGACTAAACCTCAAACGCAGAGTATGATGACCATGAGCGCAAGGCCACGAGAACCAGGGTTCCATTGCTCGAGACTGAGGTCCATTTGTGAATACTAAAGGCTAAAAGGGGGGGGGGGAAAGAGAGGCTCGTCAAGTGTTCTCATGTCACTAGATGGCACAATCTTGGGGGTAGGTAGGTAGCCTGGTGCGCACCGGGGGTGATGGGGGGGTGAAGAAGAAAGCACGTATCATCATTGCAAATTAGCGAATATACGTGCACCTATACACGCTTCACTACATCAAGGGCTACTGCACACCATACTCGGGGGGGGGCGCGATTGCTGCACCCCGCATGACGCGCCGCATACCTACCTGCCCGCACCTTACATTTCTTCTACTTGTTGTTGTTATTGTTGTTGTTGTGACGTATCACCACCACCCCTGGTTACTTGTTGTCCTCATCCCCCAGACTAGCTCGCGGCGGTAAGGAAGATAGATACGCCCACCTTCCACCGCCTTCCCTGATCTTGGTGCCTTCTCCAACAAACAGAGATCCTGAAAGAGCCCTTTACACAAAGCAAACGCAACCGCTACCCGTCACCCCCTCCCAATTCACGCCATCCCCCCCCCCCCCCCCCCGAACAACCCCAATGAGAATACCGAGCAAGCAAGCGGCAGCTGGGGTAGGTGGGGGAGGTAAGGTGATGGATAGAGGTGGAATCTTTTTCCCGCTGGAACCAATACCCCCTGCTAACGCTCGGTTATGCATTCACAAGAGGCAACTGGAAAGACCGTTCCCAACTAACATGGTGTCAGCTCCTGGGCTGCTATATAGCGTTGTGATGTGACTGACATACATTTCGTCGCACCGATAAGGGCGGGGGCCGTAAAGGCACACACATGTCGACTGGGAAAAAAACAAGCAGCCCGCGGAGACTGCCAAGGCAAGTAACTGCACAGACAAAGGCCAACGGACGCGATGATGATGACGAGAAACAATCAATGAAGCAGGCAAGGGAGGAGCAAGAAGCAGAAGAAGAAGAAGAAAGCCTGAGAAAAGCTAGAAAGGCAACAAGGAGAAGTTCTGCAAAGCGCGCAGGGAGAGGCGGAAAGGGTGTCGGTCGTGAGCAAGACAAAGGAAGGTAAAGGAGGCGTATGTATTCACAGATCTTGAGGCATCATGAAACGCGAGGTTGCAATGCCGGGTTCGTGAAAAGTGGGCGAGCTTGACAAGCATGGAGTCATCTCATCACGCAGCAGAATATGGAGAAAACATGGACTTCGTCATGCAGCAGAATTTGGACAGACAGGCATGGAAATCATCACGGAGGAGAATGCAACACGTGAAGAAAGGCATTGTCACCGCCTGCAACCTCGAGTTCCCACCGTGTCCTCAATGAGAAATCGTACAACGAGACCGAAAGGCAAAAACCAGGCAAAAGCTTGACGGGATTTTGCAAGCGGTATTGCATAACGGGCAAAAAGTGCATGAATAGGAGGCGGAAGCACGGGAAAGCTGTGGATGACGAATATGACGATGCGGGTTTTGTGGAGGTGGAGGTGGTTGTTGTGGATGATGTTGATTCTGATGGTGTTGAGGGGGAGGATGATGAGGATACTGATGAAGAGGATGAGGAGGAGGACGAGGAGGAAGAGGAGGAGGAGGAGGAGGAGGACGAGGCGGACGAGGTTGATGATTAGGATGAGGATGCGGAATAACGATGAGGAGGAGGAGGATGACGAGGAGCAAGCTGAGGAGGAAGCAGAGGCGGATGAGCAGGAGGACAACGGGGGCGAACAGGCACTTACAATACAGATGGATCCTGCGGTCACGGAGAAAGCGCGTCACCAGGAATACAACCATCCTACATTTTCTCCTGGCATATCCCGCCCCGTTGTTTTTTGTGCCGTGTTCCTTCCTTTCCTTCGCCTTCTCGCTGTTCATTGCCAAGCTCAGTTCGGCCCCACCCGCTTCACAAAAGTCATGATGTTTCTGTTGGTTGGCATATGTTTCATTGCTTACTCTGATATAATGTATGTAGATTGAGGGTTGATTATCCACGACGTGATGCTGTGAACTAATCTCATGGGTTTCATGTCAAATGTACGCGACCATATGCATGAGTCGGATGGGTTCTTACAGCCCGAATGCACCCATCAACCTACTTTGTCCGAACCAGCACGCACACAAGTGCAGGTGCAGGTGCGGGTGCAGGCGAAGGTGCAGGTGGAGGTGCGGGTGCGGGCGCGGGTGCGGGTGCGGGTGAGGCTGCGGGTGTAAGGTCTACTCTGCGTGCCGGGACAGGTGGTACAGTACAGGTGCAAGGTCCAAGTAGCCGCCTGGGCGTACGGGAACAGGTGTATGGTGCTGGTGCAAGGTGTACCTAGGCACCTAGTACTTGTTCCTGTAGTACGCGCGAGTACAATACAAGTTGCAAGTAGTCGTAGCCTCGTGGTCCCGTCGCAAGTGAATTATGGAATGCAGTGGAAACCCACGTCGTTCGCGGAGGTTACGCCGTCGTCATTCCTTACCCAGTTCCACACTCAACCCGGCACCTAATATTCTCGTACTTGGCATACCCATACTTCCGACTGATTGGCGAGCTGCTACGAAGGTGTCTAGGGGAACGAGACTGAGCTGCTGGGTGTCAAACATCACGTGCATAAATCACTTGGCATTTAAAACTGGTTCAGTACAGGGCGGGTGTTGGAATGCCGTGTCCAGTTGCTGCCGCAGCGCGTTGAAACAAGTACCCGCAGCATTTTGAGCATATTACTGACGGAGGGGCCACGAGCCAGCCATCGACCTGACCCCGCGTTGAGGTGACGGAAGCAGGTTGCGAAGCGGCTGGAGAAGGAGAAGGGTATCACGGAAAAGAAGATCGTGGGGGTCAAGAGTAAATTTAATAAGACGATTGCCAAGGAAAAGGGGATCATCGAACGCAAGCTCGTTGGAGTGGAGGAAAAGGTGACAAACCGTCGTAAACACATTATGGAGCAAAAGATTCACGAGCTCGAGGAAAAATTAGGAATCCAAGAAAAGGAAAAGCTCGCTGCTGAGGAGCTCGCGATGGAGGAACGTGCAGCCACAGGAGAAGGAAAAGCTCGCTGCCGAGGAGCTCGCAAAGGCCGGCGCGTCGTCTACATCCCACGACATCCCAGCCAACGAACCAACACCAACCGTGGAACCTACTACCCAGGGTGTTCTTGACTCCGCAGCACCGGCACCAACAAACACGGAGGGCAAGATCCAAATCCCGTAGCACACACACGCAGAAGCAGATGAACTCGAACGAGCAGGCCCACGAGCTCCAAATCCTCGCTCACGCAACCAACTCTCTCAAGAAAGGCAAGCTAGGGAGCAACGGAAAACGCACGAATCGCCTGCACTCTTCCAACACTGGGAACTGTGGGGCACGGTGGTGGTGTTGGGCTGTGAGGCTCTTGAATACCGGGAGGCGTCATGCGAGTGTTGGCATGGGATGTCTCGCACTGTGAGTGGGTGCCGTGGGGATGCTGATGTGAGATATAGAGGAATTCGAATTGGAGGTACATGTAATGCACATTGAGGAGGTTTGGTGGAGTGTTATGGAATGGGACGGAGGGAATATGCAAGGAACGCGGGGATTATCATCGTTACTGCCGATGAGGGAACTGAGATTGAGGAGAGAGAGGAAGGAGATACACGGGGGGGTGAGGCATGGGGGACGTGGATAAAAAAAAAAGCTACCATGTTACTTCAGTGTGTTTGTTTATGCTAATGTTACTCGTATGGGGGGGGGTTTATGGGAAATAATGTGTTCATTTGTGATCTGTTTTGTGGGGAGGGGGAGGGCTGTTTATGATAACGATCACTTTGACTTGTTTTATTTAGTTTTCTGGTTTCTTTACGCGGTGGCCGAAGATGGTGGACGTCAAGTTTACTGCAAAGTATGGGACTAGCGGTCTGTCATGCTATTTGCAATATTTCAATTGCTGCTATCTCTGCTGTCGGTGGTAATTGGTTCTTTAATTTTTCCTCTATAATCAACATCACAAACCCCTCCCCCCGAACCCCCCCGAGCTCGAGATCCTTGATTCAACGCTGCAGCTTTAGGGAGGTATTCACACACGGGGCTTGAGTTTTCCATTCAGTCCATTAGTTCCGTTGCATGTCTAGGGGTACATTCATTGGGGGATTATACCGGGATCACGCCGTGTCCGATATGTGTCTAGAGTTTGTCTTCTAAATAATCCCAGTTCGTGGCGTGTGCACGGTTTTTCCCACCAGGATTGATCCTGAATCATTCGATAACGGTAGTAGGTGGGGGCTCGCTCGTCACACGTGGCTGCAATGTAATGCAATATCTCTCTCTCTCGCCTCGGTGTCGAATTCCACATCCCAGTTACGACGTATACCCGATACCCCCCCCCCCCCCCCCAGTGGGCCAGGGGCTAACGTACATGTCATGTTAGCCTTCTTCGGATATGGATATACCACTGAGTACAGTACCTGCACAAGCAAATTGCTTTCCTGTGTGTGGGTTGACCGTCCCGTTTATTTGTGAATCACTGAATCATGAACCCAATGAGCTTAGCTTAGCTAATATACTTTGCTACCTATCGATTGGCGGTTCGGGCCTGCGATAACCAGGGAGGGAAGGGAAGGTTGCGATGAATAAATAATGAATGGAGGAGCGGATGGCATGGGAATGGGGAAGATGGGGAGCTCCTGCCGGCCGGCCAAGGGAAAAGGATACTATAAGTAGGCGAGGCAAGTCTGGTGGGGTCGACCGGTCATCTTTGTAGAAGAAAAAAAAACGCAGAGGATTGATAACCGTACACTGCGGACGTAACTATTGGACATCCACCTTTGCGTGTAAATATATTTCCATGGCTGGCTGAAGCTTACTTGGTTACTGTTTACATTATCACGACTGGACACCTCTGGTAATCAATTTATTCTTCAACGTGAAACGTACAATATTCCCGAGGTTGGTGACAATTCTTGGATAATTCTTTCATGGTATTCCGCTTTGTTCTATACGAAGTCTGGCCACCCCCTGGGAGGCACCTGGCAGGGAGGGGTCTCATGGTGGGGCGTTTTTGTACTTGTGATGAAGGATTACTGTACTGTAAAGACCAAGGTAAATTCCTGGGAGCGGTTGAATAGGTGGGTGCATGTGAACAGAGCCGGGAGCGAGACTCATGGCACGTTGGTGGCCGGGCAAGTACGCTGCACGCAGTAGGCAACGCAAATCGAAACTCAACTCGGTAATTATTTCCTTCCGTCGGAACAATTGAGTACGTACTGGCGTATGCACGTACTTATTCCACCATCAAATTTAAACCCGGCAACGTCATCATTGTTCCAGATAAACATATGTAGCCACGTTAGTAAAATGTAACATGGCGAACCGGAAGATGGATGGAACTATTCTATCACTTAGAAGGAAATTCATGAGGTGCCAATAAGGTCTACTCACGGACACGATCCTTTGTATGGGTTAGTTACCTAAGGAGGTGCCTGCGAGGGTATTTGCATCAAGTCTGGTAGCGGTTTATGCTGACGTGAGATCACCGTGCCAGGGGGCAATATGGAATCGTTCGGCGAAGCGTAAGGTGTGAGTATGTCAGCACTTGCGCAAGTGCAAAAACGGGCAAGTTACAACGTCGCCCAAAGTTTGCATGTATGTTTTCAACCCCACTACCTAGGCGGTTCCTAAACTATGGCCTCGTCTGACTGAATACTTGAACCATCTGTCCCACAATTGGGGACTGTGGAATAAATTGAACTCCGACAACTCCGTTGGATATGTTTCCGCTGGATAAGAGTGCGCTGTACGGGTTGTATGGAGTATTTGAGGGATTCGAGCAGGGCTGTGCAATATGGTCCTAGGATATGTGAGGAGGATGGTCAGTGTGTGGAAGGCTAGATGTGCACGTGAAGTAAAAGTATTGGTAGAGGGGTAGATACGGTACTGGGTATATGAGGAGAAGTAGCTGGGGACTACCCTCGGCTGAGGACCACGCTCGAGAAAGGGAACATGATCACAAGGCTCAACATGATCTTGATTTGCGATTTGCACAACAAGGCACGAGACTACAACAAGCCACCCCACGGCCTGGCCCCACCGGTTATAGAGCCAAGGCTGGATGGAAACCAGTATTGCGTGTTCTGTGCCTCCATCTTCCTTGAACACTTGTTCTCAGGCCAAGGCTGCCCAACAATTTGCCCCGTGTAAGGTGTATTTTCTCCTCATTCCTTTGGATGCATTGGCTTGTAAGGCCCGCACGTATCTCGATGTCCAGTACTCCGCACTCCCCGCCCTATGGGTACCGCTTGCCTGGTCCGACACATGTCAGGCATGTCGGCGGCGTATACTACCCATATCCCTGCAAATATCATTGAGAGATGTTTCCCCTTCGACCGTGGCCCTCGCGTTTTGCCCGCTCAACTTCCATCACTTTGTGTGAACCAGGGCGAATCCCGTATGGCTAGATTTACACATTATATTATGCGATTGGCCTCCGTCCGTCTTTACTTCGCTGATACCCTCACTGGCGCGGTAGTTTTTGCTCCTGTGACATACCGCTTGAGGGATCTTTTCCACTCCCAGTCGACTCTGAACCATCCCGGCTGTAACTGCGTATAATTAACCTACCCGGCATGTTGACACATCTGATGTGATATATCTCCGAGCTTTCTTGCTGTTTACCGCCTTGCTTCCTAGTGAGACTCGGGATGCAGCGGTGCGATGTTCCACAGCCCTTGCGCAACACCCCCATGACCATAATTATGCTCCGCATTTGGCTACCTAGACAGCTGAGCTGTGTCTGCCATGTGTTCCTAGTCCCGCAAGCCCCCAAATCCCGTTCTTCCGAAAGTATTGCCCTTTACGCTTTGACTATATCTTTGAATGTTGATCGTGCGTCTGTCATCATATGACAATCCAAGGGAATGATGAGTCCAATTTATTTGCCATCATCCTTTGCTCTTCATTGTTGTGCTCTCCCGAATCTCGGTTCGATTTTGTTCCTCTGACAGTATTTCCTCTGGCTCTGCGTCCTCCCAATCTGAATACACCCAACCGCTGCGCATGGTGGTGGTGTGGCTGTATCTTGCGCGCAGCCACGTAGGTAGGTCTGGTTCTGTCTGGATCCGGGTATAGTTCCGTCATTCCTGACTCTCAATGTCCCAAGGCGTGGGACATTCTGATCAGGAAGATGACAAGGAACAGCGTGAATCCCTGGAGTGTTTGGCCAAGGGTTAAGCTTCCGTGTTCATATTATATCAGTTATTCGATCTGCTTGGGCAGAAATTTGGTAGGAAGTAACGTAGTCCACTTCCGTTCTCCGGTTTTTTGCCCGTCTCGTTTCGCCTTGGCCCCATTTCCCGCCGGCAGGGGTTGTTTCCATCAGGTGTGATATTGGGACTGCGATCTGGGCGAGGTACGTATAAATGCTCTTCTTCCTCATGCTTTCGGGGGGAAAAGGGCCCGCCGCCACCGTCTCTCCCACCTTGCTAGCCGTGGTCGTAAGGGCGATGATGGGGCGCCATACTTTCGTTTCGCCATGCCACTTACCTAGCTTGGGGGAGTATAAGGATTTGGACGGCCAGCTATGGTCATTTCTGCCGATTATTGTTCTACGATCTCGGCTTCCGGGATTTCGTGGATTCGTCGTTCATAACTCCCTCAACCTAGTTGGATGCTATGCCGTCTGTACCTGTTGTTGAAGTTCTGGCAACTATGCATGCCTCGCCCCTCCGCCAAGGGATAGTCCATGATCCGGACGGTTTCATTCAAGTCAGTGATCCCAGGCTTGTCAATAAACGCGTTCCATGTCCCCCCCTGTGCTGTCTCATCGACCGCCCGTCTAGCAATAACGCTCGGCTCCTTCAAACCCACCCGTTCGAGAATCCGACTGGGTTCGTAAGTCTTCCGCAATTGCTTGCCATTGCTTTCTGAGTGGCAGTTCCTTCGTGAATCCACCCTTTGTTTCTTGCTTTGCTGTCAAACAATCTTTCCCTTCTTGTGGCACATGTGTTCTAGTCGTAGGACCGAAAACCACCCCTCCGTTGTCCTCCCAAACTTTGCTCTCGAATAACATCTGCCCTCTCTAGTTTTTATCTCGTCCCACGCACCCCCAGCGGTTGCCCACCTGGGGCAATGTGTGCTTTAAAATCACCAATGATTAACGATTTCGTGGGTGTCTCTGTCCCTGTATTGGCCTCCACTACTCGATTACCTCGGACAACCTCTAGGCTTTGATTTTTGGTATTCCCCTGATACAATATTCATGGCATGAATATAGTTACAAGTACATGAGCAGGTGACTTAAAGGCATAGCATTACTGGGCAGAGTAGCGTAGTATCAATCCTGGAACCTGGAGACGTTTCAAGGTTCCCTCTTGACAAATTGCATCAACCTGGACTGGCAGTTGAGTGTTGCGACCCCCTATGACGACGTAGCGCTAGGAAATGACTGGTCTCGCAACCTTGCTGCGGGGTGATTATTTAACTTGACAACCACAACTCGGACTCTTATAACTCCACCAATACTACTCCAATAGACTTCATTTTTATTTTGGAATCATTAGAAATGCCTGCTCATTCTTTCAATCTCTTCTTGCAGTAGTGGAGTGGGACAAAAATCACCCAGGAAATCCTTAGTCAAAAGTTGCAGAAAAATATGGTCTAAATGTAACAACATTATAAAGCATGCTGAAAGTGACATGGAAGAGTGCTATAGAAGTATACAGATTGCCACAGCTATCCAACCTAGGGAAGGAGAATTGTTATCTGTGAGAGGTTTAAGATTATGTTTGATGCTAGTTTTCCAGTGCTTTATGATATTTTGCTTAATTTGGCTTATTTTGTACTAAAGCAGAAGGGGTTGAATATTAAATTGAAGGACAGTGGATAACTCAAGTTTTGAGCAACTACCATGTGCTGAGGAAGGCATTAGTGGAATTCATGGAGAATAATTGGCTGAAAGAAAGAGGAAATAAGAACACTCAAACATAATTGTAAACATTATTGGGCAAAACTATAAGGATAACTGGTATTACTCCAAGTAACTTGTGGAATGGTCTTAAAAGGAGCTTTGTTATGGGACAAAGTGATAGGAGGTTGATGGTGGTAGTTAGGGCCAACAGGAAAAATGAGATCTTGGGCCAACAAGGCACTACAGAGTTGATTTCTATACTGTGGCATAGAAGTCAATGCAATATATATTAGCAAGAGCTATTTCCATGCTGTGTTTGTCCTCCCATTCTTGCTACTTTATTCAGGCACTTAAAATAGGTTGTTTTAGTATTATATCAAGGGCATAAAAAAAAACATGTTATAAGTTGGAATTTTTAACTTCCTAATGGACAATTTGGGAAGAAGCAATTCTGGAGGGTCTTGCAGGATATCAGAGTCAAAGCACATACTACTGCAACTATCAAAAGTGCTTTTAGGTTTAGTGACTACTGGCCAGTACTACAAAACTCCTTCATGAGGCTAGTAATTTTAATTTTGGAAAGTTTTTGACAATTTCCAGCAATTTTGCTTGAGCTTTCCGCCTCTATGAAAGTACATCCAGTCTTGTACATCTCCCTCTTAGAACCTGTTGCTACAGACCCTCTTGCCGGCCAATTTCATCCTCCCCCTCCTCCTATTATTGTTAATTAAGTTCTCGAGTGGGAAGTTAAAGATGATCTGAACTCCAAACTTCTCCAAAGTTAACTCATATACCTTGTCCGTTAGGTTAGTTACAATCACCCTACTTGGCAACTAGCAAATGACCTTGAAAACCCCCCAGCAATTGTTAGGTGCATTCACATAGCTTACCTACTAATACCCAGACCAGAAAACTTCTCAGCACCATGGGTGAAACTTGGTACAACCTAATCATTACTGACGATGTTGTAGCACCAAACCAAGAAGGATTGCTAGAGCTCTCCTCTGGAAGGGTGCTACTGTCATAAACCAAGTTCTGAGTATTACCTCAGGCTACACCGCACACAGTCACAGTCCCTCCCAGCATTGCAAACAGCCATATTGGATCTATGTTCTTCTGCTCCAGACTTAACAAGAGTTCCATCTCCTATTATTAATCCTGTACCTCGCCATGGACCTTGTCTGCCCTTTAGTTCCAACTTAGCAAGCATTGCAACCTGGCAGCCCAGATCCCTGTTACAGCTTGGCTTTCTATTACGGATACTTAGAGAAACTACCAGAAGGTTTTAGCTTTACGAACCTTCACTGCCCAATAGCTTTCCATTTATTTCAGTTAGTTTTCATTATGTTCTAGTTGTTTCTATTCCGCAGCTAATTTGTAATTTCCATTAACTCATGTACCTTGCACAGCTACCGCGCAGCTACTGCGCAGCCACGGTGGTACCATTCTATTGATCTTTTTCTAGCACTATGACTTGAGAAGGAACTCTATATAGGGAAACCTTTCTCCCTCTCATTTTGACTTTCTTTCCTTTCCTCCATATACAAGAACTTGTCTCTTTCCCTCAATGGTACCTGAACAAGATGCCATGAAAAATATTGTATACTCTCCTCTTCCGTGCCTTAGACAGCCCCTCCTGATCCTAGCTTGACCACGTCTCATGCCCACTATCTTGACCACACACCGCTCAGTTTTCCTCCCCGGTGGTACCCCAAAACCTGCTCGTATGCGGTATGCAACGCCCCAACCAAGTCAACACCTACACATTTGCAATCCTCAACCGCCCCAACCCACCCTTTGTCCACATCTATTGTCCCCCTTAGCACATAGATAACGGTACCTTCTTCAACCATCGAGATGCTGTTACTAAGACCTGGTCATCACAACCCTGCAAGCAAAAAGCATATTGACCAATTAAGTCAGGCCAAGTCTATATCACTTCAAGTGAAGCAAGCTGAGGCATCTTCCAGAATAGCAAGCAAGGTAATGCCAGATGCAATTAATTTGCATAAGAGCCAGCAAAAGAGCTGCAAGAGTACCAAACGTCCAAAGGACATATAAGCACACTCTCGAATCAATTTCAACGCATTCCAAGATACACTGATTAAGTTGTGACAGAAATTAGTTGATATATCCTCATATATGTATATTGTCCAAATTTTGGAATACAGAAAAAGGTAACCACTCAATTCTGTATCAATATATTTCAATTTTGACTATATTGAAATCAACTATATATATACATGCTGCTTGGATTCAATTTTCAGGTTTTGGGGCCATATATTGAGTGATTTGGGATTTAAAACCCTACAAGTGCCCTTTTTGTATGAGTGAGGGAGGTGCAATTTCAATATCTCTGAAAGTACTTTTTTTATCTATATGGTATTGTTGTAATAAGCTTCGTAGCCCTTGGCGCGGGACTGATTATGCTGCCTATAGGTGTAAACATAGGCATGTGGGACCAGTTATGCTGCTCACATGTATAAATATAGACATTGGGCACATAATCAGGCATGGCAGACTATAAACTAGTTCGGGGACAGATTATACTACTTATGCATGTAAACATATATAGGGTAGGGAGTAGGGTGGTTCTAAAACCAAATGTACTATTTACGGTTGTAGGCACAAGTATGGTAGGCTGTAGGAAGTTGTTCTGGGTAAATCCCTGCACAACAGGCTATAATACAACTGTAATAAAATATACAATCACTATAAATAAGGAAGTAGAAATATCTAGAAGGATAGCATACAATATATATTGTTACAAATTAGTTTGACAATATTTCGACCTTTACATGTACATATAACTATTATCAACAAGCATAACTTTCAATTTAAAGATATTAGTAGCAACAATGGTATGCTATGGTAGGTATCATAAGCAATTGGATTAATTAGCATTTTATACAATACCAATTGGGGTATTATGAAAGAAATATAGAGTATGCTTGATTGTAAGGCTTAAATCCCTCAAATACAGTTTTGTTACTGATTGTAGAAGACAAAGCATCAAGAGTTAATAGGAAGCAGAGCAACTGGAGGGTAACTATGGTCATACAGCATGATAATACTGCAAATCCTCCTATTTTGGATCTACCTCCGCCGGTAAATGGTACACAAGCGGAAATATAGTATGAATATATTCTGTTTCATTTGCTAATTGCATTTTGAGCTCTTAAGAGAAAGTATGGAACCATGGATACCTGAACCGAGTTCTCAGGATATAATATGGGTTGTTGTTTCCATTATGTTTCTTGCAAGGCAGCCGGATAGGGTTGAGCAGCTACTGGAAGGAATGTCTGTTGAATGTTCAAACTGTAAAGGATTACAGTAGAGTGCGGAACAGGTTTCAACAACTTGACAGGCCTTATATTTCTTTCTTGGCTGATGTAAGAAAAGAGACACAATTTTGCCACCTCTGCAGGACCCCCTGAAATATTTACAATACTTCTTGCAGTTGATAGAGCCGGTTACAAAGGTGTTTTGGTCCCAAATCAGGGCCTCTAATGCTACATTTGCTTTAACATCTGTAAAGTATGCATCAGACACCTATGCATAAACTATTACAGGTGGTATACAATGTTTTCAGGTATATAAAAAGTTATTTCATATGCAAGGAGGCCATTAATGGAAGAGGAAAGGGCAAATTTGCAATTTGCATAGTTGTACTTTTATGATTCCGAGTAGGCAGTTGCATTACGGATGGCGTAGAAACCTCAATTTCCCAATACTAGTATCTTTCAATACTTAACTGTGGAGCTAATGAGCGTAAACACCATCATATCTATTTACAAGATGGTAAAAAGATATTTAGGTACTGCACTACCTGAGAAGCAACATCCACGGCTGTAATTAAATGGTCAGCTCAATTGAATAATTGATTTTGCAGCAAATCAGATATTTAGGTACTGCACTACCTGAGAAGTAGCATCTACGGCTGTAATTAAATGGTCAGCTTGATTGAATAATTGATTTTGCAGCAGATCGGCATCATAAAACCTGCAAACAGGAACTAAAGTTGCATTTATCATTTCTAATAAATATTCAACCTCTAAAATGTAGGATATTGTGCTTGCAGATTGGAACAGATGTGAATATACCAATATTAACTGCAAAAATGCTGCCTATATACATTTAAACTATCTTTCACTATTTTCAAGAGGAGAAAGCAGATGGCAGTTGGCATTACAACTCCATAACTTTGCTTGTAGTTCTAAGCTGCTTTGCTTATTACAATGCACATTCCATTGTTTCCGTGTACATGTTTGATTGGATGAGGCAGACCCTTTATTTTGATTTCTAAGACTATTCCACGTGTTTTTAGTTAATGTTTAGGCTGCATATAAACAAAACAAGATGATTTGGATGTAAGAAAATTAAAGAAACTTTTGCACTGATTTGTATAATCGCATAATGGACGGTTGAATTGTTGTAGTTGGGAATACAAATGCAATTGGATACCGGATTATTCTCTTAAGCTGGTATACAAGTGGTGATCGATCTATCCAGCAGTATTACCAGGATTTCATAGCAATTGTCCGGTATTTTGGATGTCCTACAATTTTCATTATATCTATAACTAATCCACAATATGAGGAAATTTCACAGGAGCTATTCCCAGGTCAAACAGTTTCAGACAAGCCAGATTTAATTGAAAAAGGTTTTTACATGTAAAGTTTGGGTATAGTATAAAGGTAGCTATTAGCTAGATCACCAGAATCGAACTTATAATGGCTGCCTGAACATCTATATAAATAGGAGTGTGAATAGTTGTACTGTCTCAAGTTACTTATCATTGTGGAGAGATTTAATTACCCATTGTAAACTCTTTTATTTGTTGCCAACTGCAAAGTTGCTTGCCCTGTCACTGAAAAAGGAAATGGGCTTCTTTTATAGAAAGTCCTAAGTCTCGATGAGTTATAGGTGACTCTTAACTAACTAACTAATATGTAACTATGATTTCAGAAGTGACTCATTTCCTGTAAGTCAGAGGTGACTCCCATCCAATTGTTAAGTTATACCTGTGAGTCAGAGGTAACTCAATTCCTTGAGTCATACCTGTGAGTAAGAGGTTGGTGACTCCTAGCTAAATGAGTTGTAGATGTTCTAGTAACATCCATGTTGATTAATAATAATAATAATAAGAATAATGATGAGAATAACTATGATCATGCTCTGTCCTGTGTATTAATGGAAGTTACATGTGTATGTAATTTCCTATCCTTACATTACCTCAAGCAGCAAGAGCTATTGACAACCGTAAAACAAGGTGCCATTTGTGAACAATTCCTGACCTGTGTATGGATAATTGAATAACAAAAGCAGCCTTATCTCATATGTATTTGCCCTTATTCCTAAATTCCCTTCACTGTTTTCAAACCATAGACCAAATTGACTATGTTATTTTGACCAAAATACCAGATTCAGCTGTAGAAAACAATTGGATACTTTACAATATTATTACAAGCATAATGGTCTATGGTCTAGATAGTGAACATGCTTCCAATAACCCTTACATGGTTGATAATTATCCATGTGGTATACAAACCTGCAGTAAGAGGTATCCTAGAGCATTTCAACACTAAATTGTTATTGACAGTGATATATATCCTGTATATATGCATTTTTATTTTATTTTTTTTTTTAAGTCATTAATCGAATGCAGGCTTGAAAGCCTATGTCGATACCTCCACCCCGAAGGGCTTAATTGCTAGCTGAGGTCCAGCTCTATATGAATCAACTACCTAAACTCAAGTATACTCCGTTATCCTCCTACAAGTATGATCACACAAACAAAATTTCCATCAAGATATAGAAATGGCTCCAACACTAGAAATTATAGGGAACCATCAAGTGTTGACCACCTCCAACTCGAATTCGGGCCCCATTACCCACCAACACACTATTCTGGAGATAAACAACCACCAAGGAGGCTGTTTTTCCTTCCCTTCTCTTTTCCCCCAAGAGCCAGCGTACCCCTATCACTGACCCAAGTCTCCCTCCCACCGTATTTGCCACCCAGCCAACATTCCAACCTGTTGGTATAGCGTGAATGACCACTGCTTTGGCCATTGCTGCCTGAGTAGGTGCAGCTGATTTCTCCTTCTCTTTCTCCTTCACTCTTTCCTTCTTTGCTTCTGCCTTCCTCTAGTTTTGGGGCGTTTCCCATGGCTTTATTGCTGCACCACTATTTGTCTTACCTCTTGTTTTCTTGGGTGAATTTGGTGGTGGTGATTGCCTAATGATCAAAGGCTCCACCCCCCCCATCTCCACATCCGTGTCCTTTTCCAATGCTTGGGCGACGTCCAAAAGTACTACTACTTCTGACATCTTGCAGTCTCTCAACCTCCGTTCTCCCTCCTCCTTCTTACTCTCTTGTGCCTCCCGTTTCTTCTCTTCAGCCTCCCATTTCTTCTCTTCTGCCTTTGTCTTTACCTGTATAGCTTTGAGGCCCTGGATATTCCCTTGGGCCCGGAGCACCTCCGCCTCGCTCTTCCTCAATGCCTCTTCTAATGCATGAACCCTCCTCACTTGGAGCTGTACCATCCCATTTACTCTTTGTCCTTCATTCTGCAAATGTATGTTCCATGCCATAGATTGGGCTTCTCTTTCCTATATTATTGCTGCCTCCACCGCAGCGGGAATCTTCTCCCTCTCCGCTTGTCTTGCGGCCTCCACTGCCTCCTCCCTAACTGTTACTGCCTTAAGTATAAGGCCCTTCATCTTCTCTCTTTCTTCCGCCTCTCCTGCCTTTCCCTTTTTTGTTGACCGTATGTACTGCTGGTATATAGCAGCCCATTTTGCCTCGTCGTGTTGTGTTGCCATTGGTGGAACTGGCGTCAGACGAACCGTAGGTCCTTATTTCTTTGTTTCCCCGCTCCTGAGCAACTGGATGCTGATTGGTGTGTTGTGAGCCAACAAATCAAGTAGTGATAAGTATTGGTTGCCACGCAGATTTTGAGGGCTGAAATTTGTGCGAAAAGGATCCAAAAGTTGCAAAGTTGAAAAGCTGGGGGAAAGTTGTAATTTTTGCTTTCCCAAATTAAAATTTAGATAAATAGACTCAGAACGTTAAGATCTATCTAACGGTGTCTCCGGTTTATTGGTGGGCTGACTGGATGTGAAGTTGGTTTCCAGAAATCCGTCCTGCAAGTTGTTGTCGGTGCTGTATATATGCATTGTGACAATGGTTAAACCCTTACAGTTCCATTGCATTTAGGAACGGGCTATTCAATCCTGGTATGTAATAAAGAATCAGTTATATTCCATAATCAATATCTATCTCAGAAGTACAAAGTCATTATCATTCTGGAGGTATGTGAATCAGTACTGGATATTAAGTATAGCTATGTATACATCTCTGAAGGGTCAGATCCAACAACTTTCCAACTTGAAATTGTTATAGATGAAATTAAACAATAGCTTTAGGGACATTACATTAGCTCTACAGAAGGTGTATGGCATATATTTGAATACCTAATGGATGAGAAACTGCCTACGGCTATTCATTTGTCTTTCCATCTACGCAAGGACCAATCAGTATACTTTTTGGGAAATATACTCTCTGAACAGTTGTGTAAATGGATAGAGGGAGCCCAGACCACCTTCATTACATTTTTCGCATATAACTATAAGGAAGAGGACGGCTGCAATTATGTGTATAATGAATTTTTGGAACATTACAAAAATAACAAGGCTGGCAGCAAATAGCAGATCCAAAAACGGGGCAATATGTAGTTGAGTAAGGGAGATAAAATTTGTAGATTGTAATATCCCTTTGTATAAGCGGAGCTGTGGATATCAATGGAATTTATGAAGGAAAAAGCTACGTGTAGACTACTATTCATGCCTTTAAAATTGTAATACCGGTTGCAAAATCGAAGCCTGCGCTCGCAAGCCCTCTCTCCCAAGCCCGCTCTCCCAAGCTCTCTCTTCCAAGCCCGCTCCAACCAGGCAAAACTCATATCCACATTGAAATTCAGGTATAGGCACGCACACCCCGGGCCTCCAGTACGCAGCTCCTTGCGTAGCGGGATGGCTCACAGCTAGTTTTTTAGTATTGCACTACTTTCCAAGAAAAATTGATTGGTACAACTTCCATCCTTGGCTGACAATTTCCCATGAAGGTATGGCAAAAGTCATTTGGCCTCAAACTCAGTTGTTACCCCACTAGCGGTTTGAACGGGGTTTGCAACAGTAGACCGCGAGCAAGACGAATCAAAACTGCCAGCATATTGGCAATCGAGAGGTTTGTGGTGTTGTTCTTGTCGGTAAAGGCTCTCCAGCATCTTACTCAGTCTCGGTCTCCTTGCTCAATAACCATACCATGACGTAATGATAGAGAGATAGACTCAGCACTTGGGGTTGGAATTGGGTTTGAAGCTGTCGTGGACTTCGAAGGACAGAGATGGTAAAGATGGCAGTTAATGGCTGTGTTTTCTTGTGGTATAGTAGTCAAACAGTGTTCAGAGGGCAGACCGATGCTGGCTATTACTACTGCTAGTGACGCAACACAGAAGGGCCCCCTATATCCCCGCAAACACATCTGGCACCCAGCGAGTCGATTGACCAGTGCGTGATTGTCAATAGCAATAGAGTGAGTGTTTTGGCGACTTGTTGAGTTCTATGGTTGGGATCAGGACAAATTTGATGAATCACGGCTTTTACCCGCCCGTGACCGCCTGAACTGGAGGCTACCTGCCCGCTGAGCAATGGTATTTCAAGACACTTATGTACGTATATACTTGATTAATCAAAAAGATAGTGTCATGCCCTGATAGGACATGTAAGGCCAAGGAACAAGAACAGGCTAAGGTCAGGTGAGAACAAGGACAAGTAATCTGCCATTGCGATTTTAGTCTGTTTGCGTGCGATTTGGTCCTCTACAACTAATCCGGTGCGCAACCCCACAAGGGAGGGGGGTCTGGATTTGGGTCGTCAAATGGCAAGCAACATTTCCCCTATTGCCGGATCTCCCTCGTAATCGAAGTTACATACTTCAGAGGATACCTCTTGCTAGCAGTATTTATTTTGATATTACTTGGGTCAGCATTCCCCATTGCATATAATGAAAAACGGTTTCACAAGGTATTTGAGGCGAATGTTATTCTCCGTTGAAAGTACCTGGTTGGCATGAGAACACTGGATGGCTGTTCTCCTATTGGCCTGTCGCTAAATATTTGCCAATGAGGATGCTCTGGAATTCATTTGCAAGCACATGACTTCCATTGGAAACAATACAACCATTACCCAGTTCCGTTGTCGCCAAGTACATAAGAATTAATACCTTCATACAGTGGTTGCAATCAATTCAGTCTGAGGACTTGTTGTAGTTCTGTAATTAATTGCGAACATTTGGAGCAACGCCATGCGTGGCTGAATATAGGTCATCCAATGTCCATTGTGAGACAGCCTCCCTTGTTTTGTTTGACTGGTATGGTTAAATTGGTGTATTAGCTTGGTAGTGTGTGGGTTATAAGTAAGTGCCGCCGCTATGGCAAAAAGCCTCAGAAGTTCTTACATGAGGTGTACGCCCAGATTGCAATATGGCACAGATGCGGGGTTGCAAGGGCATGTTTGTCATTTTCCATTTGGGATGAACCACCTGATAGGGCATGGCATAGGGACCAAAGTGACATTTCTATTTTTTGAACTTAGCATCAAGGGTACATACATACTTCACACCATGCACTGGAAAATATTCATTAACCCTATATGAAGTTTTACTTGCTGATTGTAGTAACAAAGTTGTATGCACATTAAAGGGCATTGTGAAAGTATAGACTTGGAGATTAGTGTACAATAACAATATAAAGTGCATTGGAACTCTCGTTCAAAATGTGTCAATATTAGCACAATATACCCATAGCAATATTATATAAACTTCAACAGCATTTCTCATTGCATTTGACAGCATCTCCTATTGTGGTTATTAAATTTATAGCCTACAATTCAAGCTTTTCAATGAAAAAGTCAGGAATTTTGGAAGTCTTAATGTACAGGTTTCTGTGCTGTATATGACCATCCAAAAGGAGCACATAAAATACACTGCCTTGATACTATGGCTGTTCCAACTGGCAGCGGAATATTGAATAGGAATGGAGGGAAACTAATTATTGTGCAAGACTTAACCAGATCTGTAAAGTTAAAGCAAAGTTCAACTAACACATATAAATCGCATCCATTCATAGCGGATGTACAAGCTGCAAGACAACTTGATTCAACAAGCCACAAGTGGACCCCAGATCTAGGAAAACAATTCCAATTACTGCAGCTTCTTCAAAGCAGTTACAATATTACCAACACCCGTCCTCCATCACCAGTACACCCAGTGAATTGCATACATCTTCTGGTCTCACACTAGATATTGAATTATTGACCCAAAATACAAACCTAACAATGAGACAAGAAACGCCTGTTGGCATTTGGCGGATAACAGTAGTTGATAGGCATATTGTGGATTGGCAGGCTTATATATTAGACAATTGCATTGCTATACGTTCTGCTTGGGAAGGGTTTGAAATATTCTGAGGATTTGGTCATTAACTGTAATCACAAATTCAAGCCCATGGGTGGGGAAATTGTCGTTGATGAAGGTGATCCAAGTGTCATGCTATTGGAAGGTAGTAGTAGCGTGCGTGATCTCCTAAAGCATATGTCAACAAATGATGTTGGTTTAGGACTGGGAAAAATGATAGCAATACTACCAACTGACTCAAATAATTTGTGGTTCCAGTTAAGTCAACTGTTGATCATAATTAGAATTTGGGTCATCTTGAGAAGGGCAAGTCCAAGAACAACAAATTAGCAAGGGTATGAGTACCTTCTATGCAAGTGATAGATATTTAAATATGCTATTTGGCTGACAAATAATATTTAGATTTAGGTGAATGTAAAATCAAGCAGCAACCAGGAGCTGAGTAGGATTAAAGTTAAAACTGAACGAACCAATTACAAAAGGAGCAGGGTCAAATTGGTGCAACTGCTCGACACAGAATAGCAGTTGGTGTTATAATTCATGCGGAGAAGTTACAAGATGAGGCTACTCCTGTAACCATTGGTTTGATAACGGGAAGCAATAGACAGAAGCAAGCTTTAGAGCTTTCTTTTCCTCATTGAAGGTCTCTAAAACAAGGCATGCATGTGCCAAGAGCAAGGCTGGCAAGTATGGAGATTGAGAGTTCAGAAGAGGGAATAACAACAAGCCATGATTTGGGTAAACTCTTTCCGTTTGCTGCAAGTTTACCTACAACTCTAAAGTTTTTGGGGGCTACTAATGAAATACAATTATAAGAATTTTTAGAGGGATATCTTTGACTAAAGATAAATCATGATATAGCCTAGATGGGAATATTACAATCTATAGCTAAAGTATATGAATTAAACTTCTAAGGCAAAACCTTGAACATCGGAATATGTAACAACTTATTCCTAGTTGCTTGCATCCATGTCGTGATTGCCTGACATAACCTTATCTACAAAATCATTATCTGTTACATCAACCACTATCCTTTTACATGAATTCAGATCCTGTCTCTCCTCACATATAATTTCTTCCAGGTTGCCATACTGTTCCAACTAACTCTCTACACAAAATGGTCGATCCAAAGTAACTACTTGAGTATACGGATCCAGTCCCATCTGTCAAGTAATTTATCATCTTAAAAACAAATAAGCAGACAAGTGTCCTGCTTGGAATCTGTACTCCACTTGAAATCCCCCTTCAAACAAGATTGTAGAGAATTTGTCTCATGTCTCCAAAGCCAAGTACTCATCCAAGTCATATGTAACTATATTAGAGTCTAGGGCATTCAAACCAGCAGGGTTGCGAGGCTCGCCGTAGTCATGAACTCCTGCTGGAGGATAGTGGAAAAGGATGTTTGGGGCCCAGTTGCTAGGTGGAGTACTCTATTGTGTTGATGACGGATTTTGTGTTGGTTGTGGGTTTCTACAAAAGTTGCAATATGTTGCTATATCATGGACATATAAATGAATTGTAGGCAAGCTTCATCAAAGACACCACCATTATAGTGTCCATCTTATCTCAAAAAACCAAAGATTGCACGCCAAGTATCAGTTTGTATATTTCCCAGTAATTTCCACCAGGACTCAATACGTTGATTTCATGTTGAAGTCCCAAAGGAATATGCTTTGCGGAACTCCAAGTCGGGTTTTGAATAGCAATGTAAAACAAGTTGAGAGTTGCAAAGCAATGTAGTTTCTCCTTCCATATCAGACCAAATGAACTTTGGAAGAAAGCTAAGCAGTCTTACAGCTAAAAGAAACTGCTGGTTGACTGATACGGCAGTATAATTGAAGTGACCAACATAGCACCATACTATTTTCCTTGAATAGGCATCAATGGCAGCATAAATTTAGAAACCAAATAGTGACAACTTGTCATAGCCATCCATGGACCATACTTGGTTTGTCGTAGCATTACGACCAGCACCCCCAATCGTGTTCCACACACACTTTTCTTACCCTGTTAATTCATTTCCTTTATGTGTCGCACTCTATTGTTATCCCCTAGCACACCATGTATATTAATCACATCTCTGCTAGCGCCTACCTCCTGTCATGCACGCACACTTGTTAGTTAGTTTCGGATGGTTGCGGCTTCCACCATGCATGACTGCATGGTTGACCCACACCTCTGTTGGTGCCTCATGCATGATACACATTAGCCTTCGGCCTAATATCTATCCTGCTTGACTCCGCCACCCACACCAATTCCCCCTTCTATTTCTCAGGGTCCACTGGCTTCCCACTTGCGTTTCTGCGTTTGCGATGCCATCTCCCCTCGCTTTACTTTGTACTCTCGGGTTTATTCCCCAACTGTATTTATACTCGCCCTATCCCCACCTTCTTTAATGGAATAGAGCTCTTCGATACAATCATCACATCCGCTTGCATTGCTCCCTGTGATACCAAGACCCACTGCACTTGATCCTCTGTGCTACTATAGTCATTTATCTTAGTCCGCACAGCTTTTCTTCTGCTCCCCAGTGCTACGATATTCGTTTCACTTTAATAGGTTATGAGCCCGGTCCCCTCACAATACACAAGCAACACCTCTACCTCTATCGAACCTCTTGCCATCACTCAACATGTCGGCCAACACTCTTCCTCCCATTAAACTCGAAGGCATCGAGAAACTCACTGGACAGTCCAACTACCTCACCTGGCGTGACGCTATGAACACTGTCTTTGACTACTATGAATGCGTCGGCATTATCTCTGGAACAGAAGTCTACCCTACCCCATCCACCAATCCTGACAACTCTGCCGCAGTTTCCATCTAGCAGAAGAACTCGAAATGGGCCAAGGCATTCCTCCTCATGTCAACATCACTTGAATGGCAACACATTGTTGCAAGCGCCACAGACGCTGCAGCAGCCTGGAAGGCACTTCAGGATTGCTTCGACAGGCGCAACACTACTTCGTCACTCTCCCTCCTCAAGGACCTGATTAACTACAAATGCGCTGATAACTCGGACATCCCCAATCATCTTACTGGTTTCGATCAACTCTGGACTCGATGCAAATCGAGAGTCGCCACTGCCCCTACCACCGATCTCCTTGGAACTGGCCTCAAGACATTCCTTACTGACGATACTGTCAAAGCCTCGTTCCTCATGCTTTCACTCCTCGAAATGCTTGACAATGTGGTTGACAATCTCCAGACTAAGACGAACATCTCCTACGACGATGTATATACCAAGCTCATGGACCTTTCCTCTACCTCAACCTCATCCTCCAAGGCACTCATTGCCTCAGCTGGCGTCAAGAAGAACAGATTCCCTTCTCGCAACACCAACTCTGGACCATCTCGCTCTGGCTCCTCAAAGGTTACCGAGTGCTCCTGGTGCAAGTCCAAGGGATTCAACCATCAAGGCCATGACCATCGCACCTGCAGAAAGCTCGAAGCTCACAGGAACTCCTCCTCCTCTTCGTCTGCTCCCCAACAAACCACTGGAAGAGCCAATGTGGCTCAGGCTTCTGGACAAGGTACATCTTTGAACGATACGTCCTCTGGCGTAGCCTTCCTGAGTACTGCTTCTCCCCAAGTCCTTCTTGCCTCGTCTCAGGAAACTGACAACGCTGCAACAGGTTCCGCAACTCCATCGTCCTCCACAGTTCTCGGATCTGCCCTTGGGGCACAATCTGACAAAACGTCTCAGGTATGGATATTTGACACTGGCGCTTCTCATCATATCACCGCTGACTTTTACTGCCTCACCTCAATAGTCCCCTGCTCTGTGGGAATAACTGTTGGTGGTGGACGAGTACTTCATAGTACTCATGCAGGAACTGTGCGCTTGGTTGTTGATATTGCTGGAACTATGTCGAGTATTTCTTTATCTCATGTTTTATATATACCTGGATGGAATGAAGCAAATTTGGTATCTTGGAAACAGATTGATTTGAAAGGACGCTTCTACTTGCATGGTGAAAATGGTAAACTCGACGTGATACAGAATTCAGATAACAAGACAGTTCTTCGCTCAACACTGGCAAACAACTCGCTCTACACCTTCCAAACACAGGTCTCGAACGGCGAAGTCTACATCTCAGCAGTCCAACACTGGCACCAAGCCCTTGGCCACTTATCTCCACAGATCTGGTCCAAAGCTACTTCTATCTTCGCTGATGGTAAACTCCTTCCCCATCGACCAAGCCACTTCTTCTGTCAAACATGTGCGCAATACAACTCCACGCACAAATCCCAACCACCAGTCCAGCACACCACCAAAGCTCCCTATGACCTTGTTCATAGCGACCTGGGTGGTCCTATGACGCCACAATCCTTAGGCGGCGCTTTCTACTACATGACCATCATCGATGACTACTCCCGATTCTCCAGGATCTACTTCCTCAAGCACAAGTCTGAAGTATTTAAATATATCAAGACATTCTGCGAAGAGGTATTCACCAAAACTGGACGATATCCTAGGAGCTGGCAAACCGACAATGGTGGCGAGTACAAGAACCGTGAATGCGCTAACTACTTTGCTGAAAAAGGCATGGTACACCGATTCACTGCAGCCTATGCATCAGAGTCCAATCGTCTTCCTGAACGATACAACCTGACTCTCGCCAATATGTGTCGTCCTGCACTAGTTGACCTCCCCCAAAGTCTGTGGGCTGAGGCATACAACTGGGCAGTATACATTTGGAACAGACTCCCTCATAGCGCCCTTAATGGCAAGACGCCCTATGAACAACTCAACAATCGGCATCTATCTACACCTGACGAATCACAAGCTCCTCAACGCCCTCCTGTTATTAAAACCGAAACACCCAAACCGGAAGTGTTCCCCTCAACACCTTCGAAATCCATGCCTGGCGCCTTCGGACCACCAACTCCAAAACCGCCACCTGCATCTGCCCCTGCACCCGCACCTGCACCTGCACCTCTTGTGCCTACGCCTGCAGTAGTACCACCAACAATTGCTACAGGTGACTACGACTCATACTCTGACTCAGACTATGATGACGCACCCCCTGGACCAATTCCTGCCCCATCTACACCACCTCGCCGAATTCGAAATGCCACCCCTGGTGCTCCTAGTGGAGCTCCCTTAAACTCACGCCTCATGCCCCTACCAGAACGTCCGCAAAACCCCTTCAATCTTAACCCTTCACGGCCTAGGAGAGAGACTTGCAAACCAGACTACTTCGATGGACGAGCCCACCTGGCAATGGAACCTCCCAGATACCAGGAAGCAATGGCAAGTCTCGATTGTGACAAATGGGTACAGGCTATGATGGATGAACATCAGACGATATTGGAGGCAGGTACATGGGAAGTACACGATGCAAAGGAGCTTCCTCCTGGAAGAAAGGCAGTTGGATCCCGCTGGGTATTTAAGGTTAAGTTAAACAAGGATGGATCAGTTGAACGGTTCAAGGCACGCCTTGTGGCAAAAGGTTTCTCCCAAGTTGAAGGCATTGACTACAACGAGACATTCGCACCTGTGACTAGGTACGACTCCCTCAGGCTTCTCATTGCCCTCGCTGCACAACTCAACCTCGACACCGAACAGCTTGACATCAAATCAGCATTCCTCAATGAACCCCTAGATGAAGAAATATGGATGACCCCCCCTCCAGGCATCGGCCTGGCTGGCAAGGTCCTTCGTCTCAAAAAGGCCCTCTATGTACTCCGACAAGCGCCTCTCCAGTGGTACAATAAACTGCCCACTGCACTCGCTGAACGAGGGTTCAAGTGCGCCGCTTTCGATCCCTGCGTCTTCATCTCTGCAGACACCAAACTCATCATGTCTGTATATGTCGATAATATAACTATGGCTGGAAACAGAAAGGATCTCGACGAACTTACAACATTCCTCAAGACCCACTTCGAGGTGACTGTTAAAGGTCCCCTTTCCTACATCCTAGGCATCGAAATCACCCACGAAAAGGACGCCATCTATCTCGGCCAGGAACAATACATTAAACAAATCTGTGAACGCTTTGGAATGGACAACTCTCGATCAGTCTCCACTCCTATTGATCCCAAATGTACTCTTCGCTTAGCTCTCCCTGATGAAGAACCCCACGATCAGAACCTCTATCAACAGATGATCGGTTCACTCATGTATCTTGTTACCTGCACTCGCCCTGATCTTGCTCATACCATTTCATTTCTCTCTACCTTCTCTGCATGTCCCCTTCCTGCTCATCATACTGCTGTTAAGCGTGTCTTCCGTTACATATGGACCACTCGTCTTCTTTCCTTGCGATACCCACGTTCTGGTAGCCCTCTTCTCTCTGGTTTTTCTGATGCCTCTTACGCAAATTGTTTGGATACCCGTCGTTCCTACTCTGGTTATGTCTTTATGTTTGGTGGTTGCTGTATCTCCTGGGTCTCGAAAAAGCAACAATCTGTTGCTGTCTCTACAACCGAAGCAGAATACATGGCCCTATCCCTCACATCTCGACAGGCTGTCTAGTACCAACACGCCCTCATACAACTCGGCAAGACTGCACAAATCGAGCTACACTGCGACAATCAGTCTGGCATCAATCTTGCGGAAAATCCTGTCCACCATCAACGCGCCAAGCACATCGACGTACACTACCACTACTCCAGGGAACGCCTCATCGAAAGATGCTTCACATTGGCCTATGTTCCTACACAAGACAACATCGCCGATATCATGACCAAAGGACTCAACAAGGACCTCCACCATAAGTTCTCTCAACTACTTGGGTGTACTGTTCGAGAGAGAGTGTCGTAGCATTACGACCAGCACCCCCAATCGTGTTCCACACACACTTTTCTTACCCTGTTAATTCATTTCCTTTATGCGTCGCACTCTATTGTTATCCCCTAGCACACCATGTATATTAATCACATCTCTGCTAGCGCCTACCTCCTGTCATGCACGCACACTTGTTAGTTAGTTTCGGATGGTTGCGGCTTCCACCATGCATGACTGCATGGTTGACCCACACCTCTGTTGGTGCCTCATGCATGATACACATTAGCCTTCGGCCTAATATCTATCCTGCTTGACTCCGCCACCCACACCAATTCCCCCTTCTATTTCTCAGGGTCAACTGGCTTCCCACTTGCGTTTCTGCATTTGCGATGCCATATGCCCTCGCTTTACTTTGTACTCTCGGGTTTATTCCCCAACTGTATTTATACTCGCCCTATCCCCACCTTCTTTAATGGAATAGAGCTCTTCGATACAATCATCACATCCGCTTGCATTGCTCCCTGTGATACCAAGACCCACTGCACTTGATCCTCTGCGCTACTATAGTCATTTATCTTAGTCCGCACCGCTTTTCTTCTGCTCCCCAGTGCTACAATATTCGTTTCACTTTGATATGGTTTAGCCCCTTAATTTCAAATTGTCTACCTCTTCTGAAAGTACCATGGCATTGTAGTTCCACTTGTTGTTGGTTGCCCTCCCCCATAAAGTTATGGAGATAGTGGCTGTTGATTCAATATTAGAGGTAGTATGCAAGAAAAAAAGAGAAACTTGAAAAATGACACACTAGGAAGCAAAAATTCCCTTGTTACTCACTAAGTTTTGCATATACCTTTAACCCCGTGCAAAAACTACCCAGAATTCTTGTGTGCAATTAAAATATCTTTTGGTTGTTCCTAAACATCATTTGGAGCCGTTGTTGATGTTTGTGTAAGCAGCCTCATAGAAGCGTAAGGACGGATCCTTTTAAGCTTTATGTTCGTGAGATTAAAGCCATGAGATCTTAACAAATGCAAAATTTCTGCTGAAGAGTAATGTTGAAGCCAAAATCTTGCAATTAAATTATACAACTCTTCCTTGCAAATTAAATGATGTTTGTATTTGGTATAATTCTATTCTTTGAGATTCCGCAATAAGGTACAGGTTGAAACCATAATGTTGTATTCTTTTTGCATAATTGTAACAAATCTGGCTAATGTTCTATCCTCAACAAGATAACAATACTCAAGCTCCTACTGATAAAGTTCCGAATTAATCATTGTGAATAGCCAGAAATAGAGATGAATGGTGTAAAGACAACTTGAAATGGTGTTATGTTGATGATTCTCATAAAGTGCAGATAAGACAGATGTTAGTGCTAAAGTCATAGATTTAGTTGTACTTAATTTCACCTATAAATATATCCAAATATTTAATGCATGTAAAACAACCATACTAAAATATGAAGAATTGGATAAGCATTATTACCAGCAATTTAACTTAGTCCGTGATTATAATGGCTGAAGTGGGTGAAACTTTGTGAAAAGTGTTGTGAGGATCTTGAATTAAGTAGTGAAAATGTATATAGAGGATTGTTGTTGGTATAGATATATTTTATAGTTTTTCCGTTTGTGCTGGTAAGATTGTTAAGCCCGTGATTAAAATGCTCTTACTACTTTGGCAAAAAAGAAGCAAATATACAATGTTAACAAGACCTACCAAATTTTATACTGCAACAGCCACACTAACAGCATTCTACGCTGCACAGGCCAGCACCAAGATTGAACTGCCAATCCTATCTACCTGCAAGATTAGCACCAGGCTAGACTTACTTCTAATAACATGCACTGAAAACTTACAAACTTTAAAAAATGAGCTGCACGGGCTGGGTGGATAGGCAAGGCGGGCTAGCTGTATAGGCTGCACATGCTACACAGACAGAAATTATACATACATGCAAACAATGTTGCAACTTAGACTCTACATTGCCCAATACATTTTAGGATATTGATTATTTGAAAAAGAATTCCTATTGTAGTAATACATTTAGAAATTAAGTGGGAACAAGGTATAGAAATCATAATTGTAATGATATTTCCTATAATTACCTTAGTTAAGTATATTTCTAAGGGTAAAGTATATAAAATACACTTCTTCTATTCAAACATCATATTCTAGATGAGTGTTAAAAACCTCGTAATAACGTACAAGTCCCAACATACCTTGAACATATACCTTCTTGCCTCTTCTTCCTTATTCCAAAGTTCAACTCAGGCTTCTTCTACATTTATACGTTATTCTACAGCAATATACTTTATTTTACCTGTCTTTACGTGCTCATGTTTTTAAGTTCTAAATATAGCCTGATTATTTAAACAATTGTAACTATAATTATATATATGAATCAGGGTTAAGCCTCTATTCTTCAATACGGCTAAAAAGAAATGATAATCATTCAACAACGCAACCATATTACTTGCCTCTCCTCTTCTATCTAACTCTCAACAAAGTTTATTGATGCAAAAGAATAAATTATGATTGCATCATCACCTTTTACTTTTAAGGTGCAAAGTCAAGCCAATTATATACCAACCGGCTACTGTAGAACTTTGAACATTAACAGTAGCTCATTTAAAATCTTTGCTATGAAAATTAACACATCAGCAAAAGTTAAGTTGGCGCTTTCAGCGTTGTGGCAACAACAGCATCCATTGGAGTTGTCAACCGATGCAGGGACAATCCGCACATGACATGGCACTGCATTAATATGGCTTCAAGGTAAGGGCACTACAGCAACAGTGAGCCACAGCAGGGCGCTGTAAGCTGCAACAATAATCAGAAACAATGTGTCACTGTAGCACCAATGTAATTGACGACTTAACCCATAGATTTACATGGAATTGTGTTGAATTAATCACTTCAGGCAATCACAAGCTTAAGTTGTCAATTGCATGCAATTATATACTTTAAGTTGTCAATTCTGTGCGATTTCATGGGTTTTAGTTGTTTCTGGGTACCTCTATGTCAATTAATGTGTTTCTACAGCTACACTTGTTCTTGAGTTGTTATTACAGCCATATTGTTTTCTTGAGTGTTGCGGTGGTGCTATGCTGATCCTTAAGGGTAGCTGTAGCGCCATCACCCTAAGGCCTTGTCACTGCCACGCAATGGTGTTCTTGCTTCTCTTGCTGCAGTGCTATCCCATGTATTAAGTAACCCTGCAGGGCGATGGTGGATGGTGTGTGTGCTTTTCTTGCTACAGTGCCATCCCACATGTTGAGTATTGCAGCAGCACCATGCCAGTGCCAGTGAGAACAATTTAGGAAATCTCTTGCTAGAGCGCTAAATAGAGCTTTGCTATAAATTTGATTTCCAATATAAACTATAAACTTCAAAAATAGAATTTAATTACATAAAACATATTTTTCAAGATATTTTTGAATACAATCAATTAAAGTCTGCCTAGTCTGTACTGATAATCCCAAAAATTGGTATCCATGTTTTATCTCTGGGATGTCAGTTGCATGTGCATCATCTTTCTATCTCCAAATTATTTCCGAAATACAATCAGTTTGTGCTGCAAAATCTACCTTAATCCCATAAAAAAGTACATAAAAAAATTCATTTTTCATTGCTCCCTCTTTATTTTCTACCAACTGTCCTTTCAAATCCATCAGTGCATATATTCCAAAAGTATATAGACTTCCGTCATAATCTTTATGTGGCCTATTTAATAAGGTTTCTATAGTTGAAAGCTTGGTTTTTGTACAGGTAAAGTTGGCTGAAAAATAGTAATCCTAGACGTTGGAAGAGGCATTATATTGATGATAGCCCCAAAAAGATACCTAATTGTTATGTGCTGATGTTTTTGTGATTTAGATAAATTAAGAAGCTATATTTATGAAGTGTTGACTATAAAAACTATAGGTATCATAGTGTCTTTTTCTCAAATCTTTCCATGAATCCAATTTTTTTCCTCCTTTTGGATAAAAGTAAGGATTAAAATACTCCCTAAACTTATATCCAGGTTTCCATCCAAGTGCCCACATGCCACCATTGACTTGAGCATAATTAGTTCTGCATTCACCATGAAGTTGAAAATCCATGTGAAGATGCTAAAATAAATTTTTTAATGATTGTAAAGAATCTTCAGGAAGGTGTGCAATAGGAGTGCATTGAATAGCAAAAACTACATACTTAGTATTTTTATCCTTAATAAAAATTTAACCAGGAGTATTGATGACATAGTAAGAGGCAAGCTGTTTTATCATCAGGAGCAAGAGCAAAATCATAATAAAGTAATTTATCTTCATAGACTTGAAAGCAATTGCGGAAAATTATTTTGAAATAATCAGAAAGAACAAGCCCTAATTCCTCATGGACTTCATCATAATTCTTCTCAGTCTCATTTTCATCCTCAGCATTTTGAAGTTTCTTCTTGAGATTCCTTCTCTCCAACCTTCTCAACTCCCACTTTTTCCTTTGTCACTGCTTTGCATTCATTTTATTTCATTGAAATCTGTCTGGAACCACCTCCAAAACATCCTCCATGTAATTAAAAACAAAGTCAAGAATAAAGTGAAGTGAGGAGAAGTCAAGGTTGAAGATTGAAGAAGGAACGGTTGAAGATTAAAAGTGCCGTGTATTGAGAAATTGATATACTGCAGGGTTGCGTTTAGCATGAGTTAAAAGTGCTTAACAAGGGATATACAACGGTAATCCTCAAAGTTTTTGGTTCTTTGGCACCAGGTATTGCGTTGGGAAAAAACAGGTATAGTATTGAGTTGAGGATAATCAGCTTGAATTGAAGTGCTGCAGCGTTGCGCTTGATCTGAGTTAAAAGTACTTGACGAGGGCTTCAAAACGGTACTACTCACGATTTCTTTTGGCTATCTGGCACCAGGTATTGAGTTGAAGGAAAACAGGTATTGAGTTGAAGGAAAACAGGCTTGAATTGATGTGCTGCAGTGTTGCGCTTGATATGAGTTGAAAGTACTCGATGAGGGCTTTAAATCGGTACTACTAACAGTTTTTGGCCATCTGGCACCAGGTATTGAGTTGATAGAAAACAGGCGTGGCTCGATGTGCTGCAGCGTCGCACTTAGCCTTAGTTGAAAGTGCTTGACGAGGGCTTGAAAACGGTACCACTCACAAGTCTTTTTGGTGATTTGGCACCAGGTAAAACGAGTGTGGATCAATGTGCTGCAGCGTCGCCCTTAGCATCAGTTGAAAGTCCTCGTCGAAGGCTTCAAAATGTTACCACTCACAATAAAAGTAATAAGGGGACGGAATAGACTTATGATGGGACGGAATAGACTGGAGAGTGGGTACTTGCGTGAGGGATAGTATGGTTTGAATGAGCTCAGCAGGGGCTTTCAAACGCTGCTAGGCTGACAAATTTCAACCTGCCAAGCCTAAGTAGGCTCATTGCCACAGCCCTTAAACAATCTGGCACACACACCATATTTTGCCACCACCACGAATTAGCCTCATAACACGAATGTCACTTTGGTCCCTATGCCATGCCGTAACCTGAACATGACACATATCGACTCAAAATTTCAACGCACACCAACACCGACACATTGTCAAACACCGACACATGCACACTCACTCACACACCCACACACCAATACCACGTACACCACGTCAACCGCAGGTGCGCCACGCATACGCGACACACGGCAAAAACCGCGGCATGCGGTCTGCTTTCACGGCCGATAACAGGGCTCCGGCGTTGTTGGTCCCAGCAGGCGTCCACCAGTCCTCAGGCTCACCAATGATGAATCCCAACCCCGATGGCACACAACATGACGCTGAGGATGAAAAGCATTTCGACGGTGATGGGGCACTTGCCATTCTCACAGTTCCGTGCACGCGAGCACGATTTCTTGGTTGCCGGGTGGGAGATGGTGCAAGGGATCCGAGGAAGGGAGTGCGAGAGGCGATTGGCGTGCCTATACAATGAACGCACGCAACAGTTTATTATCGTCAGGTACATGGCCAGCCCCTTTCACGACTCGGTATGTACATACGTTTCCGACACAACCCACTCCGCCCTCTCGCTCATTGCCAAGGTTGAATGCCTTAGCAATTAATTTCATATGGCCCCACTTGTGTGGAATGAGGTTTTTTGCGTCTCGCCGGGACTTGGGTCATTTGTAGATGGCAGTTTGTACCGGAGTATTGGACCTTGGTTCTTCTGCAGATTAGGATGTTGTTTGGCTACTTGACGGTCGCAGCCAAGTCACACAACATAAATGGCCATTGTCGTGTATAGCAATTGCTGCCCGATTGACACTAACCCATCCGCTATAAAATATACGGTGTATAATATTACCAAGTACCTACGTTGACATGTATGAATGTTGCAAAGTTCCCGTTTAAGGGAGTATTTCAATTTGACAACTCAACCTCACTTTGCTATTGAACATTGCTTGTAACCTGGTTGTGCAAGTCGTCGATACTCCGATGGCGCACTTCTGACTCAGAAATGTGATCTATTCAGGCAGGACAGAGTACGGGAAGCAGCAAAATGCATTCGGAGAAAGGAATTCGGCATTCTATAGGCAAGGGCAGCAGTCGCGGTCGCCTTCACCCAATAACACATTTCCGAAAATCAACTGCCATTGTTTCGCAAATGCCTTGCCAAGACGACGAACTGATATGTTTATCCACTCCCAAATACTAATCAAATTACCTGCAGACCAATACACCAGCATTTCTCCCAGCACAGCATGGCTGGAATTTAGAGGCGCAAATGAAGCTGGAACGATGCTTGCCATTAAATCCAATTTTAAGTTCGAACCTATGCAATAAAGCCAGTACAAATACATCATCTACTTATACCCATCTATTTAGGTGCACCGCTAGGACTGAGGCTTCTAAAATGACCAAAATCTATTTGTCTGCTTGTTTGCAGATTTACCACTGCCGTGTTGAGGTAGATTTGCTTGCTTTCGCCTCTTGTTTGCATATCGTTCCCTTTTACCTTGAATTCCATTCCAAGTTCCGAGTCTCGTATAGGTATATGCATATATATCCATCGTGCGGTTTTGTGGACTCATACGGTTTTGCCTTCACGAGGTGGCCGTGTGTATTCGCCCCAAGTGGACTTGTCGCTCAAACATCCGGTTCCCCTATCAAATGGACAAAGTAAAATGTGGGCTGCTGGTAAATTGAAAGCGCAGGTGTAGGCCGTATTCTGGAAGTTTTGGGAGTTCCCCATCCATCGATCTCTTACCCAGGTATGCTTGCCGTAATGATGTCACTGCTGTTTCCCGCTCGGTGCACCTATGCATGAATGAAACTATCATTCCAAATGTTTTTTTGCTTTCATGTGGCATCTGGATCGCCTGAAAACCGTAAAGAAATCAACCAAAACCTGTTGAAGGAGTTGGAAATCCTCCGTGGGTTCTGTAATGAAGTATTGCCTCAGGCTTGCCTGGGAACTGTTGCGTTTCTGTTGACCGGGCGGGGAACATTCTTTTGCTGTCCATGACATCTATTTTGCGATGCGAGTAGTTGACCTCGTGTGAAGGAGGCGTTAGTAGATGACCGCGTGCTGAGAACGTTGTTGATAAATTCAAGCATGCGTGGTCATGGAGAAACCTCCGTTGGAAACCAATTTCACTGAGGCCTAGCAAGTTAGTTGTATTCATACCGCAAATTCATACAACACTACACCGTACCCATTACCTACGCGTCCATCATCGTCCCTATTGTAAACCTTGGGTATTGTATTTCCCGACCAGCCGCTGTTTTTGGGTATATTGGAACCAGTGTAATATATTCGCGGCATCTTGGGATCAGGAGGGGAGTAAACGCCGAGATGTCTGGGCTCTGATGAAGTTCCGTCATTGTCAGATCTGCCCGGAAATGATGTGGTCTGCTCCACTCAGCTTATGGAGCACATGCAAGTTTGCTGTTACCCTGCCAGAGGATGGGGACGAGAAAGAACAGCGGGAGGCATATACTTCCTATGGGTGATGACGGCCCAATTTGCCGCCCACCCATAGCCAATTCAACCCAATCCAAAGTCTCATGCCGAATCCAATCCAGTCCACCATGCCAAAATTGAATGTATGAAGCAGACCCCAAACGGCGGACGAGGTCAAGTGTTAGGGAAGTGCTCTGGGGGTGTTACGTTAGCACATATTGTTGGTCCCATGGATTTGGTTTTGGGCAACGTCAATTGCTTTCACAGACATGGGCTGCACGTTGTTTAATCGCATTGCATTGGCAGGAAATGTATATATCGTTTCTCATCGGTTGTATGAGTGTATCATTCCTTGCCCAAAGCATGTGGCGTAAAAAAATAAAAGGCCATAGAGCGGGGCCAAATTCATTTGTCTGTCTGGCACCACGCTGCTAGCACTGACTTCATGTCTTTCTTGTTTGCTGCATTCCTATCCAATGCACAATGACCCAAATGCCATACCACATCGTTCCTCGGTACCGGCGCTCCCCGGAATATCAACATCCTGTACCTGACTTTGGAAGATGCGGAGGATGTGGTGTCCTGCTATTACTGATGCCAACGATGCCGGCTCTCTCTCTGTTGATGCAGATCGCACAGGGCAACATAGACTTGTATCGAAGTATACCGTGTATATGTAGCGGAATTGTGGCGAGTTTGCAACTGAATGTCCTCGGAATATCCTCCATTCCATTTTCCGTTTCCTAGATCATAGTCATGTTGCTCCTCCGGTACACACGGAGCTCGGTTTTCAATTGCCCGAGTACTGGGATTGCTTCTGTGCTATTACTACCCTGGTGGTTCAAGATAACTGAGAAAACTCACTAGCTAATAATAGGTCCCGGTCTTTGAAGTTTTCATCATTTTTTCTGTTGCAGGCGGTGTCATTTCTATAAGCGTGGGCGTGAGTGTGCCCATGTCCATGACAGCCTACATGGGTGTCTTCTAGTCTCGTACCCAGCCCCTCAGAAGAGGTGTCTTCCCTGTTCCTGTTGTCCTCCCGGGACCGAGAAAGCAAGTATGGGAGTTTTGGTGTGGACATGGGTTATGACCGGAAGGACATACAAGCCGGTGTGGGGCTCCATCAGGGTAATGCGGTGTACCAAGAAAGATCCACTGCCACGTAAACTGGGGACGAGCATTTTACCGAAGCTATTATTGACAGCGTATTAGGTATTGAAGTGTGTGAGAAGCATTTTTCTGAGCACCGGTGAACGGTATAATTAGACCTGCGTGCTGAATATTCGAGGATAGGTGCTTCAAGGCAGGCCAACCGGTTGACAACCGATCGATACCTGATTGCGCTTGTCCTTACCGTTAGTTTGAAGGTTGTCGTACTACACTTCATGAAGGCAATGACTTGCACGTATGATAAATGTGCCGAGTATGGGAGTATATGCAACCTTCGCGACCATATTGTGTTGCTGTTTCCGGTAGGCGTAGAATATCATTGCGTCACTGTCATTGGATTTGTGCTCAGGAGGCGCTGAACTGGAATATCGAATGTTGGTGTCGTGTTGGAATTTCACGCACACCATCAGTAAACATTAGGTAACGTTTAACGAAGCCCTTACAAAGCCGCCGAAAGCTTGTTCCCGTCCCCATACCCAAAGCTAATCTTGCCCCGACTTTGCGAAATGTACTTGAATAATTATGCCTGCCATACATGCTGCCCCAGCCAGTCTCGAATGTGCAGCTAGTCTCTGTGCAGCCTGGGGGCGTCTACTGAGACTGGGACAAGACTAATGAGACTGACGGCTTTATTAAGTACTTGCCAAAGTACCTGGCTTCCAAAGTCTCGCGACCTCGTGCGGCATGCAAGGAACCGTTCTCGTGCCTGTAAGAAACGTGATGTAGCCCATAGGCGGCTAAAGTTGGCCGCGGCCTCTGCGAAACTAGTCCCATTCTGTAACCATTCTCAATTCCAGCCACGTCGCCTCATTCCCGAGCGCCACAATTCGGTCCAGTCTCCAGGAGGAATCAGGCCCCAAGGCTCAACACTGGTCAGAACGCCTAGGCACGAGGGTCTGGGTACGAGAGCTGGGCACTAGGCTACAAGAATCGGTACATCCGACTTTCGAGTGCGTCATGTCTCTGTAACTCCGTACGAGCTTCGCAATTAGGGCTTCTCACGTGGCCCCTCATTTCACCGATAGATGGCGTCCTGAGTAAGTAGGCTATCATGCAACATCGCTCCTACTCTACGCCCGAGGTGGGAACGAGATCAGAACGACTGGGGATGAGGGTAGGAATGAGACGACACGAGCCTAGTCTCCTACCCAGGTAGTCTCATTAGTCTCTAGTCCACTTTGCCTCTCAGCGCTCGATCACGTAGCCACAACGGAATATTCACTTACTTCCCCCGCCCGGTCACGAGGCTGCCTCCACTCTAGCCTCAAGCCTCCACTCACCAAAGCCACCGCCACATGCGAAACTCTTGGCGACGGCTGCACTGGCCTCATGGGAGGCCACGCCAGCATAACCCATCCGAGAGCCAGGGATGAAAGTATTAGCTTCACCAGTTCCAAGCATTGTCCGGTCATTGTATGCCTACCCACTCTGAAGCATTCAGGGATCAACCGGGTACCATGTTTGTCCATCTCTTGAGATTCAACCATGTTATCCCACCCATATTGCAGTCCTGTGACTGACGGCCGGCGGATTAAAGCCACCACTCAGCAATTCGCCAGATTGGAAGAAGGTCTTCCACGAAACAAGCTTTGTGGTAGCTACTGGCAACATGGAAAAACAGCTCAACAAAAAAAATCCGAAATGTGTAATACGAAGAAAAAAAATGTTGGATTCACGGCAGTGACTGGACATGCATGATGAAAACGACTCAACCCAAATCTGAAACGCAGGAGGCAATGGGGGGAAATCGTGGCGATAATTCCAACATCTGTTCAGATTTGGAGCGTAATGTGCAGGAGAGGGACGGATGCGGCAAGGAAAGAAATGGGACCTGCGGGTCAGCAGTTGCACGCCTACTGAAGGATTACAACTACCCGCCATTCAACGGAGCTTCATTGCCATATTTGACCGACTACGCTGTGATCAGTGGTACATATCCTTTGGCGGCCGGGGGGCCTTGGCTGGAAGTGTAAAGTACTCAAATCACGCCTCGGGAGGGGCTGTTGACATGGTGAGGGGCGCAGGGAAGGTGACAATACGAGCCAGCGTCATGCCGCTCAAACATCCCCAGTCTCGTGTTCCTATGAATCACATGAGGTCGTTGGTAGCAGTTACCGCTCTGTTGGCGGCATCTTTGGCATTATTGGCCGTAAGGGCAATTTGGTCCATCTGCTGGCCTACCGGCTGCATAGACTGCATTTGAAGCCAACTCAGTCCCATGCAACGCCAACGAAGGATCACAAGACCTCCTGACACCAAATGTAGGAGACGGCCCAGCCGTAGCAGGGAGTAAGTAAAGTACTCGACATCATCTGCGTGTGCGATTTTCGAGCACCGTGCGGCGCACAATCCTGAGATAAAAATACATTTGTATTTTGATATCAGCCATCCACACTGCGACATTCCACTCCAACCTAACAACCCCGAGGAAACCAACATCAGCGGCACCCTAAGCCCCCTAACATCAGCTGTCGGCCCAAAAGCCAGAACCATAGCTGAGGCTGTGGACCAAATCAGACTCGCCACCTCAGATGCCGACAAGTGGATTATCTTCTCGGACTGCACATGTGCCATCGCCACCGCCATCCGGCTGAGCAAGGTACCACACCCGGAAAACAGTGCACAACGATCCTTGGCCAACGCCTCCACGGACATACCCAATCCAAAGATCAGCGTAACCATGAGCTGGATTTAAAGCAAATATCCAACCAACGCAAGGTGTCCAAGTCTGGAAACATCCTCAAACGAGACGTGAAAGAAAACAAGAGAAATGATAAAACATGGCACTTGGCGACGTGGAGATACGCCACACTGCGCAAGGTCACGCATCACATCACAAACCGCAGGCCCCTCAAATCATATAGCACGTTCATTGGGAAAAGTCGGACAAATACCTGCCGTGCATGCGGGGCGGAGAGTGAAATGAGCAGCCGCCTGACGTGGGAATGCCAGTCCAACACAGCAGCCAGACTCGAGCACCCGAGGTACACTCAGTTGGACACCAACAACCTGCACTGCTTGTAGCCTAAAGACACATTCTTGCACACGGAATCCCAGTCAGGCTGGTGGACATCATCGGCGGCGGTGTACTCATTATCCTCATCATCATCGCAGACAACACTTGTGATCCCTTCCGCTCTAACGGAATCTGTCTCACCTACTGGCTGTTGTTGCAAGCTCCAGCCGTGGCGGCCTGGTCGAGGCATTTTGACCGTGAGAGTGTCCACGGACGATGCTGTGGCTTGTCTACTCGTATATATCCAGGGTAAGCTCTGTTCCTCGCGTTTTGGGGTCTTGTGGGGCACATTTTTTTGTAGATGCAAGCATGAGACGGCAGGACAACGGGCGCATGAATCGAGCGTTGGGGAAGGGGATTGACTATATGTAGGCACACGTGTTTTCGAGCTCACTGTGGGACGACCTTGTTGAGGAGTTGATTTGTCTCGCAGCAGAATGTCTCACTGTTCCACAGCCTCAAGCTCGAATTGGTCAATCTCTGCACGTGTGTGAATTTTCCCCAAGATTTCGAAAACACTGTTCCTACGGTGAGAATGGGGAATATGACAACTTGTGCGTTGAATGGTAAACTCGGTTTTCAATATTGTAATGAGGTTGTAAGCGTTTGTGGTGACGGCCTTGGCGATGCCTGTGATGCTCACACGCAGCACTGGTGAAGGTGAGTTCTGAAGGCATCTTTGCTGGTGCTAGATATGAATGGGGCGATGATGGTGATGGAATTGAGGAATGAATCAAAATTCACAAGCTGCTAATTGAATTTCGTCGGTTAATTTGTGGAGGGGGGAGAACAAAATATGTAGTCTAGTATCTGCATATGTGGTAACTCGGGACCCCTGCTCGAGTAGAGTATTGGAAAAAAAGGGAATCTGTGTGGGCACTGGGCAAGGGTTGCATCAGCAAAGCTCAAGTTGGTGATGTGGCGACACGTCCCCCTGATTGCCGCTGCAGCGCCATGCCAGTGCCGGTAGCAACACCCGAGGCACAACATGGCGCCACAGCGACACTTGAGGCAGGGCATGGCGCTGTAGCGACACGATGTTGCTGGCACTGCGGCGACAAGTTGTCGTCGAGTGTCGCTGTGGCACCATGGTTGACCCGATTGTCACTGTAGCACCGATGGCGCCAAACTCGACCTATGCTGATGTTGTGTGGTGGTATCCTACTTGTGGGGGACATTGATGACTATAGCGAAACCAGAACCGAAAGACCGTCTTGGTATATATGCTACTTGAACCCACGTCCCTGGTAAGGGAGAAGTACCTGCTCAAGAGCAGCTGCGGGAGGTGTAGACCGCCAGTACTGCAAGACGTATGGAAGTAGGGCCATGCTTCAAGTGATCCCATCCCCCAGGCCATGCACCAGAGGTGACCTGATCACTAGTCAATTTCATGACGCCGTCACTGATTGAGGATATACTTTGCCTCCATTCGATGGGTTCATGCCGTACCCTCAGACTTGGGGTGGGGAATTAAATATGGCTTGTCTCATGACTCATGAACAACACATGGGAGCTCGCCAGACCTGCGGTAGTATTGTTCCGGATATCTGCAGGTTGCAGACACATATGTGTTGGCTGCCTCATGCCGATGACCACCAATGGTCAAATTGTAATCGCATTTCACCTTTGCTTTATGGCTTCCAGGCCTTAATACTGGCTCGATAACCTACTGTATTCTTGCACCGGAAATTGTGCCTGCTCGCGCCCGGGTGGGCTGCCACCTCGTTCTCCATTCCGCTAGCGTGTTTTGAAACCATCCGACCTCCGTCATAGTTTGTGGGGGGGGGCATTTTTTCGAGGAAGGACTGAAAATTCCTGCTGTGGATATCGTCATTGGGCGTTTTTTCCTCCACTCTAGGACAAGCTGTTTCTAGGTTGGTCGGTTGCCAGGTCAATCTCAGCGCTCGCTGCATTGCCCAGACTTGCCGTACTACGGCATACCAGAGGGACCAAAGTGACATTGCAATTAGTCAAGAAAAGACTTGTGACGCACTATACATTTAGCTCTTTGAATTTTGTAGTGTACGGATGACAATTAAATTGTAAAAATGTGGGGGCAAATTTGTGATAAATGATATGCTACACATGTATAGTATTCAGCCTGAATAGAAGTATGGTATACATGGCAGTAAATACTTGTACTGCTTTGATTTAATTGCTTGTAACAATAAAACGAAATATTTAAAGGGTACTTAGTCTTTATATTCGGCTATATGTACAACAATCCAACTATTGGCGTCTTCCAGTAAGTAAAATTTATCAAAACCTGAACAATTTTAGGAGAAAATATTATTTCTATTCATTAAAACAAGCTTTTATTCCATTCTTTATGGTAAGTATAATTACATTCCTTAGGAATATATTTGAGTATTATAATTAGGAGGGATATATACTAATGATATTATTGATCGGAATTTACTCCAATAATGTATTTTGCAGCAAACTACAAATATAAAGAATATTAAGAGTCTAATACAAAGGAAAAATGTACTATTTGTAACCATCTACGAAACGCCCATTAAGGTAAAATACAAATTGCCACCGCCGGTAATGCTATGAATATTAATTAGAGAGCAATAATTGTTGAGGATTTAACAATATCGCCTGTTAAAACCAAAAGAATTATTAAATGCTCATTCATTATGGATGCACAGTATGCTTGTCAACAATCCTTCAAAAAACTCACCTCTAAGGCACAATTTATGAAAAAGCAATCTAATCCTATTTTGCAAAGAACCATTAAAAATATGAATGAACTTATTGACAGAGAGAAAACAGTTGTTGAAGAATGACCAATTACAGTGGCACAACTAAACATAGCCCTTAACCTGGTACTATATACCCAAAATATTAAAACCAACATGCGACGAGAAAATCTAGTTGGAATATGGAGAAATCCATCAATTAATCTCTATCTTGAAAATTGGCATTAATATGTGTTAGATACATGTGTTCTAACATACCCTGCATGGACACCTTTGGAATATTTTGAAAATTATAAATTAAATTATGTTGAAGAAGGACCGCTTTCTATTCTTGGTGGAGAAATGACTACCAATAGGGGTGAGAAAAGTGTTATTGCTATACGGAAAAAAGAAACAGTACAACAGTTGATTGACTATATGTCAATGTAACCCTATAGCATTAATATAGAAGTGGTCAAAGGAGCGGGTAAAATTGCAACAAGGATAAAGTTTGTAATTGAAGTCCGTATATCTTAAATTGAATTGGAAAAATCAAGTGTAGAAGTGAAGGTATATATTTTACAAATAATGTTTATATTTTCCATGTTAAAATAATGCTTATTGTATAATATGTTGCTTGTGTAGGTGAAAGAGGAGGAAAAAATGAAGAGGAAAAACTAAAGGGTTAAGGATAGGAAATAACGCATTTCTATAGCTCCATTAAATGATAGTGAAGACAAAAAGAGTACAACTAAATTACTACGTAACAAACAACAAGTAAGGGACTTTTCACCAGAGGGAATTTCAGCACCATGAAAAAAAAATCAAGCCAGAGACGTAAAATGAAGAAAGATGTTGGAACAGAAATTAAGCCACATAATTGTTCAGGAATAGGAAATCAGGAAGACGCTGAGGGACAAGATAAAAATTTGGGAGAGAAAAGTATTGAAGATCCATTGGAAAATATATTTCCTTTTACAGTATGTAGTATAAAATTATATCCCACATTGATAATATTTTGCTAATAACTGGACATATAGAATAATATTTTTAAATAAAGAAAAATCAAATATGTAAATGGATTTCCTCTTCCTCCATTTTGTTGTTTTCATCTTCTTCTTTGAGCTCAACTTCCTCCTATTCAATACAATCTACATGTAAATCTTTATTTCCATTATCAGTATCTTGCAAAATTATTGTACTTAAAATTAGCTTTTACTCCTCCTGTTGACATGTAATTTCCTCTAAATTTACATTATGTGTCAATCAATCCTCCATATCAACCAGTCTATCTAAGGTAAAAACAGTGAACAACAGATTGGTAGCAAATAAAAAATGCAGACTATTGATTAAAAATATATGAGCTTCAATATGATTATCACTGAATGTAAACGTGATGGCAAAACCTCCATGTTGGAGGATGGAAACAAAAAACTCTTGGGTTTCCATGGGTGAAAAGCAATCAAAAACATAGGATGCAACCTTGTTCTCTAGCTGGGATAAACGTTGTAGATTGGGTATTGAGGCATAGTTGTGTCCACCGTTTGGTAGATAGTAGTATAGGAAATTAGGTTGACCAGTAGGTAAATAGTGTATTCTATTGCGTTGGTACCTTATCTTTGGCAATTATGATTTTCTACAAAAGTATGGATATGTAAACGGACCATAGACATGTATATAAATTAAAAGCAAAAGTGATCCAAATCACCACCAACAAAATATCATTTTTCTTGTCAACTACCAAAAATTGATCTTTAGGTATCAGATGTTCCACCAAGATTTAATGCGCTGATTGCGGGTAGAGATACTATAGCAATACGCATTTTGGAATTCCAGGCTGGGTTTTGGATAGCATTGAAGTAAAAGTTGTGAGTTGCAAACGAGAACAGTTCCCCCCCCCATATCGGAACAAACCAATTTGGGAAAACAATTCAGTTTTCCTATTGTGTATAAGAATTGCTTATTGACAGAGACTGCAGTACAATTGGAGTAGCTAATGTAATACTAAAAATTGTAATAAAAATAGGCATCAATTACAGCATAAATCTGGAAACCAAAAGGTGAATGTTTGTCATGACCATCAATTGACTAGACACAATTTGGACCTTTAATTTTAAATTGACCCCGTCATTAAAGTGTAGCTTGAGCAAATAAATTACCTGGTCAGGATCTCAAAAAAGCATACAATCCAAAATTTTCTGCCTGTTCAAAAAAATATCATTAGTATACAAGATAACAAACAAGAAATGCGTTGAAAATTAAGAGCGGCAAAGTGTGATAAACAGTGAAATATACCTTGAAATAAAGATGCCCTCATGTTTGATCAATAATCGCATGTATGTTTAACCCCAAAGTTCAAAGTAATGCTTGTCCCAATCTCTCAAATTCTTAAAAAACTCCACCCCAACTCTCCACAAATATCTTTTGTAGTAGGCTTTTTGTGTTAATAAATGCATGGAATGATAGAAACAAATTTTCTTCAGCTGGTTGATCGTAATGTTAAAATCATAAGATTGAAATGCATAGCAAATATCTTCACTGGAATAATTGTCCATCTAGAATTTAGCAATGAGGGACTGGATCTCATCATTTTGAACCAAGCCTGATGTGTTCTTCAAGCAATCCTATTCTTTAAGCTGACACCGTAACGTTCTGCATGTCACTGTTACAACATATGTCCTAGCAAAAATATCCAAAAGCTCATCTAATGTGCGATCTTCTACGAGATAGCAATATATAACTTTCTCGTTGTATAAGAACCAGTTAATTGGCATTTAAAATCCATAGTTGATAGGTGTAAACTAAGCTATAATGCATAGTTGTAAGTCAAAGTTCCGTATTATAACAAGAGAAATTGAAATCATAAATTATATAAGTAGATTAGGAGAATCATAAACAACCATACCTAGGTGCTTTAAAGTTGTATGTACAAAAATAATTGACTGTTTCTGGGTATTGATCTGGATATTGCACAGTTATTGTCTGAGAACATCGGTATATATAGACAACAATAAGCATGGTAATAGGAAAGGGTAGGAGTAGTAGATGAAATAAGAAGTGTTGAAACAATAAACAGTTACAACAATTGAGACTTGTAGGTATGAAGACAATAGATAATTCTATATACTTTCTCAATTAAAAAAAGTGCACTTAATTGATTCAAGAATATACGTGTCAGGAATTATAGCCTTTATATCTAATTAGCCTAATTCAAAGTGAGCTGAGCTCTAGTATGTTAGTGTATAAAATTAGTATTATTGTTAGTAGGAATTTTAAGCGAGATTACATGGTTTAATATAATACTTTCTCCTAATTTCAAACTATAGTTGAGGTGTAATAAAATATAAATAGTGTAGGCGGATTTGTAAATGGCTACTCTACTTCCTCTTTATTAAGTATAGACAAAATTCATGGAGAAACTAATATTTTAGTGTTCTAGCTTTCTAATATGAATTGATATCCTATTCTAGTAATAATTTCAAAAAACGCTTAAATTCTCCTAAAGATATGGAGTTCATTTCAAAATACAGCAGTACTTTTAAAGCAATATTTCAAAGTACATTATATAAATAATAATTCAAATATAAAAGATGAAATAGAATAAATTCAAAAAAATGAAGAAACAGCAGCAAGTATAAAGGATAAATATAAAAGAACAAGACTTAATTGAGACACACATCCTTAGAACGTTTGGAACCTTTATTCTCATTAACCTTTGATTTACCTTTTCCCTTTTCCTGATTTTGGGCAGGTACTGGTGGTGGTTGTAGTAGTTGGGTTTGGGGACCTAGTTTAATACAGTTCATAGTAGTGTTATGAGTAAAAGGATTAATGGAGTGACGTGTACAACTAGTAATGTTATCATTTCCATGTGGAATTACTGGTCCCCAAAAGAAAGCACAATCGCTTTTCTGTAATTCCAACTTTGTTTTTAACTGCCAAAGAATTAAATCCCCACTAGTAAATTATCCCCAAGGTATAATTGCATTAGATGTTTACCAAATATCTCTCCAATCTTGATGATGGTGTAGGATAATATCTCCACTCATGTCTTGGTTGATAGGTGTAACAGACCATGGTGGACGAAGAAGTTAAAGGAAGTTGGGAAGGCAAATATTGGTCACTTTGTCATACAATTCAAGATGGATATGCTTGAGGCTGTCACTAATAAATTTTTGAAGTGACTTGTTAGTACCAATGAAATTACTGGAGTGTGGAAGGTTGTTCTTGTAATTGCTACTGAAAAAAATTTCCTGACTGAAATTAGCCCAGGTGGGATAGTGTGGGATTGGAAAGGTGCAACGACAATTCAAATTTCTCTCAAGATGGGTTTTAGTTGGTGGTAAACTATTTCCAAATTCTTCCAAAGTGTCGGCAAAGGGCATTTGGAGTTGGAATTTGTATGCTAGCAGCTGTCCAAAGGAATCTTTAATCTCAATATGATGTTTGGTTGATGGAAAGTATTGGAAGTTTTTGACTTGGGAATAATTCATTTTAAGCTTTTGGTATTGTCGGCTCTTGTTGGCCTGAAGCACTTGGTAGGATGCTGCTGATGTATATAAAATAAGGCCAATTCTTTCTAATTTCCACTTTATTAAAGTTCTCCCAACAAAATGGCTGTTCTCATGGGTCTTATGCTGATTTTCTTCAAAAACACCCATTTGTATAAGATGGTTGAGTCGAGTTTGTAAGGCATTTAAGTTGGGGTTGGGTCATCTAAGGAAATGATCCTTACATCTTTTTTCTTACTTATACTTCCCAGTTAGACAGTCACTTCCCTTTTAGGACTACCCTCATGTATTTTCTTTTCTGTTAGTCCTATTTCTCTCAAGTTTTTCCATAGTTATTTCTTTAGTCATGACCTATTATTTCTGTCACCTCAACTCCTCTATAAGCGTCTACATGCTTCTAGAAGAGCGTCCTGTTTGTCCCCTGGCTTGTGACATTATCATACAGCCATAACACCATTTCCTGTTACCTATTATCCTCATTTATCACTATGAGCCTCATATGATTTATCTCCTGTCACAAGAGCATCTAAAGTGTAATGCTTCCACTCTTCATTATTATGTATCGTCCCCTTATCATCTCTACTCATATTGTTGTCATTCTGATTGATGTATATGAGCCATTTGGACTCATACTCTAACTATTTAGTCTCTTTTAAAGAGCTGTGTGCCAGAGACTTTGGAAGGGAGAAAAAAGAAGCCCAACCAACTAGATAGCACCAGAAACAATATACTAGCTACACTGGTCATTCTCTGTTCACTTTGGCCCTAATAGACCCTCTTGTAAATTCCCAGAACACCAAGAAACCACCCTGGATATCCAGACACTTGATACTACATCCAGAGGCATTTAGAGCCATTCCAAAAGCTTCCCGGGAACTTTAGAACTGTTACAGAAGCCTGTCCAAACACCTCCTACCATCTAGAGGTCAAGTCTGCGTCTTACAGTCTTGGCCTTTAAGTTGGTAGTAATGTACAAGTCGACTCGCAAGCTGAAGAGTTGCCTTGGTTTGTGCCATTATAATAGTAAACGTAGTATTTAGAAGCCATAAGAGTAGTTTGTAGGTGTACTGAACAGGCGTGAAGGTAAATAGAGGGTGAATATAGGAGGTGTGAGTGTAACGAGTAAGATGATGATAGATTGATTGTTCAATGGTGATCCTTGAGCGCGCGGCTAGTCTCCTCATTGGCTATGTATATACCCGTCCTTGGTTGGCGTAAGGTAAGGCCCTTTGCCGACTTCCTTGTTGCCGACTTCTGTCGGTTGATAGAGTTGCTTATTCTTGTTAGCTTATTCTCTGGTCGGCTCGTCACTTGTTTTCACCTGCTTGGCCCTTTGTCCTCAATCCTATCGTTGCCCTTACATTACCACCCCAGCCCGGGTAATCGCAATCGCGGTTCTTTCTCCCTTAGTTTTGTCCCAATGTTTGCCTGTTTGTCCTATCTCCTCCTCTTTGAGCTCACCCTCCGCCTCAACTTTTCATCTCTGTTTTCCTCGTTCTGTCACTCCTCAGGTAAGCATCCCCCCTTCCGGTCTCCCTGTAAATTCCCCTCTTTCCCCTTCCTTTTGCCGTCTTCTTTCTCTTTCTAACCCCTTATCTTCCTGTCTCCTCCCCACCCCACTGATGTGCCTTCCAAGGCCGCCATCTCCACCCCTCAGACCATCTTTCCCCCCCACCTAGCGCATTTATAGCGGATAGGATGCAATCTGTTGGTCAAGGACCTCATCCCCACCTCTGGTTGCCTTGCCGATGATTGTATTGTCCAGATATATACCAACCTCATGCCCTTCTTCCATTGCTTCCATTCCTTCCCCGACTTTGGCCATGTCTTCCACGCTGGTCACCGGGCCTCCTAGGCTCCTGGTAGCAACTGCCCTAGTTTTTCTTTCCCTTCCCTTATCGCCTGCGTTATCGCCCATCAAGTCTTCATTGCCAATCATGATGGTGTTGCCCCGTAGGGGTATAACATACCCGTCCCCCTGTTGTCAAAGCAGTTCCGTTGTACGAGTTCGTTGGTGCTGACAACAAGGATAAGGAGATGATGAAACGATGTAACCTCCCCACCAAGGAGTACGTCCAGAAGTACACCGCTACTGTCAGCGAGTGGCTGACTGCCGTCCACGTGAACGGGATTTAGGCTGGTCCCCCCAATGGCATTGGTCACGGAGTCGCCTTCACTGCCTCCCTTGCCACAGGCTCCGCTGCTGTTGGGGCTGCTGCCGGTGGTGCCGGTGCCAAAGGGCCGGTCGTGGTTGTAGCGCCGGCGCTTCCGTTCCCCCCGCCGTTGCTGCCTTCCTTGCTGCCGGTGCCCCTCCAACTGCTCCTCCCGGTGGTTGTCTCCCTCGCTTGCCGAGTCCTGTCAGTTGTGCTGGATGTGGTGCACTCGCTACTCCCACTGCCCCCGTTGCTCCGATGGTGCCCTCTCTGCTGCTCGCCCTGCTCTCGCTGCTTACCCTGCTTGCACTGCTCCTGCCTCCCCCACCGCTTGTCCCTTCACCGGCACCTCTTGTATTGCCGCTTATCCAACCCCGGCTAAGTCTCCCCATGCTTTCAAGCGGGAGGCGGCTGCGGCCGCGCTTGGTAACCCTCCTGCTTGACCTGCCTTTGCTCATAGTAGAGCCCGTATCTTTGCCTGTAGTTCTCCTGCTCCGGGTGCTGCTGGATGCCCTATCGCGTGACGTCCGGCCGCTGCCCTCCTTCCTCTCGCTTGTGGTGCAAATGGGAAGTTCACTGGTGTTTTTCCCGCCGGTCCCGCTCCTACTGCGGCCGTGCATGCCCATCCAAGATAAAAGAAGTGGATTGAGTTTGGACAAGGCAAGATTATACAATGCAGGCAATAAGGTACTCGTGGACCAACAATACTTAAGCATCAAGTCAGAAAACAACCAAACACTCACATCAAAGTCCATCGGTCCCTTCACAGTCAAGCATTGAGTTGACTCACACACCTACAAAGTGGAAACTTCTGATAACATTTGCCTCCATAAAGTCATTTATACCTCTCTCCTCAAGCCATTTTGAAAACGCAATAAAGACCAAATGGATATTGACACGGATGAGCAGGATGAATTATTCTTTGTTGTGAAGAAGATTGTCAATAGTTGCTGAGTGCGAGGGCAAGTCCAATAGGAAGTCAGATGGCAAGGTTTTGAAAAAGAGGCAGACACATGGGAACCGATTGAGCACCCTTTGGATCCTGATGTTATGCAATTGGTCACCTTGTGTCATTGAGAGTGCCCCAGCAAACTGGTGTACAGGTTACTGGAGGATAGGTTGTGAATCCGCTAGGTGCTTTTCGTTTGCACTACTGTTTAATGAAACAGTAAGTACTCTTATTACAGTTATTGGTTGATGTTCTATATCTTTTCACACCCTATAGCAATCCCCTATTTTTACCTTGAATGCAGGGACAATTCAAGGTTTTTTTGGGAAGGTTTCGAAAGTGGTTTTAACGCTAAACAATCAATTTAGGACATGGTATTATTCCGGCAAAATGGACGCAATAGTGTGGAATGGTTTAAGGGTTTTCAAGGTAGCTCTTATATTCCCATTACACCTCTCATAAACAATGAATTAACTAAGCAATCTGGAGAGATCTGAATTTTTTTTTCGGAAGTGTTACTTTGGGGACCAAAGGCCTTGGAGGGGGAGGTAATGTCAGGGACTCATATAAGCTAGTCCTATTTCAATCTAAAACATAGGACCGGGGACTAACCGTGATACGGACTGATCTTTCACATGCTAGTAAGGCATCTTAGGTATATTTGGAGTTGGATTTCTATAAAGTTCTAGCTGCATCTCTAGTTGGATTTGTGAGGCAACTATACTGCTTTGTGGCCGATGGCGTGAGTGAGGTGGCTATACATTTCAGGATTAAATGGACTCTCTACTTTTAATTCTTATTTTCTGTCATGTATTTTGTTTAGCAGGCAGTCGGCTATATATACCCGACCGCCCACTCATTTTAGAAGGACAAGCAAATAGCATTGTTCTAAGTATCTATCTATTTTTCACTTATATTGGGTAATCGCATTTTTGGTACATTGTACTTAAGTGAATCTCTCGTCACACCTCTAAGTAATTGCTACTACCGCGAATAAATCGATTCATCAAGTGAACCGTAATAGTCATGTAGTAGTGCGCAGATTGCATTCTTGGTTTTCTGGTCCGGTATAGCCAAGCGGTTGTCCTTCGTGGTGTTCAGAAGTCCATCGCTGGTGAGCTTAAATTGAGCTACTCTGGCTTAGTCCCGTGCTGTGGTTGGTTTCTCCCCCCCTGCTTCCCCTTCTCCTCTGAGGATGCGGATGACGGGTCCAAACCATTCGTCTCCCCCATTGTTCTTCCAAGCAGCATCTTTTTATTGCCCCAGTGATGCGTCCCCGTTGAGGTAACCACTGCTGAGAACATGACCTCCCCTGTTGCTTCAACCTTCTTCCAGTCTGGTGGTCTACTCAGGTAGTCCGTGATCACATTCTTTATCTCTACAATGTGCTTGATGTCAACATTGAAGCCTGACATATCCAGCATTTTGTTAAATTGTCTTAAGCTCATTGTTTGTTGCATCATGATTTGGATCAGCGTGCGGTGGTCCGTCTGGACCGTGATGTGGCTCTACAGAATGATGGTTGCCCAATGCCTGCTCTGTGGATTGCTAGGTATTCCCGGTTGCATGCCGCCTATTGTATCTGGGGATCCAATAGTTTGTGGCAGTCATATGCAATTGTTTTTACCTCCCCCTCGTGAATTGAATGTAACATGGCCCCCACGTTCACTGCCAATGCATTGCAGTGAATGCTGAAGTTGCGGTTGCCCCTTTCGGGTAGTGCCAAGATTGGCGCCGTCGTCAGTGCCTCCTTCAGCAATTGGAAGGATTTGTCAAGCCAAGCGTCCTATTGCATGGGCATCCAGCTCCCCTTTTCTCCTGTCACCTTGTGGAGTGGGCAGCAAACTCTGCGTAGTTGTTGATAAAATGGCTGTACCATCTGGTCATCTTGAGAAAGTGTCTGACTGCTTTAACTTTCATCGGCTTCTTGTGGTCCCTGACCACTGCCACCTTATCCGTTGCTGCCCTGATGCCATTTGCGTTCACTATCTGACCCAGGAATGCCACCTCAAGTAACTCCTTGTCGCATTTCTTCGTCTTCAGGAGCCATACATCTTTGTGGAGTGTATCCCCCACTCCTGTCACTGTTGTCTTGTGTACTTGTGCTCCCCCTTTTGTATAGGTGAGGATATCGCCCATAAACACTAGGGTAGCCACCGCGTGGTCTTTCAGGACCTGTGTCATTGTCCTCATGAAAGAGCTAGGTGCATTCACGAGTCTGAAGGGCGTGACCGTCCATTGGTGGAGTTTTTGCTCAGTTACAAATGCCGTTTTCTCCCGATCCTCCATTGCCAGTCGTTGTTGGTGGTATCTTGACTTCAGATCTAGCTTGGTGAACAACTTCGTGCCGTGGAGTCTGTTAAGAAGGTGCTCCATCTGGGGTAGGGGGTAGCAATCCTTCATCGTTATCCTGTTCAGATGTATGTAATTGATGCAGAGTCTGGGGGCGCCGTCTGCCTTCTTCTTAACTATGATTAGTGCGGCGTATGGAGATACTGAGCCCTGTACCCATCCCTTGTTATACAGCTCCTTGAGCTGTGTCTGTATTTCCTTCTGCTCTAGTGGTGTCAATCGGTAGGGGCGAGACGTGGGCGGGAGTACCCCCGGTTCAAGCCAAAGCTTTATGTCCATTGGTCGTTCCTGAGAAACTCCCGTCGGCTCCTTGAATGCCCTTGCGAAGCGCCGTCTCATCTCTCGTTCCAAGGTGTTGGGCAGCTTTTCCACCGTTGTCTCTTCTACCGCGTCCTGGATTGCAATCATGTGAAGGAGGGTCCCCTCCTCTACCACGTCCAACTCCCCATTGTGCTACTGATTGTCCGAAAAGTCGTATGGGTCGATGGGGTTGTGTTTTTTTATGGGGTCTACCCCTGTGGCCGGTGCCTCTCCTCGGAACCCCTTATTTTACTGAGCTGCCTCTTAGGTTCTTCCCCTAGATTGGCTATTCCTGCCTGGCGTGCAGCTCCGCAAGGTGTGTCGTCCCGTCTCCCGTCTTGTCCCAAATGATCATCACATTCTTGGGTGGTTAATGGTGTGGCGATAGCTGATGTCTACATACTATGACTTTCCCAATATTAAGTTGTAACCGGTGTTTTGGACTCCCGAAGAGATAACAAAGTTTAACATTGTGGTATACTTGGATATTACCACCTTCTATTGTAGCCATTTCCTCTCCATTGTAACCTTGCTACCTGCAGTCACTACTTTCATTGTACCCTCCAAGTGTACCTCGACCCTCCACATTGATCCACTCAGTTGCACAACTCTCTTGGCTAGCTGAGGCATAATGAAATTTGCCGAGGCATCCGAGTCTACTAGTTCTCTGAATGCTACTGTGGTACGTCCCACGTTGACTTGTGCAGGTAAAATGAGGATTGCATTGTACGAAAAACTATATACATGTATCTTCTCCCGGGTCTCACTTCCTCCTTCTTTGTCCTGGTGCTCTGTACCTTCCGCACTCAAATTGTAGCTGTTATGGTAGTCTAGGCTTTTCCCAGCCACCGTGCTTGTAGGCACTTTCTGGTGCAGTGTCCTCCTATGTAAGACACATAGCAACGTAGTTGTCATCTTGGTTGGTTCTTCTCCTCCCAACGGTCGTTGCGTGGCCTTCCTCTTAGTCCTGTTGTTGTGCTTTAATACCTGATAACACAATGACATCTAGGTGCATGGCTGTTGGTGTCAACGCCCAGGAGTTTAGTGCTTGTAACTGAATTGTGGCTATTGAGGCCAGTGGTGGGTGGGATTTTCCTGATGTCTGGCAGGCCCACATCATTGTGGCTTGAAGCAGTTCTTTGATTGTCACAATCCCGGTTGTGGTGTCGTTGGGTGCAATCATGTGGCAAAGCAATATCCCATCCATAACTAGCTTCTCATTGTATATTTCTAAGTTTCCCCTCAGCCTTGACCTGTAGGCCCACATTGAAGATTCCTGCAATTGCTGCGCTGCGCGGTCCTCCAAGCGTGGTCCTTGCAGATGCTCTATTGCATTCTAGAATGTGATAGTATACTTGACCGTGTCCGGTGTCCAGGACCTGTGGATATTTGTCCATCCAGCCTTCTTGTCGAGTTGTTCCATTGGGATCCCGAACCGAGCCTGGAAGAGTTGTTGGAACGGCAGCCAATCCTGTGGTGCCGTCATGTCGGCACCTATGCCAAACATGTGGCTTGCCCACTGTTGAGCCACCGATCCCAACGCCAGTTGCCAAAGGACCACCAAGGTCCATCTGGTCACAGGGATTCCATATGACAGTAACTCGAACTCAAGTCGTGCTATTCATGGCTTGATGATGAGTACATTGTCTTTGCCCTGGAACTCGGGAATGACCCGGCCTTGTAGGGTACTGCTCCCGTTGCGATATGCTGCCTTCTCCTTGGGGGTTGTCTTTATACCACCGGCTCCTATAGGGAATGTCGTCGTTCCATACAGTTGCAGCCCCAGTCCCTGCGGTCCCTCCTGGCCTATGGCCATGCACCCCTGGGCCACATTGTGAGTGGAGTCCATTGATAATTATCTCGTACCGGTAGGTTTTTCTTCTAAGCTCCCGTTGGTGCCTGTCCCCCTTGATTGCAAATTTTCAACGTTGAGTAAATACAAAAAAGGAGTTTTGCTTCCAATGTAAAGGGTGAGACTATAATAAATTGATTGTTCAATAGTGATCCTCAAGCGAGCGGCTAGTCAGCTTGTCGGCTGTATGGGTATCCGTCTTTAGTCAGCATAGGGTTAGGGCCTTCGCCAACGTCCTTGTAGCCAACTCCTGTCGGTTGGTCGGGTCCCTCATTCTTAATAGCTTATCCTATCCTCGACTCATCACCTGTGGTCACCTGCCACGGTTCTTTGTCCTCGATTTTGTCTTTACCCTTACAGTGAGGGTTTATGGTAGGAGTTTTTAGAATATCAAGTAGGTTGTAATGAAAATTGAGGAATTCTAAGTAGAGAAAAAAAGTGGGGTAAAAAGTTATTTTTTCAAAAATCACTCATGACTTATGACTGCAAAACAAAATCATTATGAATCATATCTTGGCGTCATAAGGTCTTGGCGTTTAGCAAAACTAATTGCAACACATTCAATTCCTGGCATAAATGGCACAGTTTTTGGTAACAATCAGAGATATTTGGAAATTATATTCTTTTTCTTTTTTTTGGTTTATCTACATATTTGGGTCGTTTAAACAGAAGGTAGATGAGGTGAACCGCCTATATTCTGCTTAGCTGAGAAGCAAATTCAGTTTTTTTAGCCCTATAGGAGGATACCAGGAATTGAACTCAAGACCGAGCCATTGCAACAGTAAAGAGTTAGGCCCGAGCTCCTCACCACTACGCCAGCAGATCACAAATTGGTTACCATGTCACATCGAAGCCCTTCCTAGAACCACTCCAGGGGTATGGCTAGAAAAAAAAAGTTGCAACCACTCCGGGGGTCGGGCGCCAATGTCACTTTGGTCCCTATGGTATGCCGTAGGTTGGCAGGTCAATCTCAGCGCTCGCTGCATTGCCCAGACTTCCCGTACCCACTTTAATTTTCCATGAGCTCTCTCCATGAATGACTGTCACCCGGCGATGCAAGGGTTTGGTGCTGTGATGACCAGGTCCCAGTGACAGGATCTCGACGGCCGAAGAAGGTACCGTTGTGTCCGTGCCAAGGGGGACGATAGGCGTGGATCAGAGAGGGGTAGTGGCGGTTGAGGATGGCGAGAGTGTAGGTGTTGACTTGGTCGAGAGGGTGCACAGGAACAGGTTCTGGGGCACCGCCGGGAAGGATAACTGAGCGGCGAGTGGTCAAGGTGCTGGGCATGGGACTTGGTCAAGGCAGGATCAAGAAGGGCTGTCTAAGCCACGGAAGGGGAGGGTATAAAGTATATTTGAATAACAACTTGTTAAGATACAACTGAGGGAAAGAGACAAGTTGTTGCGTGAAGAGGAAAGGAAAAGAAGACAAGACGAGAGGGAGAAAGGACTCCTTATATAGAGATCCTTCTCGAGCTATGGAACTAGAAGGACATGAATAGAATTGCAGCGCCGCGGCTGCGCAGTGGCTGCGCGGCGGCTGCGCAAGGTACATAAGTCAAAGGGAATTACAAATCAACTGCGCAATAGAAACAACTAGAACCTAATGGAAACTGACGGAAATATATGGAAACCTATTGCGCAGTGAAGGTTCGTGATGCTAGAAACTTCTGGTGGTTTCTTCCGGATTCCGAACTAGGAAGTCGAGCAGTGACAGGGATGCGGGCTGTCGTGTTGCAACGGTTACCAGGAACGGACTAGGACGTGGACTAGATACATGGCGAGGTGGAGTATTGCTAGTAGTAAGCTGAACTCGGCTGGGGTCAGGATCAGGTGAACATAGATCCACTGTGGCTGATAGCGAGGCTGGTGCCGGCGGTGGCTAGGTGCGGGGTAGTCTTGGGTAAGGCTGGAAACTCGGTTCATGACAGGTGCCTCTGGTTGCTGTGTTGATTCCACCGGATTTGGGGAGGATCCACGTGGTTCCCAGAGCATGCAAGAACGTGCGAGTGGGTCGGAGGGCCCGCAACGGCGCCGCAAGGACGCTTGAAGGCGACAGTCATTTGCAAGCGGTGATCTCCGTAAAGTTGTCCCTGTATTCAGAACCCCCTGCGAATGCCTTGATTTCCCTGTGGAATTTGGGATGTCGGTCATCGATTCAGCAGATGACAATGATGCTTCTTGGGCGGCGACACCACATATTGTCTGTCCCGGGATGGCCGGAAGCGTAGGTGTGGCTGAAATCGTGTTCCCGGCTTTCGTTGGTTTGAGGATATAATTCTTGCAAGTGTGGGCGAAAGTCGAGATCTGACAGGATTGGGATGCCTAGATTTACTTGTAGAGACTTTGTAATCTCCGAACCCAACGTTCTCCTCGTCGGCAAAGTCTATACCGACGCTGTCACTTGCCAGCTGCCTCTGCATCATGGCGTGGGGCCTTCTCGATGTCCAGTAGGCTCCTAGCCCTGGTTCCGAACGGATTCCGGATGAGCTTGAAGGTACGTCTGTATACATGCTCCTGACCGTTTGCAGGGTGCGCGCTGTCTCATCGAAAACTCGCAACAATGCGCTGAGGAAGATGATTCGCGAAGCGGTGAACATTTCCGGGTCCATTTCGCGGTCATCTTCCCTATGACGAACATCACCGAGGCAGCTTGCAGAGTCTCTCTGCGTGTTTGATCCAAGTTGTTCAGGGTTGATGTATGCAAATGGCCTATCGAAAGCCTCAGTCGCCTATCCGGCTGCCTATATATGGCACCTACGAACATCAGACTCCGGTTATTTCCAGCTTCCCTGACATGTACTACCATCGTAGCCTCTTTACCAGTATGACTCATGCGGGTGTACCTCGTGCACGTCTCCTCTGGCCTCATCTGGTTACTAGTTCTCCCAGGATTACCAGCGTGACTCACTTCCTCTTCCATTCCTAAGGCGAACGGTTGAGCGTGGTTTACATCCCCCAGTAGTAGCGTTCGTTCTCATCGCCCTCCATCTCTTTGTTCTGCTTCGGTTCATTTGGAGGCGCCGCTTGAGCAGGTACCCCCCCTCATCCTGCTAATGCCATTGTCCCCCCATCTAGTTTTCCTCTTTTCCTCTCGTTGTTCGCGCTTCCCATCTCCTCTCGTTTCCATCCGTTGTGCTTCCCTTCTAACAACGCTAGTTTGAATATTCTACAGGTTCATCCCGCCTCATGTGCTACGTCCGGCGGCCGTCTGGGGGGGGATTGTGCCCGCACTCAGTACACGCTTTTCATGAGGCTTGTGGAGATTCAGACCCCCCTTGGCCATACCCTCAGATGCCAAGCAGTCGGCAACACATTGCGCAGCAGCGGAACGTGTCCCTCCCTCCTTGGACCAGGGCGATTGTCGTTCTGCAGGTGGGGGTTCTTTTGGTGTGGAAACATGGTGTATATAGGATTGAAGTTCATTATCCTTTGGTTCCTCTGCTGGTGGTTGAGTGTTTCCTCCACACGGGCTTGACTTGGTGGCCAGGCGGAAGTCGACTCGCAGGTACGCAGAATTTGTAGGAGCTTGGCATGACTGCTGATGCCGTGATGCATATGCAACAGGGACCGTGTGAGCGGAACCCCCGGGGGGGTGTGACTTCCACCCGCCCGCGCACGAGACGTATTCACCACTTCATTGGAGCCGAGACATCAGCACAAAAGGTCAGCTTGTAAACCCTCCAGAATCAACAGGGGTGTCCAGTAAAGCTTGGAGGCTTTCGAGGGGGGTCATGGGTGGTGGTATATGCACGAGGGGCTTGGCGATGACGAGGCCTTCCTTCCATTGACAGCAAGCAGAATCGCGGTGGGGGATTACTGTTGGGCACCAATTCATCTGACAATGTGTCCACACCAGAGAGAGCTTAAAGGACTACGGATTCCGGGTGAAACCGAAACATGTCTTTGGGCATGGGGAAGGTAAGTTGTTAAAAAAAAAAAACACACGACCGGAATAACCCAAAACGCCCCCTCGTTGTACTCCGTTAGCCATGTGCACCCCCTAATCTCGAATTGTAAGTTGAAAACATCACTCGAAATAACTTGGCTTAACCCGTTCCACAAATCACACCCATTCGCTGTTTTTTTTTTTTGCTGGGCCCATCCCAACCCCCTCCCCCTTGTCTGTCTGGGCTTCTATACCAGTTGTACCTCATCCGCGTGCGCCGGTGTAGCTTTAGTATGCATTTCTTTGTGATGGCGCTGCGATCCGCGTCATTCCTTTGCGGGGGCTGTGTGTGTATTTGCAACTACGGAGGCCCCTAACAAAACTAACTGCGCGGCCCCCACGCCTGGGCGGGTGACTTGGGCCCGGGCAACCACTTGGCAACTTTGTCTCTGGTACTCCGTACCTCGGTTGCAATCACTCGTGCCCTCCTTTTTCCCCACTTTAGAACTTGAGACTGCTCAACTGAAGTGCAACTTGCAAATACAATATCTATTAATATCGATATAGTGCTTTTTAATAAGAATTTAAGAATATCGGCATCCAAAAATACGAACCGGCATCCAAAAAAGCAAACAGCTTCGATGAGCTCAAGTGTGACATCAATTGTGCCAGAAGGAGTTGCAGGAACCGCCTACTGGTCACTGGGAGATAGCCCAGCCTGCTCTGGCAGTGGCTATGAAGGCAATGGGGCAGAGTAGTAAAGAAATTTCGGATTAGACTGGAATGCCTACACGGACTATTCAGGATGTAGTGAAAAGAGCCCGGGAGGGAGTGTGGATATGATCCTCACGTCTGTAAGGTAAGTAGGTAGTAAGAGGCCAATTCCAATCGATATATGTTCTTGTTTTCTTGGCAATGTATTATGATTGTAGCTTATGAAATACATGAATGAAAATTTAGATTGTGCGAGATGGTCATGTTATCAATGCTCCTTGAAGTGGACGTCCTACTGTGGTTACTGAGGAAAAACGCAAGGCAATTGAGGAAAAAGTTCAGGTAGATCGATATGGCCGTGAGAAGTCTTGTGACCAAATAGTATTTGAGGTTGAGCTATCTGCAATGACTGTCTGGTCTGGAGAACCCTACGCATATCTAGGTAGCTACCGGAAAACCAAACCAACATGCAAACCAGGTCTTACTGTTGAGAGGCGCACTGCTAGATTGAAGTTTTGTCAAGATCACGCTCATTGGACTTTGGAAGAATGGAAGGTGAAACTTTAGACATTTTGGGACATCAAAGGGGATCCTATAGGGTGAGGGTGTAGAGGAAGTCTACTGAACGTTATAATAAAAGTGTTATAAGAGCTCGTTGGAAAGAATTCTTCCGAGTTTATATTTTGGGGGTTGCTTCTCATATGATTGCAAAGGGGCGCTGCCATGTATGGAAGATTGAAACCGGGTATGAGAAGAAGGAGGCTGATCGTGAAGTTGAGATATTGAATTCTGGCTTGGAACCAATTTTTGCGAGAGGAATGGGAGTTTGTCAGAAGGTGGCATTGCACGACTTGGACTTTGCAACAAACCTGGGAAAAAGCCGGAATGGAAGTGGGATAAAAAGCATGCATGGCAAGCTTACTCGGGAATGTTCTAAAGGGGAAGTAGAGTGGTATCGCTATTATAAGCATATTGTTTTGGGAAAGCTTATTCCCTTTGGGCAGGTATGTTATAACGTTTAAATAGCATTTAAATTTTGATTTACTTCTAGTGTTTGCTTACATGGGGCGTAGGAGTGTATGATTGAACGACTAGATACTCTAGTACAGGAGGATAAAGCGCCATCACATGCACATACCTTTATTCAGTGAACCTACGATATTTATAAAATCCAACGTCTTCTTTGGCCGGGGCAACTCGTGTGATCTTAATATGATCGAGCCATATTGGATGTAGATGAAGCGGGAAACAACAAAACGGAGGGGCACCGACAAGTCGTGCTTCTGCTGAGCGTGCTTGGATTCAACAATGGGATCTACTTGAGCAATCACGCATACAAGCATGGATTGAGAGGATTGTATGTCATATTCAAGAGGTTATAAGGTTGGAGGCGGGGGGGATGAGTATTGTGAAGGACGTTCCCACCTCCGGAATCGTGCTCCTCCTATCACTAGATAGTTTCAATACATCCAAGAATCTGATAAGCCTTATCACTAGTGCCACTAGCGCCCGCGCAGATAGTTTTGGTAGGGGCCTCCGTACCTGGTTGTGATTTGCCGGAACCTTCTTGCGGTCGATCGCTATTCCCTCGCTGTGTGTTGTTGAAGGCGTTGACAATGTCATCCATAAATCTAGACACCACGTTCGTTCCCTCGCTTGTTACCACCCTTGGATCTTTTGAATCTATGCCTGCTACTCCCTCGTTCCACTTTGCGCCACCTTGGATCCCTTGGCAACTATAATTCTGTTGACGAAGTCACGCACCCACATACCTGTCTGTGCTTGCTCGTGCCAAGAGTGATTATTAAGTTGGCGTGGTCCACTTTTTTGGGGACAGGGCTAGCTGGCTACATGACCAGACACAACAAACAAGGTACGGATTTACTTTCTTCACTTCGTTCGACCAGCCTGTTCATTTCACAACTCCCCGCCACGGAACCTTCCCTGGAGATGGACAACAGGTCCACAATGAGTTCAGATACTCCCCGAGCAGCTTCTCCGGCCACTATACCAACAACAACAACAACAAAAAGAAAACGACCCCTTCCCCACCCAAGCAGCAATAATCATTCCACAACGAGCACCACTCCGCTCAAGATCCGCAAGACTGCAGCCCAAAGTATCGGGGATATCGCGTTGAAGTACAAAAATGCGGGCCACCATCCAAGCAACCACGAGAGCGCCAATGATTGTGGGGAGGACAGTAGGACGGCTTCTCGGACAAAGGCATCGGATATGCGCAAAGACTTGAAGATGGAGCTGGATGGCCATGTGTACGTGGACGTGGAAGGCATGTATGATGTGTACCTCGGAGCCACACCCGGCCAGCACCCCCCGGCGGTCGGAGCGTGGAGACCCCCCCCCCCGGCACTCAGCGACAATGCCTTTGTTCCCTGGCTGGTCCACATGCTCAACGCTCTGCAACCCGCCGTTGCCGTCTCCGCACCACCACCACTCGGCCGATGGCAAAACACCAAATCGCTCAAGATGGCCTCTGGAAACAGCACCGTCCGCGGCCCCGACTTCGGCCTCGTGCGCGCCCAGGCTCCGCGCGAACACCTCCTCCACATCCTCGTGGTCGGCGAGCACCAGTCCGGCGACAAGGGGGAGAGCGTGTGCATCCTCCAGCTGGCGGACTACGCGGCGCAGGCCCTGGCCCACCAGCCACTGCGCGTCTACGCACACGGGCTGCTCACGCGCAAGGACGGCGGCATCCGCCTGTATGTGTTTGACCGCGGTGGCGCAGTCGCGTCGACGGAGGTGGCGATGGACTGCGCGTCGCTCGGCTTCCTGGCGTGCGCGTACGGCGCCATCGGCAGGCGGCGGCTCGGCCTGCCGGAGCACGATGACCGCGTGCCCCTGCGCGACGGCCGGTGGGCCGTGCTGGAGACGACGCTGTGCCGCCGGCCCTGCATCATGGGGCGGTGCACGTTCTGCGCCACGGCAAGAAGCGTGCAGGCGGCGGCGGACGACGGCGACGACGGCGACGACGACGACGGCGCCGCCACCGGCGAGGCGGTGCACGCATCTCCGCTGCTGATCATCAAACGCAGCTGGCGGGCCGACGAGCGTGCCAGCGAAGGCGCACTGCTGGAGCTGGCGACGTCCCGCGGGGCCGTTGGCTGCGCACGCCACGTGGCGCACGAGGACCTCACCGACATCGCCACCCTCAGGAACGGGCTCGGCACCATGGGCAGGCCGGTCGACTTTGCCCGCGGCCGCCTGCTCGACATGGTGCCGATCACGGTTGCCAACCGCATCTACTCCAGCATCGTCATGACGCCCGTCGGCACACCAATCACATCATGCTCCACGTCCTCTGGCTCCCCGCCTGCCCACCTCCGCCTCCTCCACGCCCTGCTCGGCGGCCTGATTGGCCACGCCTCCCTCTTCTTCACGTGCCGCCTCCTCCACCGCGACATCTCGGCGTCAAACGTCATGTACTGTGCCACGCCCATCACACTCCCCCCCGAGACGACACCCGCGACCGAGACGCAGAGACGATATGCACCTGCTGGGCTCCGCCACCTCAACGGCTTCCTCATCGACCTGGACTTTGCCGTCGAGTATCCACCCACGGCGGCTTCCGGCGCGCCACACAAGACCGGCACGCTCCCATTCATATCCATCGGCGTACTCGATGCGGAGGAACACGCATACGGCCACGACCTCGAGTCCTTCCTATACGTCCTCCTCTGGGTATGTCTAGGCAGCGACCAGGGCCACGGGCCACTCGGCGAGCTCTGGCAGGCTGGCACCCTGGAATCAATTGCCCTCATCAAGAGCGGGTTCGTGACGCGAACAAACCACTTTGAAAATCGCTTGGGCAACGATTTCATGCCGCAGTTCGGCGCCGGTCGACCACTGCCCACGCCGCTGAAGGAATTGGCAAGGGCGTGGAGAAAGGTCTTGTTTGCAATCGAGGGTAGCGGTGGGGACGGTGCTCCCGGATCGGCTTCGGAGGAGGTTTATCATGTCCCTTCCCGATCTCGCACCCGCGGGTACATCAAGCCTGGCCTCAGCGAGTGGGATGCATTCATACGGATGCGGGATAGCCTGTGGGACGCCATCCAGACCTTATCTGCTCCCGAGGAAAATTCCGATTGAGATGTATATAGTTGGATAACCAAAACGACTTTGTTTTTTGAATGTATTTGATATAATTCCCATGTTTTTTCGATGGGGGTTTTTTTTTTTGTTTATGTCTGCCTGGTTGATGTTGATTTCCCGACACTTGGCTTAATATAGTACACATAATATATATAAAACTCAAACATTATACTAGCTGTGAGCCGCCTGCGTACTGGGGGCCCGGGCTGTATGTATATCCGGATCGCGATATCGATATGGCTTTTGACTGGTTGGAGCGGTCTTGGGAGAGAGCGGGTTGGATTTTGCAGCCCGTGTTACATTTTTCAAGGGATAAACAGTATTCTTCACGTAGCTTTTCTCTATACAACTTTGCAATCATACAGCTTCAATTTCCTCTGCAACGCAGCTCCGATTTCCACAACACACACACACAACTTCAATTACCTTAACCCGCAAATCTCTATTACCTTAACCCGCAAACCTCTCTACTCCATACATCTACGGTAAGTTTAATTTTCATTTTTACTGATGCGCATACCTCCACATTGATATGCGCTTTGTACTTCCAAGACAGGTATGGATTGTGGGGTATAACCTATCTGTTATTAAATTCAAAGGAGGAATGACCCGTTCCTCAACGTAAGGGAACTGTAAAGGTTTGACCATTGTTACGGCGCCTGTATAAAGGATATCCATCACCTTCAACAACGGTTTTGGGTTGAAATGCTCACAGATATCTCTTACCACACGTTTCCGGCCCGGCTGCAAATCAGGCCTCCGGAAAAAATCTGAGCCTTTCAGGCAGCAAGCGAAAGATAAATATCACGGCGGATGCCCTTACGGAGGCAGCCCTGGCAGCAGTTGCTTGAACAGGTCGGTATCCCTGCATATATAGAGCCCAGGTAAACCCAACCCCTGACCTCGCTCGCCATAATTTCCTAAAGGAGATATAGGCCATATTCTCAGACCGCGAATGTCCCGTTCATCTACCTCTAGTATCACATACATACCGGTAAATATATATCGGATGTTACTACGGCCAATGACTTGCATCCGTGACATGTCCTTTCTTGCCCGATCTTTGTAGTTACGTTAACGTCAACGTTTCAAATGAGAGTTTCAAAGAAGATACGCGGATGTGTCTATGCTCATCACAATCTGGCATCTTTATCACATGGAGGATATGGTCATCTTTCAAACATTGGTGTAAAAAAGAGCAATTCATCATGATGCCGGATTGTCCACAAGGCTGCGCCATAACAACTGTGAATCACCGCGAGAGCCACAGGTACGCAGGGAGTATTGCGTACAGGGTATCCACATGCTCTTTCGCCCTGAATTGGAGCAAAGATTATCCTGAGGACGTGGCCTGGGACAATTATAATTAACATCGTTGACACCATTGCTGCATGGGGCTGAGCCATTGTACGATGTCTTGGTGGCGCAGAACAAACTAGATGGTGCAATTTGTCTTGCCACCTCCCTGGGCGTTTTGCAAGAGCAGCGACTTCAGACGATCAGAGGACCTGTCTGTCTTCACCTTCTGGAGGTCATGTAGGTATTGTATATGGTCTCCCCGTTGGTGACGGATCGCCATGATATGCATGTGGCTCCTGCCGCAGCACTCTGATCCGTTGCATCTTAACATGGGGGAAAGACTTGTCTAATGATGCGGGACAACCGTTGTAAATCTTGCGCCATTGTTTTACCACCATCCCCGAAGTGTTGAAGAGCGGGTAATAATACCATCGGCTGGTACCTATAACAGGTACGCTGTAACGGGCGCGGTGTCACACAACCAACCATCACAGGAATCAGGGACCCTCCTAATCCCCATACATTCACCTGGGAATCCCTCCTTTCTATCTCACGGCACCCTTCATTTGATACGTCCTGTCACAAGGCCGCGCAGATCTCATAAAACGAGTTTGACTGTAAACGGTGGAGTCGAGACATCGATTTGGCTTTGCAGCCGAAAAGGTGAATACGCGCGGCGAAAAACAGCAAGCTGGGATGCACTCAGGAAACCAACTGCCAGGAATTAAACCGAGCATGCAACGCACGAATACTCGGCACCGGAATGTGGCCAGTATGAAAGCGACATTGCATACATGCGAGGGGGTCAAGGTGCCGTTCCACTACAATGGTATGTGATGATGCAATGTTTTCCAAGGCGTGTTCCTGTATTCGATTCCGACATAGTTCACGCAGGCCTGAGTGCATCTGCATTTACAGGTCATTCCTCTTTAAACGGAAGGTCTCATTAGATGAAACATGCAAATGTACTCCCCAGCATTTACAATATTTACTTGAGAGGGAAAACAAAGTAGCGTTATATGTACAAGATAATACCCATCGACTCTATACACTGCAAATGCAATGGCCCGCTCGCTTATCAGACACCGGGGCGATTGAAACCTTGTTCACACAGGGTGAATCCTTGTGCGGCCATTAGGTAAACTCTGGTCGTCTGTATTTCTCACTTGGAGGTGCGGGTCTCTACATTTGCTCTATTCCTACAACTGGGTACGCCATAGCGTACCCATGAGAAGCGGGGACAATCCACCAAAAAACCAGCCTTGACTACTCTGCGTGCTATTGTCCGATGCTGGCCGTCTTCTCAAGCCTTCTATCGACACGTTTCCTAGCCAAATTTCCACGCATCATTTACAAGCTCCCATACCCTTGCTAAACGAGGGTAGCATCACCTGTGTCGACACTGGCAGGCCATATCAAGGTTGGTATCCCACGAATTTGACCTGGAGTTTTGAGTCTTCTCATACCCCGCATAAACGTTTGCTTAAGGCTGGGAAATTCATCAACATATACCGCTGTCGACTCGGCTGGGAGAGTCACGATAGTGTTTCCTGTATTGTTTAAATGTACTTCATGTAAGTGGGGCGCACGAAGGGTAGTAACAAACTGAGGAGCAAGGTCCTTCCCAGGCGCGTGCAGGGGCATCATTGAATAATAATTGTAATTGATGGGAGAAGCGAGTCAAGCTGGTGTAATGTGCTCATGCACATTGCAATCTATAAAACGCGATTTTGTACCGTATTAACTCAACGTGAGAGTTGTGGCATTAAGGCTCCATGAAACTGCTACTTTTTTGTGTTTACGATAATGGCATGTTATTTTTAAATTTAATGCCTTGTAAAATGTTGCATCAAAACCTGCTTTTTCTCAATTTTCCAAATGACATGTTCTTGGAGATTCCAATTTCTTAAATTCATTGCGCAATGTTATATCCCACCCTGCTTTTGTTCAATTTTTGCCAATGACATGTTTTTCAAATTGCTATTGTACAAATGCGTGATTCACGGAATCACGACACACTAGGCAAACCTTCCATTATTCTGTAAATGCCGATATTGCTGACAAGGGTGTTCCGATTCTCACTGTCCCGATACCCGTCCCCCGCGCCTGGACCTCCTTGAAAACAGTTGCTCATACTGGGGGATGGGCGGCATTGATGCAAAACTCTTGTGATATATGAATGAGTTGACATTGAATAATAGAATTATTCTGAGATAGGAGATGTGGTTTCGGAAGCCTGGATTGTACTCATCTAACTACATTGCCAAGGACATCGGCCGGGGATGTTCATTTTGGGAAACGGAAATTGGCATAGGCACAGGGACGTTTGAGGCTGCAAGGAAACACTACTGAAGGCCAGAGTGTGTGATGCATACCCATCCCAGATTTCAATTGGTGTTCCGTTGCAACAAATACAATTATCCACAGTTACATATGGAAGCACACCGACATCAGGAACGCTTACAATGTAAGTCAATGCTAAGGAGGGATGGGCGTGCTACACGAAAACTGACAGAGGTGGCTGCCGGAGAATATATCTGAGGCAGAAGCACGGATGAGGGCTGCAGATCAAAATAGTGTTGCTCCGCAGAGTTGGTTTAAGTGAGGTATGTGGGTGCGCTGCCTGGTATTCGAGATGAGTTGCCCTAATTTCAAAGCTTCAAAGCTGGCAGGGACAGAGCCCAGCTATAGTAAGGCTACTACTTATAACATGGTGACGGCTAGTGGATTATGATGAAACTGAGCGTAGACTGTAAAACACGCAGAGACACTTGGTTTTCGTGACTAAACAGCACTATTTTATTCCGTGGCTCACATTTGTCATGTCAAATGCCATAGGCAAACCAGCTGGGCGAGAGCAAATGTGCAAGTTCATTGGGGGCGCGAATGCAGACCTAAAAGACTCTAGTCAACCCAGATAATCCATCATATGCGTTTTGGAGACTCATAGTCCCATACTACCGCGGACGTTGCGGAGGAGTATAAAGATTCAGACTTGGCACGGCAATGAGGGGGCACAACAGGTACAGACGGGGTGCAAGGGGACCTTGGATCATGGGTTATGGGAACGGCTGGCGTGACCACTGCAGATGGACCAAGGGCAGGCCCCATAGGACCAAGTCCGCCTTACCGCTGCTCCCAAGGGGCGATGTCCTGCTCCCTCGGCATCTGCTTGAAATCCGGCGAGGGAATCGTTAATTAATAACCTTTAAAAAGCAATAAGAAAATAGGTTGCAGCGAGGCAACTTGCTGATTGAGAATAGAAGTTATTGCATCAGCATTCATTGGTAGAGGGGGGTACGGATGACGCAGGGCCTTGGAATATGCTCCGGGTTCCTGTCAGGGTATCATCATCTGTAGCCAGCATCCCATTATTGTCCTCAGAACACGAGCAGAAACAGTTCAAAGCAATAGTGCCTTTGCATTCCCAACATTGTCTCCAGGTGCTGCTGAAAGGGTATGAACGTCAAACTGCTATTGGAGAGACCGCTGCATTCATGTGGACGGAGTGAATTACTTTGCAAGTATGAAACGATGTTAAGATGGGATTATAGACGGTCTTGGCTCAGTGTATGGCCTGGCGAGCGGAAGGTAACCAACCAACGTGAGCAATGCCCTTGGGTCGACGTTAGCACCCCAAGCTCAGGGTGCCCTCGGAACCTCGGTGTATGCATCACTGGATCGACTAGTATCTAGCCTCCAAGGTTACGTTAGCTGTAATTTCCGACAAGTCGAGGCATATCACTTGAGTGAAGGGTAAGCCTTAGGACTTCTAAAAATATAATTCATCAACTACATTTCCCCTAGGTGGCCGGATGGAATTTAGGATAACGCCCTGCCAATTCAGCGTAACCCCTCGAATTCAACGTAAATCTCTGGACTCTCAATACGTTGCAGAACGATCTCCCAGCTGATTGTATCGCTTTGCATAACACTTATTGGTGTTGGGTCAATTAATTGAGAAATACCTCAGCTGTGATACGTATAAGATCTGAACGCAGGGCATGAACTAGTCCCAATAGAGATTTGCCGATATTCCAATATTCCAATGATATTGGCAGCCTGGCAGGATATTCAGCAAAATAACCTTCCGAAAGAGAAATGATACCTCCGCATTTAAGGATAAGCAATATGGGTACCCTGGTAGGCACATCAGAGACCTCTGGCTGCGGAGAACCCTGATCAGTATGAATTACAACGAGACCCAAATCGCCGTTCTGGATACACTCAATCTTCAGTCAATATTTGTAGTTGTCAAGGCGGTGGAACCGAGTATCTTATACACCGTGCATCTCACTTCTGTTGATTCTGGCAACATTCTCAACCATCATGACAGGCCCAAACTCAGATTTCTGACCCTGTTGCTTGACAATCAGTTCCACAACATTCTCATATCAATAATAAGTATTGTAATCGGACAAGGATACCCCACGTATCTAAGAGTCAGTCAAGGTTTTCACCTTGACGTCTTGTGAGCATAGGGGGAAACCGTCATAATACAATGGGGAATCTTTCACCATGTCTGATTCTTGATATCTTATCATCACATCCCCCAAACATAGCTATTGAGCATACCCTAGACGTGACCTCAATGATGCATGGATATTGCTCCTTCATTAGCACAATAGCAAATATGCATACTGGTTCCTCGGCGTCGAACCAGCTTTCCTTCCAATCGTACGTTTTGATTTGACCATTTTGAAGACTCTCAATGAATAGTCCACATGCGCACATCCCTCAATGGACCGGGAAAATATCTACCAGAGTTTGGAGACGTATCATGCGGGCCATGACTAACGGTTATAGCTGTCAAACATCTTGCCCCCAAATTCACGTCTCGTGAGGACACCGCAAGCTCTGGTTTGCAACCAGAGGTACCCCGCAACCACGTCGCAAAGTTGAGAATTGATTTTTCTTGAGCAGGATTTTAAATTTACAACTGCTCCGGTGGTGAGAACTGCCAATTATGAATTGTTTTGTTTGTCCATCAAGAGCAAACATAAGCATATCGACCTACTATCGACGCCACCGCTGGCACTTTAGGAAAGATGTTGAGGCCAGTGCGGTATGAACGCCGTCCTCCGGTCCAAGTATCGTTATCTTTCAGGTCAAGCTGAGGGCAATCATCGATATTCTGCTCATTTTATCGTACGTTTAACGTATCTTTATGTCAAATGTGACAACGGTTATTGGTGGAGGTTCACCGCACATATACCGGTATGGTAGACGCTCTGTAGTATTTTTATCTCACTTTATGCCAACAATTCTCTTGAAGCTGGTGCAAAACGAGGGCCCTGCCTTTCTTTGAACACGGCGCCAGTCTTTCCGTGATTGCGCATCCACGGTCCACATGGTCTTTATTGCCACGGCTGCTGTTATCGGCGGCGGCGATCCTGATGGTACCTCTCCAACACAGATTGCTCTCACCAATGACCAAGCTTGGAATACCAATGTACTTCTGAATCCTGAACATGTACCTACCTAACCTAGACCCGACCTACCACCACACGTGCGCTACAAATCCTCTTTTGCCAGACCGAGGGTAAGTTTAGATTATTCAGGGATCACATTCAAAGCAATAAACTGTGCCGTGGAAGGAATGCCAAACTGTTGCAGGATACTGATGTAATGCTCCGGAAATATTAAAGATGGGCCTATTACGAGCGTCTTCCTGATCATGTAGGTGGTGGTGGGGGTGGTGCTAGAAAACCCGACACTTTCCCCCCATAAATCAGTGCAACCTCATTACATACGTTGCAGATGTGAAAAGAACGGGCATAGTATTGGAGCCGGTGACCTCACATTACGAGTTTTTCAACATCTTGTTTCCTCGAATTCCAGCTTATAAACACACAGAGGTGTTCGTAACCAAGTGCAGACTTCGAGGCAGATCCCTCATTTCCGCGCCTAACTGATCAAGATCAGACAACAATCCACCGGGCCTTGGAGACTCCACAATTTGCCCGTGAAATGATTTGTTTGCACCTAAGCAGTGCGCTCGATGCTTCCTGCATTGGGCACGATTGTTTGAGAATCACGGCATATGTTCTCGCCGAGATTCACCTCCTGCTGAATCTACATAGACTGATTTCAAACCAGGCGCATGTACAAGTGGGAATTGATGCCGTGCTGTAACGAGTAAGACGATAAGATGGATTGATTGATAGTTCGAAAGTGATCCTCGAGCGCGCGGTTAGTCCGCTCGTCGGCTATATATACCCGTCCTCGGTCGGCGTAGGGTTAGGCCCTTCGCCAACGTCCTTGTCGCCGACTCCTGTCGGTCGGTCGATCGGGTCGCACATTCTTGTTAGCTTGTCCGCTAGTCGGCTCGTCACGTGTAGTCACCTGCTCCGATCCTTTGTCCTCGATCCTGTCGTTACCCTTACACGTGCACGGCTACGCTGTGACGAAAAACATGAAAATCTAATCCTGTGGGTTACACTCCTTTACCCAGACTAATCAATAAGCAATCCCATGTTTCATCTTTCACCGCATTTTCCGTCAATGAAGGGATTGCACCCCAGCGGCTGCCCAGTCACATGGCCAGCATCAACCAGGAGCTACTTCACTTGCGGATCCCAGGGACAGGGCCTAGGCCTTGGGGTGTTTCATTCCATGTTAAGTGAGATCGGATTTTCGGTTAAGTGAGATCGGATTTTCGGAGGGCCAGGGGTAGATGACACAGGTGTATATAAATCGATGTAGCGATCCATGCGCTGTGGAGCTGCCAGTGGCTTGTCAATCACTGAATCCAGATTATATTATAATACGTGCCAGGCAGTAACAACACCAGGCATACCACTTACTAATTCAAGTGCGTTTTGATTCCTTCATGTCCTTAAGCTTACATAGTATTTCTAACACCATATCTATCCTTCCCGTCATCGTAACAAAACACTAACTTCTGTCCTTTGGGATTGCATGGAAAGGACAAACAAAGGCTATGAATACAATCTCCACCTTATTAGCTTATGTGTCTGCAATTCTACGAATATCGATTTCCATAATACACATATGTGGATATTGATAGGTGTTTTTCCAATGCACAACTCATTGACCCCTAGCCTACACTTACCAACCACAGTCCGTACATGCGGAGGTAAAGTGTGAGAGGGAACGGTCTTAGTGTATCTGGTGACCAGACAGAAGAGGCATGATAGGTGCACAATAGGTAATAAATGATCTCGAAGTAAAGCGGGTCACGGCAATAGCCAGCGGAGCAAGTTATAGGTATCAAGGTATTTGTATTTACTAAAGAGGTAAGTGAGGGGAGCGAGCAGTTCTTATATACATGAGTATGAAGGAGCGAGCGAAACAAAAAAGCTCAGCGCAAATCCAGACCGTTGACGGGCTTATATCGTAGTTGCGCTACCCCACCCACATCCTTGCCGACAATAATCTAAAAATTCGCAATATGCAGAGTTACAGTCCGTGAAGGGAGTTTCTGGCTTCGTGAAGCCTCCTTCCTTTATTTCTTCATTTTTTCCATCCATCCGTTCGTTTAATCCTTCTAATCAAGCGAGACTCAAATCCCCGCAGCTAGCGCTTTGGTCAAGCAATTGGTACGAGTGCTCATATTTTTAGATGCTTATCTTTTATATACCGCTGACCCCTATGTACCTACTACCTAACCCACGAACTTGCAACCACCCACACTCCCCCAGCCACCCCTTGAGTTGGGTTTAGTATATAAGGAATGATCTATATCAATGTCGCCATTGCATCATGACAATGGACACTAGTGCTCAAAACTACGAAGCTTTACGTGAACTTTGGAATCTCTTGTAGAACCGGCCGGGTGGGAAGATGGAGGGTAACGTTAACGTGAAAGAGAACGTGAACGGAACTGTGAACTATAAATAGAATGGTCCTCTCCTGATCCCGTATATACTTACTCGGCAAAGTGTGGGAGGGACATCACAACACCCCACCGTAGTGATGTCAACACCCCCGAGAAGGAACTGTACTATATGCCTTGGTTGCTGGGAGGGGATGTCAGGGAACGTAGCGAGAGTGGTGGCAACGAAGGAGAGCGTCCAGGCGATTTCCACGAGGGAAGGGAGGTGGACGAGGAAGTCTGCGGTGATCTCAGGGCTGAGAGCAGCGCTGGCGGAGGGGGGGCGGTCTGCGACGGCGGGGAATGTCTTGTGGAGGTCGCCCGAGTGCTGGTCGAGGATGCCGGTTTCCTGGGCGATAGTGGTTTCGGCTGTCGAAACCAACGGAAATGCTCAAGACTCCTGTCTTCTTTACCAATTTCCACAACATATAAATGTGATGAAAAACCTCCTTACACGCTCTTCGCCGCAGATTCATTATGGATATTGATTATAATTAGATCTAACTACTTGTGAGTAAAGAACTCGAAGTTGGCAGTGACGTGGAATATATATATATACAATATTGAAATTATTCGGAAGCAGTTAGTTGTTATGTCGGCTATGTATACCTGCCCGCTTGTTTATATATATGCTAATACCCCGGCCAATGTTCACTTGTTTATCATCTGATGCTGATGTTGATGTCTCTCAGAAATAACAACTGGTTTTGGCAACGCTCATGACGTGGTGCCAAGGATGGCGTGTGAACGCGCTTGTAGATCGTGAGCCGCATTCATGGTAAAGGGATCGATCGATGTAGCTGGCGCTTCACCGCTATTACCACCTCCGCTGCCAACACTTCAACAAGAACACAAGGGATTTTGAGTCATCCACTTTGGCAGGTATCCTCCTCAGTGCTTCCGCCACCTCCTGATCTCACTCCCACCTCCTAACGCACCAAGGCCAAAATAACCCCTACAACTGCGCTGACCTTGCAACGCGTGCCTCCACCTCCCACTCATTTATTTCCCTAAATCAATTACTATGGTTTCCTCTAGCCGCGGCATAACTGTGGAAGATATCAGTGTCGGCGGCAATTGGCGGCAAAACCACCACTGCAGTGTCCCCGCACCGTCAAATCCTCCGCACAGGTACAGATTCTCTATTATACCCAACTCTTTGTGCACGCCTCATTACCGTCCCCATCCCCACCATTCCAGTTTGCATCCGTGCACTTAGATCCTACATCAAGGTCAATTGCAACCAATGCCAAATGGAGCATCAACACAAATATGATTTCTCTTAATCTTCGTAACTCCTGCGAAGAGAAGGAACCTTGCAGGCCCATGCATGGGTTGGTGGGGAGGGGGGCGGCTATGAAAAGTTCCAGCATGTCCAGGAATTGATTAGTATATTCCAGCCGTCGAATGAGCCATACAATGGCAAATAATTACTGAGTGAGTGCAAGTCCTAACAGCCAGACATAAATACATCTACATGATACCTCCCGTTGTGCCAAAAACTAATTGTAGGCCCTCAATTCAAGATGACCTTTCCCGGTAATGTAAGTTGCAAAAATGCGGCCCCCTTGAAGGCTATGTGCCACCGCCAACAACATCTTCAAAGATATTCCCACTCTATGGTCAACGTTTCAGTACCTCTTGCCAACAAGCTTGCCGCACCCATGCTTCTCCTCTGAAATCCTGCATGTGCGGAGCGAGAGGGGTGAATGCACTTGCCACTTGGAGCAACATATATATCCCCGGTTTTGCAACCCATCATAAACCAAGGGAGGGTGGAAAATAAGTTTGGTCCATTGGCTGTTGTGAGGTTGTTTTCTAAGGTTCCGATTCTTCTGGTATTTGGAACGTTTTCCCACTAATTGGGCCGAATGTATATACCACGCGGGGGGACGCCAGTACAAGAACCTTGCATCGACAATAATGGGAACAAACGTTACTGATCGCAGACGCAGCACCAGCCCCCTGCGCAAATTCAGCAGATTACTGCTCGAAGAGGCTCTCCTACCGCGCCTTCCCGCTTCACCGCCCAGGCCGCAAGATGTTCAACCACCTCCAGCCATGGTCCCACGCCCCTTACCCCATTCCGTTCTCCGGAGGCGTTGCAATGCAATTCTGGTGCTGGGGGCGGTGTAGACTGAGATCAGCTGATATGGCCGTTGTTCGCGTCTTATGAAACCTGACCGTTTGGCCGAGCGGTAAAGGTAGGCTATTGGAATTGAAGGCCCGCATTCGATTGACGGGTTAAGCGACCGGGAGCAGGGTTGTCGGATGCAACTCTTGATTCCCCGGTTTCATATTAAACAGTGTCTGTATTATAGAGTCTTCCTCGTTTTGCAGTTGTGGGTGAAATTGTAATGCTTGTCAGGCGTCGGCGGAGGACACTTCAAGATATCATATTTTACCGATCAGAGATATCCCTGAGAATCAACACACGGATTCACATCGTCCGCACCTCCGCATACCCATGGCAGCGAGGACATGTGTTCTGAGCTATCCCGCAAGATCGAACATTGGGCAATGGCTTGAGCCTTCCAGCAATATTACTGGATGGCTCAGATTGCTGAGATGTCGAGCTCCTTTGGTGGCGGGAATGAGGAGAGAACCTTCCCAGCAAGCTGAGAGGTTAGGATTGACGGAATGTTTGCAAACCAGGATTGATCTGGTGGGTGCTTGCCCCGGCAGCTACTTCCTCCGCCCCCTCCTTCACCGGTCTCGATTACCTTCCCTCAGTACAAGTCGGAAGGGAATGCGGAAGGGGAAATGTCGAGCTGGTGCACAGCATTAAACACCCACCCCGTGTGTCGCTGCTCAAACCCAGGGGAATATACACCTGTACACCTGGCTATCATGGCATCGGCCATGCCAAGGGCGGTTGTGCACTCTGAGGTCATCTGAAGCCAGCACAGCTTCCCTGGTTCTCCGACGATCCCCTCCACCACAATCTTGATATCCACCTTGGACTGCGTACTGCAAATGTCCACTCTCTCACCGCGCCCCCAGCAGCTCCCAAGAACGCTCCTACAACCACCACGCAAGGGCCTTGAAAAATTGCGCAATCCCCCCCATAGTCCAAAAATGTCTTGATCGAGGCGTTGTGGAATTGAATTGCAGAAAGACATATATTCCACACGTACTTCGGATTTACACAAATCCAAAATGCCGATACTGCGAGTTGCCATGCCAACTGCGGACTGTTGGTGGCATAGGGGCTAGCAAGGAGGAAGACAAGGCCATCAAGATAATGGATTAAATTGCATCCTTTGCAGTAACGGGGCATTGAATCAACGTTTGGACTTGAGTTTGGGGGAAAGAAATACTTTGAAACCCAATCCGTGAGAAGGTTCGGCGTCAAAGGTAAACTTATATTTGGCAAGAATCATAGCCTCAGCGAAGTCAACTTCCGAGAAGCTTTGCTTGTCGGCCATCAGTTCTTGACAATAGATCTGAGCTGGGCCGAACAAAGGTGGATAGGAAAAGAGAGGGTCAAGCATTTATGTGTTTATCCAAGGAAGCGGGAGTGCATTGGAGGATTGATTTGTTTTGTTGTTCTCGATGACACACTAATTACAAAACGATGGAAGGATCCATGCACACGGTGTAGAGCTGGCTTAATTTTCACTCTTGAATCAAGAAGATATGATATCACTTGCCGGTCAGTATTGCAATCCGGGTAGCGTACCACTCACCATGTCAACCCACGCCTTGACCGCAGTTTGATTCCTAGGTGTCTACGTACTTCAAAGATCCATTCTCTCATTCCCGCCACCTCAACAAAACTGAAGCTTCCGTAATTTGAAATTGCAAGGAAGGTACAAGGGCTCATAAATCACCATCCGGACATGCGGAGTTAGAGTTCATGGAAACGTTGACGGTATTATATTCTTGGTGCGCCTATCCAGCCCACCAATAACCTCCTATCCATTGATCCATGCTGACGATATTACAGGAATGAGCATGCGGAGTTACAGTTGGTGAAAATATCTGGGTTCCTGAAGCTTAATTCCTTCCTCCTACCCCCCATCCTCCCAAGCCCCGCCCACGGTTCCTTCACCCCCGGCAGATATTATAAATATGTCCATTGACCCAAGAATATACAACTTCCCACCCATCCATCCTCCCAGCCACAATTATTTCATTGCAACCAGGATTGTAAGCAGTCCGGAAATGTTGCTTTCTGTGCCGCTGCTTCCCGCACCTGCACTTAAGAGAAGCGGAGCGTAGCGGGTCCAACCGCCTCCCAAAGTGGTGATGTCGACATCCCCAGAGGGGTACTACACCATCATCGTGGCGACGAAGGAGGGCATCCAGGCAATGTATTTGAACGAGGGTAGGTGGACAAAAAGGTGGGGGTGTTGGCAGCATAGGTCAGTGATAGGAAAAGGCCCCTGATCACAAATGCCTTTTGGCGGCTAGCTGGGAAGCGTTGTATTGCCATGTATATAGGTATACGTATATACGTTATAGCTACTGTAGCAGCTGCACTCCGGAATATCACTACGGCACAGTCTTTTAATTCCAAGTCACTTCCCAAATGTGAGGAACACGTACCACTTTGGTGAAACTGCCCTCAAGTGTTAACTCCATGTTATGTCCGCCCATTTACACTCTTCAAGGGCTAAGAGAACTGCAATCGAAAGGGCAATTGATAATATTACAACTTTAATTTTACGAATACAGATAATCTATGATTATATTGAAGGGAGCCGAGCCAAAGAATCTGTTGATAAAGTTAGTAAGTGCAATGTGTGTAGACATAAGATTTGGATCTTTTGATCAAGAATATATTCCAATTCCGAATACCTCTGCCGGCTAGGCTAGGAAGATTAAGCATGGCTCTGTATATACGTCTACCTATATATCTATACCTCATAACTAATATAGCTGGTCATCATACGTAGTATAGTCCGGGCAGCAATATCATCTTCAATATTAATTTATAATTAATCGGGGTATACATATATTTGTGTTGAACGCATGCGCATATATGCATGCAACAATACATGAACACTACCAATAATACTGGTTTGTAAGTGTTGGGTCCCATACAATTGCAAGCTTATAGCTAGCACTATCTTCAACCTATAGTCATAATCAATACCAATTATGGCGGTTTGGTGTACTGTTTCTTCTCAAATTGCAATGTATAATAGATTTCTAACTTTCTCTTTTATCAGTAACGTAAAAGAACACTGGATATTGATATCTATTGCTTGATTAAACCAGCTGCACGCGGTCTTTATAATTGCCAAATTGATTGTAAAACTAGAAATCAATTGCTTAGCTATAGTTCATTCAGGGATCCGCGTATATATATGGCAGCAGTGTTCAAGAGGAAGTTGGGTGAAAGGAGAAAGGGGAAGGCCTACGTGCAAATGAATTGGCAGTGTGTGCAACACTCAATTACAGCTAGTTTGACAATGAGAAATGTCAATGAATGTATATATTATTTGTGAGTTCCTATTCTAGCACACAGTTGGGTTTGTCAAGGAAATGAACATAATACTGTTTTTTGCATCCAGAACTCAACCTTTGGTTATTATAACTGGTTTTGGTACATTATGTCGCTTCGTCACTTGTGTGTTCTTAGGATACGATACCATTTCAAGAGATTACTGCTCCGGATCCGGCGTATGTGGACGAGCAGCTGTTCGGCTCTGCGGTGGTATAGATATGTTGACTGGCAAATAAAATGATTGCGTAAACCATGTATCATAATTCACTTATAGTGACTACTGTGACCACTGGGGGCTATAATGTTGAAATATCAGATAGATATCAAGACAAGGGAAAAATATCAACACGGCAATTACGGGGCACTGCGCTACATGGTATTGACTCATTGCAATTGTAAAGGTTGTGAGATAGATCTGATAGATAGATAGATAGACAGTACTTACGTTATGGTGTAAATTAAAGATAGCTCTATAGATTCCCGGAGTTGGAAATATAGATATATATCCAGAGGCTCAGGAGGAAAATGGATGACATTTATGCTGGTCAACTCTTGTCTGTCAGAATTGAGCGTCAGGAAGTCGTTGCCCAAAGGATCTAGCAAGTACTAGGGATATGGATCTTATGCATGCAGCTGATATATATTATATATAGGACAGCGGATTCTACCGCACACCATTGTTTGAATATATATATATATATATCACCTTTGTGGTCAATGCATGTAGGATTGGATGTGGTATATATACTCAAATAGATCGATTTCAGCTCCAAGATTTTGAGTTGGCAATTGATATCACAATCAGGTTTAAATTGGAAAACATGGTATTTGGAGGGGGGGGGAGTGGGGTTTCAATCGATCGTCATTAATGGCGCGGCTTTATCATATTTAGTTTGTGGCCTCGGCCGTTTCTTTCTAGGCTGCAGTGCGTGCAACGTACAACGTACACGCGAGATTGAGTAGTGAGGGACAAGGGGAGTAAATGCTAGCACCTGGCGACGGATGTATTCTATCTCCATAAAGAATCATTGAGCACATCTATTACTCTCAATAAACCACCAAACCAATCTGTCCCTTGTCAAGACTCTAATCGTGATTGGCAAAGATCGAATCGATTTGCACTGAATTCAAGATATTGGTCCAAAACAATCAATCATTGTGACAACACGTTTGTGACATGTGCCATGGCAAAAGAAACGATCCATGATAAGTGTTATATTGCGTCGGGAGCGTTGATGCATCCTAGTACGTGCGTCCAAATCCAAAGGGCAGTTGAGATTTCAGACCACTAAACTAATGGGTATATAGTACATCTATACCATGCCGCTCTTTATTGTTTGAATTGTATATATTAGATTCAACAAAATATATCGATATATATATAGGACGATAGTTCTCACTGTGAAGAGCACTAGCTATATTGCTATGCTCCGCTTATTGTAGACCTCCCTTTTCCTTTTCCAACTTGCTGTATACTGGTTTGGTTTATATATGTGGGGTTGATTGATTGGTTTACATTTTGACAATTGTAGAGACTGCCGCTCCAGCTTAATCCCCGGATTCGACAATTTATATTCAAACTAACTAGTCTTCTCGCCTGAAACTTGATCTGTTCGTGCATACCACAAAACATCATGGCGATGTTTAAAATACCCCTTCATGCATCTGTTCTCTCTTCATGCGAGGATAACGATGGCCAGTGGCGGCAGATTTGATCATATATATTCAAGCTTACGGAAACTGAATTGATTATGAACTATTTATAATTTACCTGTATTGTTGAAAATGGGAGGGGGTTACGTTTGAACATCCGCAGTTCCGATCAGGTATTATATTAGTGAATGCATATTGATGCCCAAGAACATATATACATATATATACTCAATACTAGCTACTGAGGCAACAACTCCCGGGAGCCAAAATCAAAAATTACAATTGACATCTGCTTCTTATGCAATGCATCACGAGATCGATCGGCGCTTCAGTCAACGTCTTGCCGGACATCTTGTACCACCATGTGGAAGACTTGCAGTGCCACAACTATGAATTCCACTTCATAAGGTGCCAGTGGCAAAAGGCATCAAGTCTCCATACGGTGGCATAGGTGAATTGGAGTCACGTTCTCCTCAAGTAAAACTTTATCATGAACTTCAAGTCCCCTCACGCAGTTATATATATAGGCATGACCTGTCCACTGAAATCAATATAATATATATAATAAAGAAAAAAGTCCTGTGTCAAGCCAGCATACATTCATGCCCTCGCGGGAAATTCCGGCTTGCCCATTTTTTGTGGAGCATTTATCGGGAGCACTGGTGTACAAAGAAAGGCATTTGGACTTTGACGGACGTACTAGGATATATGCTCCTGACGTACTCTTGATATGTATACATCACTGCCGGTCGATTTAGTTCAGCTTCAGATCCATGAATCGAAGATGGAGTTCTGTTTTCCACATATGAAGTTACGTATGTCCAGCTCAAACCTCCTCGAGCTCGAGTTCATTCATCTTTTCACCTCCATTAAGTGGAAATTGGTTCCGAAACGATACCAATTGTACTAGTATGTACTTTCTTCGCTCCTCCATCTGGGATTAATTATAGGTGGGTACAAGAACAATTATATATTCACATGTATCGCCTGAAGCGCTGCCCATATTGCAAGTGGACGGTGTGGAACGAGAATATTGCATCACAATACGTCCAGGGAGGTTGAGCACGTATGGCAGAAAGCATAGGGGTAAACCAAATCCCCCATTATAGTATTGGCTTGCTTCGAACGTAACGGCATGAACTATTGCAATGATTGTTCAACTCATTTGTCTTACGTGGATGCAGTCTGATCGATCAGGAGATTGAGTAAGTTCCGAATATATGCCATATTTATACATATCGCATAGATAGTAGTGGACTTGCGAGATGAATCTCAAATAAATGTAAACCCTTCTTTTTTTAAATCGATCTCTCTTTGGCATTATTCATTTCACCATGTGCACAAGTCACAACCATTTTATTACGTGAACAATAATTGATTGTTGCAGACCAATATCTGTAATCCAGGGCTCTCGGGTGCAGGATTGGAGTTTACCTCATCGAGGGATCGATACTTTGGTGTGGTCGATCAACGTTCACTGGAAATAATACATATCATATGCTCAATGATCGTTATAGATATTTGCAATATATCCTTCGCAATTGGTGCTAACATTCATCACTCCTCATGCACTAATTACTTACTCAATGTTGCCGTACGCCGTATGTTGCACGCAGCTCCTGCAAGGAAATGGCCGTAGCCACAAACATAATATGATAAAACCGCGCGCTTCAATTCATGCCAATCAATTGAACCCCCCCCCCCCCCCCCCCCTCCCTTCCCTCCCAATTACCACATCTCTCAATCCAAACCTGACATGAATCACAAATCGCAAAATCTTAAAACTCGCTTGAACCGATATCGATATACTTGACTTAATTAAATACTGGATCCAATTCATAGGCCTCCCTCCGTTTATGATGTCATATCAGCTACATCCATGGAATCAATGTCCATATGCCTATAGCTAGTACTTTCTGCATTTCTTGGGTGCGGAGAAATTCCCAAAATCTGATTTTGACTAGATAGACTAAACTTCTATTATGCGAGTTCCTCTTGAATCTAGACCCTGGATATATATGAATATATATATCAAACCCCAGTAAGTTATAGAGCCACCTGGACTCAACTTTGCACCAGAACGTAATTACCCTTACTGGTTATATAGATATTGATCTCTCAATCTCGAGTCCACTAACTTTACAATCCCCAGGAGCCCGATCGATACCATGCAACCATTTTTCCAGTACGTACTTGTCGATACGTTCAAATGCCATGTCTCGATATCTACTTGATATTTAAACATCAATTTTGAAGCACCCAGTATAGGTAGCTTGTCTGTATTGCTCAATGGTGCTATATAGTTCCACAATTCGTTTTGCCAGAAATATCCTGGGTTCACGATATATATATAAATGTGCCATGGCAGATCCGAACCGCCATTCATCTTCGTAAGCCTGATCCGGAAGAGTAATTAATCCTATGGAAATGTCTCGTTTCCGTAGAAACCATAACTTACAAAATGGGATTCCCCAGAAAGAATTGCTTTCAATAACTGGAAGTTTGAGTTCTTGATGTGCATGGCAAACAATAAAATGTGATGTTTAAGCTTTGTTCAAATTTGCTGTGAGCTCTAATTGGAAGTTACAAATGTCATTGCAGAACGAGGATATTGTACAGTACAGAAAGGTAAGTCCCTCCGATCGGAGTCAAACCGGTGGCCAATGGATGATCTGAAATGTCTATTACAGTCCAGTGTGATACCAATTACACCACAAAGGGGTTCTTGTCAATTGAGCCACAGGGGTACCTGTCGTGCCCACTAGCAGCACAACACTATCGACATCCTCGAAACGCTATTATGTTGCTTAATTAGTACACTATTGGCAAGGGGCTGGGTATTTGCGCGTGTATTTTGTTCACCAAAAAACAATTCTGCCGAAAGGTTGTTGACTTCATTGAGATAGCGGATCATGCTTCGAGCATTCCTCGTGGGGGATTTCCCCCCAATTAATCACCCTGAATTCTCAATTCACAATCCTGCACGCCCAACAACATGTACAACCTCTCCGGGCCTCTCTTGCAAGCGCAAACACGATACATGAAAAATAAAAGAAACCTAATCAGTTTGATTGTATTTCATATTCAGTAACCTCGAGCAAGAATGGCAAAAACATTTCTCCTTTGTTAGCCAGGGGGTGAAAAGAGAAAGGATGGAAGGGTAAAGAGAGGAGGGGGGAGGAGAGAGGAGGAGAGGGGGGAGTGGCGGACGGACCGTTGCTAGCACTATACTTACCCCATTCTACAGGAAACCTTTGGAGGGCGGGCTGAGTGAGGGAGCAACAAAGGCAGAGGTCAGTTGGTGAATAAGCCAATCGTTGTTGAAGCAGGGCAAGGAAAGTGTGAGTGACCGGGAAAGGCTGACTCGCAAGGGGGGTGCGTTTGGATCGTGGATGGGACTCCCACTCTTGAAATAGCATTTCGGCTTGCCAAGTACAAAAAAACCAACAAAGCAAACTCCGTAAGTGTTGCTTGCCCACCATAGGCAAAACAACGGCCACAACCACCCAGCAACGAAATTTGCGTTCCCTGTAATTTACCCTTTGATATGTCTTGGGCTGGGGAGGAGGAAGCGAACCGGCAAGTGACCAAGTTGTGAGGAGATCGTCGACTGAAACACATCCATCCGTGAAGGGATATCTCCACCCATACCACCTGCCATAATCTATCGTCATTCTTGCACTCCCAGTACGATTCTTGGCAGTGAACAGCTTCCCGGCGGAGAGAGCACCGGCAAAGGGGCTAGGTGTAGTATGTAGAACACCCGGGTGCCCCAAAAACTATTCATTACTCAATAGGTGAACCTCCGATGTTAATGAACAACAGTGAATCACAAACCAACAACCAATTACTGGGGTTTCCAAACACCGCCCTCCCCTACTTTCTTCCATGATTGGTACATATTCCGCCACCACCAGCCACGCCCCCAGCCCGTCCCACCATGCACACTTTGCTCTTGGAATTTTAATTCTCAATCCCGTTGGACACACCAATATTGTTGCCGAAGTGCTTGGTACCCGCCACCCCAACCCCACCCCACCACACCCCCAGCGCCGGCCCTGATTGTCCAACCCTCCCTCCTAATTTACGGTTCCTGGCCGGTAAAGCGGTAGTCACTTTTTCCATCACCGCCGCCGTCCCTCCTTGCTCTACCCATCTATCCGAACGCCAACGCAGGTAAAACGTGAAGCCCCATCGCAATTCCGACAGTAATGCTCCCATCTCAAATGCGTGTCCCAATTGTGGCCAAGCGGCGAGGGGCAAGCACAACCTGTATCCTGCCTTAATTATTCAAACCTATTCAAGTTACCTATTTTTAACCTTTTTTTTTTCACCCCGCAATAAAATCCCGAAATATTGTACAAATCGATATTCTTTAACCTTACAAAAACATTTCTGGAAATCACTCCAGAGTGTCGAGTTGGTTGGGTTTCTTGGTTGGATAAACTTGAATACCGAAAAGCAGGTATTTTTGGAAATCGAGGGATATAGATTTTGGTTTTCGGCAATTATACTAGTATATGTAATTTTTTTGTTTTTTAAATTAGGTGTAAGCGCATAAATAAAATTCGATTCCTGCTTGTTTGTTTAAGAGCTCAACGGTCCAAACTGCACGGCAAGCTCTGACAGGTCAAAATATTCGATTTTTTCCAAGGGCAGAGGGTACTCAATTCCCAGGCTTATATTCGATCGATATTTTTAAATGAGATTTTCATCGGGAATCCTAGTTTTCAATACCCCCAGTCTTAGCCAGGACTGCATATTCAAATGTCCGAAAAAGCTGGTATGCGCTTGCTCGCCAGATCCTAAGGTATCAGCGGTCGTTGTAAGGGTGGAAAGTCCTTACTAGATATATCAATCCATTTTGAGAACATGATATTAATCAATTTCTTTAGTGAGCGTGCTGAAACAGGTGCAATTGAGAGTAATTTTTTCTCGTGAGGGTAACCTTCATTCAATCATGCAGGAAGTGACCAACGCAATACAGGGATATTGTCGATTCATTATCTACATTTAGAAGAATTAAATCAAGAACATTAGTTATTACCAATTAAGGTGCCAATTAAACCTTCCATCAACTAAATACAGGGCTATAACTGCTGTCCTGTCATTGACGACAAATCGGTGCCTACACAAAAAACAACGTTTGGGAATTGACGGTGGATTGATTGTCAATGAGTCGACGGTTAATCAAGCAATATTTACAAGATGGATTGGCATAAGAACAGGGAGGATTCTATACAAGAGAACCCCACGACACGAGCTTGGGAACCTAAATCACCACCAGCCTGACGTGAGGCTTCTGGGGGGTTTGCGGGCCGCAGTCTCAAGATCCTTGTATAAAACAAATATATGCAGGTAAAGTCCATGTCTTTACATCCTGTGTGGACAATTATCACAAATTTGATATATAATGCTCATGGTTACTGACGAACCCTTATCTTAATGTAAAACCAATCATATGCATGCTCTTGCAATACTACCGTCAGTTCGGGTCTAGACGCATGTATATTTCGATGAGCACATACGCTACAATAAGGACAATGTTTTGTTTACATTGATTGACCTGTTGGAAGTACCACTTGTTAACCATCCACTCGATCATGCAAAAACCACTTACGCAAATCGGCCGGCTCTTGTACCGTAAACGCCGGCAAACAAGCATATCTCAATCTATTAGCACATATTTGCTTATAAGCACATAATTTCTATTGTGGCCGAACAGCTGGGAGAGCATGATATATATGCATGTCACGCTACTTTAAGCATTTGAGGCAGAAACGCATTATCCATTCAGAAAGAGAAGGCAAAAATTCTGGAATGTGCCATTTTACAAGCACATATAACATCCTCTCAATAAGCACATCCTGTAATTACCCTTTTAATATTTCCAGTTCCTGGTGATCGAAAGGCATCCGTGTTGCAAACCAGCGATTGAGCACTGCAGGGTCGTTGCATAAATGGAATATATGCATGTAGCGGGTATGCTTATAACATGAGTCAACAAGGTGGAGGTCCGTCAAGATCCTTCCATGTAAGCCTCAAGTTGGGGGGGACGTATATACGCCAAGAGGTTAGTCATGCCTACCACCAAGCCTCCATCTACTGGGCTGCCCATAGGGTATATGTATTCAATTATTTAACGTCTTACGGATTATAGCATCGAGATCTACGGTGAGTCTTGTATGTCATTGAATATGCCTGCTAAGTATTGCAATCTGAAAATATATTAACAGGCGTTCAGACCTAGAAGGATATGTATGCCCTTTGAGTTTGCAGGTTCGCGTTTATTTTCCAAATTGCTCTTTTACTTCTTTATTTTTGTCCCAATTCCCTGTTCTCTTCATTACCTCCCCACCAGCTATCACGTTCGGAGTCCTTTGTTATACGTTCCGTAGAGCATCTCCGCCATGTTTCCGCAGGAGGTAACCCAACGATATTCGGCCCAAACACATGACCCTCCGGTTGCGGCACTGCTCATAGACAACTTAAGGACACGAATTGCATAAATACTGGCGGTTAGTTTATGCTTGCTGCAGGCTTGGAACGTGGGAGTGCAACAGATGCATCTGGATACATTAAAGCCAGCAAAGAAGTGTTATTGCAAGTGGGGATAACGTAAAAGCTGGCGATAGTCTTGATGAATTTCAGGCCTTGCCGCAAAAATAGGAATAGCATCCTTTCTTTACAAAATGTACAGCAGCCTTTTAGCGCAGTACTGTTTTATTGGTCAATTTTTACAGTAGGTGTACCAAATATTCGTAATCAGCCAAGCAACCCAAGGAGATTCTTCAAAATTCATATGTTTTGAATATTGAAGGGTTTGCATAGGCCGTCTGCACCAGAGGTCACACCGGGGCTGTTTTTTTGTTCCAATATCATCATGCAAAGATATATTTAAACATAGATCCATGCTTCAGGTCATGAAATGGCCCCTGAGTTACAGAACCAATGTCAATTGCAATCCTATCGGTATTTCAGCTTGTCATGTTCAGAGTACACTCAGTGATGGCTATAGCGGTTGTCTAAATATCCAAACAGATTTGAAATAATTACGTATGTGTTAATTTCCATCAAATTACTACGGACGCTCGGAATGCAGATTCACAAACTACTAATGATATGGTATATTGTCTAGAAACGCCGTAAGCGTAGCTTAATTTTGGGTACGAGAAAACGCTATGTTTTTTAACGAGGGATTTAGGCCTTTAATATCCGGACTCACCTAATCAAGGAATCATGATCTCTTATTGAGGGCAATTGCCATCTTGCGGTAAGCGGTGCCAATTCAAAACCGTATTTTTGGAAACAGCCTGGGTCCTGTTTGCAGGCAGCTTGGGCTTGTGGTTATTGCCTATAGTTGTTTCTATTGTGCAGTTGATTCATAATTCCCGTTGACTCATATACCTTACGCAGCCGCCGCGTAGCCTCTACGCAGCCGGCGGCGCTGCTATTCTATTCATGTCTTTCTAGTTCCATAGTCCGAGAAGGATTTCTATATCAGGAGTCCTTTCCCCTTCTCGTCTTCTCTTCTTTTCCTTTCCTCTGCACGCAACAACTTGTCTCTTTCCCTGAATTGTATCTTAACAAGTTCTCATTCAAATATACTTTATACTCTCCTCTTCCGTAGCCTAGACAGCCCCTCCTGACCCCGCCTTAACTACGTCCCATGCCCAGTACCTTGACCACCTGCCAATCAGTCATTCTTCCAGGCAGTGCCCCAGAACCCGCAGCTGTGCACCTTCTTGCCCAAGTCAATACCTACACCCTCGCCATCTTCAACTGCCGCTACCCCCCTCTCATCCACGCCTATCGTCCCTCTTGGCACAGACATAATGGTACCTTCTTCGGCCGACGAGATCCTGTCACTGGCACCTGGTCATCACAGTCACCCTTCAATTCCACCAACATTTTGTATGGCTCAACAGGATGGCCCCTGGCTAGCACATTGTTCTAACAATGTGCCCAAAACTCAGCTAACACGAATCTCCCCTGCACCTTAATCTTAGTACAGGCTACTCATTTTTGTATGGGTTACCCTTCAATCTTACCAAAATCTGTATGGGCCAGCAGGATGGCCCCTTGCATCCCACCATCATAAACCTGAGAACCCAAGGTCCACTAAAGCAATCCATACAAGAAAGTTTACCCACAGGCCCACTTGGGCAAACCTCACACACCTACCCCACCAACCCGCACCAAAAAAAATTGGAATGGGTTACTAAATTGTATGGGTTAACTACCTCATCCTGCAGGAATTCTTTATGGCAAAGTGGGATGGCCTATATTTCCACTCAAATCGCTTGGGTAACCCACACCGATTTTTGTATGGGTTACCATGGGATAGAGGGGGTATCCCGCCTGATAATATACTCTGGCTCCTACACTTTGATTTCCCCCTATCTACTTCAAATTACCCTCAACTCACGTTAAAAGCACTTGCTGGGTCAAGAATCTGATACGCTTTGGCATAATCAGATTGTGCAATTCAGGATCCGTTTCCCAAGGTTGACATCACACCTCACTCAATTGACAATGCGTCCCAGCAAGAGCTATCAAAGCCTTGTGTGCTCCCTCCATGAGTCCTCGAGTGCTTCCGCCAGGATGCCTTGTGTGCTTCCGCTATGAGGCCTCGAGTGCTTTTGCTATGTGGCCTTGTGTGCTCCCGTCATTGGGCCTCGAGTGCTGCCCCTGTGATGCCCCAAGAGCTGTTGCTGGAGGCCTCAAGAGCTATTGCCTAGAGGGTCATGTGCGGTTGCTTAGAGGCTACGAGTGCTGCTACTGTGATGGCAATGAGGTCTGCAGTAATGAGGTTTGGAGTGCTGCTGATATCAGGCCTTGAGTGCTGCCGCTATGACGCCTTGAGAGCTATGGCCTGAAGGTGTCAAGTGCCTCGTCCATTAGGCCTCCATTGCTGTTGCCTGGAGGACTCTAGTGCTCACGCCATGAGGCCTAGAGTGCAGGCCGGGAGGCAGTACTGCAGCCGTGAGTGGATGGCCGCGGTCCTGAGGGAGTGCTGCGGCACCGGGAGTTTGTGGGCTGGGCGCGGGGGTTAGGGGCGCAGGCTGTGCTGCGGGGCCCGCAACCATTTTTCGCTAAACTCGCTTGGTGCATGCGGGCGCGGTTTCGGGCCGCCAGACTCGGGCCGGGCCGGGGGCTGAATACTTCTATGGATTTGTATGTATGTATGTATGTATGTATATAAATTTACTCTCTCACGCACAATTGCCACGAGATGAGATGCATAAAGCACGAAACAGATGTATTGTTATGCAATGTAATGAGAGTCAAACTACCTGACTGACTATACCTAGCTACCCAACTACTATAACTACCTGCCGAACCAATTATTATTCCATACCAACCAACCATGATTACAATAAAGCGGCGGCGGCAGGGGGAAGGTGAGTGCAGATGAGGTTCTGGAAATCTGCGACAGTCTTTGTGAGGTGAGCAACTGTGCCCTCGAGCTCAGAGATGCGGCCTTCCATCTGCTTCTTCTCCTCCGCGTGCTGCATCCTCTCCGTCTCATGCCTCTCCTCCAACACCCCCTGTCTCCACACCATCTCCGCAACCTGCTCCTTCAGCTCCTCCACCTCCCTTTCCAACCCATCCCTCTCATTCCCCACAACCTCAAATTCGCCAAACTCCACCGCCATCCCCTCCCTCCTTAGGAAGGCAATATACCGCTGAAACTCGCGCCTCTGCCATGCGGGAGTCACCTTGTCGTCGCATGTATCACGCATCGTAGCCCACGCGCCACTCGCACCCCCGGCATTGATCGCCCCTTCGACCGCCGCGGCCCACCTCCCTGGACGGGTCCATGCCGCTGAGGGGGTGGTGGTGGCAATGGCGGTAGTCATGTTGGCGATGTCGATGCCGTTGAGGAGATACTGCACCAGGAGGCTGAGATTCCGTGCCGAAATGTGCAGGAACCTCGCCGGGTTATTGGCCATGAAGGTGAGCGTCCATGCAACTTGCTTCAGCGAGGGGTTGTGGACGTGGAGGTTGGCGCTTGTCGATGTTCTGGCAACGGCCTGGAAGAGCGTGAGGGCGTGGGCGCCAGGGAGGGCGGACGTGGCGACCTGGGAGCGGGAGGCGTGCAACGCGGAAAAGTGCGTGGTGAGGATGGCGGTGTGGTGCTTGAGCCAGTCGAGGTAGAAGGCGCGGCACTCTGTGAGGCCGCGGCTGGAGAGCTTGTCGACGTGGCTGTGGAGGCCGAGGGCTTTGAAGAGCTGTCGCCACAACACAACACAACACACATCAGTAGGGGCAAGGGGGGCATCACGCGACCAGGAAACACTCACCGCGGCGGAAATCTCCCTGATGCACATGCTCGCACACATCTCCTCCCGCTCCCCCGCGTCTACCTTCCCCTGCTGGTACGCCACATTCTTGCGGCGCAGCTCGGTGTCGTCGGCGGCGGTGCTGGTGATCACGTGGGCGGTTTTGGTTTTGGCGGGGAGGGCTCTCCAGGCGCTGTTGATGTCGGGGAAGATGGTGTTGGGGGGCGGCAGCGCGGCGGGGGGGCTGATGTCAACGATGATTACTTTGGCGGAGCGGGGGGGGGTGCAGGGGGGGGGGCGGGGGGGGTGAACGAGGCCTGGTGGAGACTGTGTGTGTGGGTGTTGAGACGATGTTGTTGTTGTGATGTTGTGATGCAGAGATGGAGATGTGCGTGAGGGAAGTGGGGCGCGGGGAGGTGTGTGCGTGCGCGTGCGCTGCGCCGCTAGGGCCCGTTCAGGGCAAACTCTCTCGCACGCATCGTGGTGTGCGTGCGTGCGTGCGGTGGGGATACACTAGACGCATCGGCAGCCACGTGCACGCATCATGGGAATGGCAATCTGCGTTCCTAGTCATGATTGAATGTCGTGACGGAAATGTCTACCGCTCATTGCATGTATGGAGCGGGATGTGATGTGACTCCTGCTAGGGACGCACGCAGGTCCGATTCCTCGATGCGTCATGGGTCATGATTGGGTCAAGTTAAAATCTCGCGAGCATAGTGGAGTACTATTGCACGGAGTCAAAGTTCTTCAACCTCGTGGCTGCATGTTTGACTGCTGCTGGCGACGGTGAGGAGGTTGGTGCTTGAGACCCGACGGTCAAGGGGTGGATGACGGCCGAGATGGTCAAATTGTCGATGTTGATGGGCAACGAGGGGCAGGAGCAAGGGAAGATGTTGTCTTATACCTCCACATTGTGCGCGGTGCCCTGAGTGGAAAGGGAAGCATGACCTCTGTGGCCCCTGGCCGCCGGAAAAATCCACACGGACCCTCTTGTGTTGTGTGGGAGAGTATGAGGCCATATCCATGCCCGCGGAATGCACATCAACAAAGAACCAGCACCTCATCAAACCAGCAAAACACACATCATTTCACGCAAAATGGCTGCGGGTGGTGGCGGTGGTGGTCGACGCGCGCCACCCATGCCCCTGCGTGGCGTGGTGTGTATATCCTGCAAAACCTCCCGAGGAACAGAGAACACGGTTAGCCTGCAGATTAAGAGCCGAACCGCAAATCTAGGGAAAACATTGCACACGAAATATAGGATTGGCACACACATTTAGGTCGACCCTTTCTGAATGTTCAATTCGTGGTGCATTCTGCGCTCCGCTTAAGCCCGGCCCTGTAGACAGACTGCTTCTATGGTCGAGTCGATTCAGCGGAGGAATATCCATCTATATACGTACCTAGGTAGTTACGTATCAAATACGCCACGAGGCGCTGAACACCTTCAAAGACCTGGATTCCGTCATACTTGGATCCAACTTCTACAAAGTAGGTGGACCTGGTGTCTTCACTTCTGGGGGCGATTGCAGACACCTCCACCTGGGGCCTTGGACATTCAGCACCTGGAATCCTCTTGGCCATCCCAAAACGCTGACTTTCGTGGACGATATTAGGGACCGAAGCTAGCTAGCTAGCGCAATTGTGACCCAGACCCATGCTGTTGGAACTTGACAAGCATCATCTGATTTTTGGAATGGAATATTCGCCTGCGATATTGCAAGACTGGAGCGCCCGCGGGGAACGTTATCGATGGTTTTGTTCATGGCGGCATGGCAGTAGTATGGCGGGTGTTGCATTCTTGTTTGTTTTGGGCAGAGGCTTGCTCGATGGGCTGGGTAGGTATGGCTGAAGGGTTTTCTGTAATTCCGGAGCATATGGTTGGATGATTCACCTTGCGAGTTCTTCAACCACTGCCGGTCTTCACCTCCACCAGAACTGCTTCACCTGTCTTTCTTGCCTTCTCCACCTTTCCCAATCGCAATCTAATTCGGAAAATACCCGATCTCCTCGAGTCCAGGACCAACGCCTGCAATCTTCCAAGCGACTAAAGTGAGGCATCATCCGGGCCCCAGAGGACCAGTATTTGGCATTGTGGTCTCCGAACTTGTGCAAGGAAAAGGTAAAACTGGCACTGAAAGCACTCTGTCCGAGTCATTGGAAATCATCCCGCCTGCTGACCGACTACACACAACCTGTGTGGCGGCGACTGCATGTTTTCCGACGCGGAGCTCACTACCCTCGTGGCCATATTCCCTAGAAGACGCCCCATCCCCGCAGACAAATACGGTCCGCGTGTTCACGATGCGTTGATCGTTCTCAACAACCGACATCCTCAGGTGAACATGGAACCAGGAGACCGCCCCCCCGGCGAAGCTGTCGAAGCCCTTTTCGACCGTACTTGCAACTCCCACACAAGCGCCAAAGTAGACAACACGCACGCGCATACCCGCCTACCGTCATCCGGCAACGTCCTTCACCCCCACGGCCTATGCGTCCAGATTGTCTCCTAGCAGATCGGATCCCGGGTCCGTCCCCGCCTTATACACGTCTTCAACGGCCATGGGGTTGATGTTTGATGGGATAGGTAATTATATAAATCAACTAGGTAGGGAAGTATCCGGGTCACGCTCCCCCCGTTGGGTGGATCGCATTCGTCATCGGCTTCACCGCGTACGTTTCTCGTCCTTCGAACCATCCCCACGCTTCTCGTCTCTCTCTCCCTCCCTCCCTCCTGCGCTCGCATTGCACAGGCTAGGCAGTCCCATTTCGTGTGTATGTGTGTATATGTGTAGCTTCAGCATATATATATATATATACATTGGTACCTTGTGAACGGGGCATCGGGATTAGCCAGAGAATGGGAGGGTTTGCCAGGGGGGGAAAGAGTGGATGGAGACCCAGGAGAGCGGAAGGGGGTGAGGGGGCGGGAGGCATGTCCAAATCTAGTTCTGTTCTTTTGATGTGGAAACCAAAGAATTCGAATCCCTTGCATCGAATAGCGCATGGGAATGCCTCATAATAAGAAAAAAAAAGAAACGGAAAAAAAGAGAAAAACGAATGGCACGGCCGGAAAGGACCCGGGGAGGAAACAAGACAAGAAAGGGCGTATGGTATCAATCAACAGGCAGTGCCTCTCGGGGCTGATGGTAGCCTTGGCCGCCCCCTTCCCCCCCCCCCCTCCACCCCCCATAGACATCCTTCCATTGTTATCGCTGTGACTATCAATATTGATCCTAGATCCCCCCTCTATGGCTATCCAATCATACCTATCGGAAAATCAATCCGCAAGAGTCCGCCGAGCACAGGTAAAGTATTGATATCGATCTCGAAGCCGGGCGGGGGCGCGGGGCGATGGTGTTTACTGGGAGGATCTTTTGTTTACAGCTGGGAAAGGGGTGGTGGGGTTTCCAGCCAGGGATGGGTGGGGATGGCCGTATCGATATCGCTATGGATACGATATAGTATATCACTATTCCAGACCTACCGGCCTACCCACCCACCTTTCGCACACCTCCTGGCTACTTGGTATAGTGGCAGCTAGCCTCGTTGGCAGCATGATCTTCCAAGCAAGCAAGATACATAAGTACCTACCCAGTAACTGACACCTCCCTCACTCCTGCGCCCATGGCAAGTCCATGCCTCACCCTGTTCTCGTGCCAAACCCCACCCCAGCCCCTCCCCTGCTCCCGATATCGATATCGGCATGTACCCTCAGTCATGCCTAGGTAGGTACCGTGAATATCACAGTGTCATGTCCCTCGCGGTGGGAACGAGCCTCGGACGCGTGGGCCTCGGCATGAGACTGGACGAGGACCGCTGCAGCCGCACCCGCGAGCCGGTATCCACACGTGACGGAGCAGATGGGGAATGAGGACAAACATTTCAGCACTACCTGGCTTGGCGTACTTTAGGGGGGGGGGGGGGATCTCGGGTGGGATACGGTGAGGTGTTGGGCTTGGCGGTGTTTGGAGGGGGGGGGGGGGGAGGCAAGCAAGGGGGGGGGGGGAGGCAAGCAAGTCGAAGGGGAGTCTGGTTTTACGAGGCTAGGGACGCCGCCTGGGAGTCGTACTTCTGAGCACGCGCATGGACAGCTGGAATGGGGTGCGGCCACTCGCGTGGGTGTGGCGGGGCAGGATACTAGCCACAAGCTAGCCTGGCGCCACACGCAAAAAACCCTTCGTTGAGCAAAGACGCTCTCATCATCCACCAAGGACACTCTCCGCCATCATCAGCCACCAACTCCGTTTGGACGCCCACGCCAGTCTGCTTCGACCATCGCCGTGGGTCATCACTCCCCCCGCAGAATTTCGACATCCTCGCCGCCGACCACTGCCCCCCCGCCCGCCCCGTCTCGCCTCTGGGTACGAGAACACGTCTCGCCCCCCTCGCCATGCCGCCGGTGGGAGCCAACACCGTGATGCACTCCCAGCTGCAAGTCCCCTCCCCAGCCAGCCGGCCTCCCAAGGCACCCCAGCGTACGCATGGCTAACCCCCCCCCCCCCCGAGTAGCGTCCCCCTGGATCACTTCTCCTGCCCCGAACCCACCTGCTCCAAACACCTCGTCGGCTGGGCGTCTCGTGGATCCCTGGCAAGCCACTTGAACCGCTTCCCCGACCACGCCGCGGCCGCCACGCCCTTTGGCCAGCACCACCGTCAGACCCTCGCCGTCACGACCCCGCAGGTCCAGGGGATGCTGGATAAACGTCGCGCAAACACCGACTTGGAGATCTTGCCGGCGGGCAAGAGGGTGTTTACGCGGGTGGTGGCGCTGAATCCCGAGACGTTGGAGGTCACGATGGGGCCCATGGCGGAGGTGGCGTTGCGGCCGTGGATGTTGAGGTTGGGGGTGCCATTTGAGAGGGATCCGCGGCATGCGGCGGGGAGCTCGGTCGTGGACGCTATCGTGGAGTTGACTGTCCACCTGCCAGACATCTTTGGCTGGTGGAGGGACCAGCGCTCTGCGGGCACTGGCGCGGGTAATGACCTCCTTGCGGCGTGGCTGGAGGCTTTCCGAGCCCGCGTGGACGGCGATGTCACCGTGTCCCTCCGCAGCTGCAAGCAGGCGTACTTGAGACTTGTGCGTGCCACCCTCGCGGCCGGAAACAACGCCGACGACTCCGACGGCGAAGACGCCTCCATCACCGCCCTCCGCGACGTTTTCCTCGACACCTTCTCCGACGCCCAGTACGCCTTCACCGCCGCCGCGACCGGCACCACCTCGCCCACCCGCGGCGTCTACGTCGAAATCGACGACGCGCCAGAGGCGCCTCAGCTCGGCGCAAAGGTCTCGGACAACATCACGCCCTTCCCCGGCAGAGACACCCCCTACGAGTGGCTCACCCCGCCAAACATCCTCCTCATCGACTCCTCGCAGCCCCATCACCGCCGGATTGGCGCACTCACGACCACAATCACGACGCGCGGTGGGGAGCAGCACCACTACGCGCTCAGGGGGGGGGTGCTCATGAAGGACTCGCGATATTGCGCTTACTGGACGGATGCTGCGCCCCCCGCCCCCGCCCCCCCAGCCCCAGCCCCAAGCTGCTGGTTCTTCGACCCCGCCAACCCCCGCCTCTCCGACGCCCACGACCTCCACGACCGCGAACTTGCCATAGCGGTGAACCTAACGCCTGTACCATGTGCACACCCGCCGCCGCAGCGCGCTCCCGGTGCGGAGGAGAATCCGCTGTTGGCCATCCCGGACGCGTTTCGTCCGTATTTGACGATATATCATAGGACCTCGGTCACGGCGGCTAGGGGGGGGGGTGAGGCCGGGGCCGGGGCGGTAGGGAATGCGGGTGCTGGAGGTCTGCAGGGGGTTATCCAGGGACTTGGGAAGATGAAGTTGCCTGGTCCGGCGGAGGTAGGTTTGTTTGATATGATGATTGTGTTCAAAAATTGCGATCGAGTGGTGAGCCATTTCACCACCTCCGTCGAAACCTGGCCGGCACTTCGCCGGGATCTGAGCATCGTCAACAACTGCTGCACGCGTGTCGTGGGGGTCAGGACGGGGCGCGAGGGGGCGTCGTGGGGCATCAGAAGGTGTACCGGGAAGGAGGCGGAGGATGAGAGCCCGGGTGGGTTGGTTGTCCGGGATCAGCGGGGATGGGATTTATTTCTTCGGTGGGTAAGGGAGGAGTGGGAGGGTTTCTGGGAGGGGCGACAGCAAGGAGAGGTCAGGGAAGGATGGGTGGTGTGTGTCGAGATGTGGATACAATGATGGGTTGGAGATTGTTCGTCTGCACCTTTTTTTATTTTTCATTATTGTTGATCTGTTTTTTTTTTTTATTTTCATTATTGTTCGGAGAGGCCACGGAGGGATGGGTGGTGTGTGTCGAACCTGATCTTGTGCCCAGTTTAGCCAAGTTGGCTTATTAATAGTGGAGCTCGAGGTGGGAAGGCTCCTAGTAAATTACAAGATATGGAGGTTAATATCGTTTATTCGAGCCTGGTTACTATTAGTGCTAAATAAGTTGAATCATGCTTGCGCAATGCAATAAGTTGTTCTTAAAAGTCCAGTAAAGTGTCTCTGGAAATCGCCGAAGGAATTTGAATGGTAAAATCTCCCAGGGTTATTTAAAGAACCCATAATGATCAGGATTAGAAATTCGGTATGTATAGTAGGAAGTCACATTGAGTAATGTATTATTTTATAGGTTTCAAAGTGGTGTGTTGCTTCTGATAAGACATGAACCCAGTGGTACATTCTGGCTGCAAGAATTACTTGTTATGCTTCCTCACCGGCGTGACAATCAAGGTTTTGCATGAAATTGTTCAAAGGTGCGTAAATATGGCAGTTCATTGCATTCATGAAACTGATTGTCAAACGCTTATTTCACCCCTGAAAAGCTCCACAAGTTTACTTAAAAGGAGTAACATTATGTGGGTATATCATGTATGTAAAATAATAGGCTAGATTTCTATCAGAAAAAATAGATTAGAATTGAACGCAGCTCATTCCTAAACAGGGACATGTTCATGCTCTGTGAATCACATGAGCTTTAACTACCACCCATATTGCCATCTGCCACTGCTGTAGAACGGTATTCTGTCCATAACTGATATGGGAGGTAGACAAGAATGTATTAAAATACACGAAACAGGGTTTTGGGTAGTCCTGGTCTGTTTTTGGTCTGTTTGACCTGGTCTTGTCTCTCCTATGTCTTACTCTTGCTCGCAGCCCCAAAAACAGGCTCAGTCAGTCGAGCACAGTTCCAAATTCGCTTGGTCCAAGGTTTTGTGTATACGCAGCCCTACACCTGGTCCGAACTATGCCCTCATGCACAGGCAATATAATTCATTAAATCAAATTCTATCTATTGCCTTTACATTGTTGTATAAGGGCAAGATCCGGTGTATTGCACATAAGGCCATTCAACCTATAGAGTATATTGGAAGGGGCCTTAGCCGTTTAATAATCTTGCTATGTGGTTAATCTTGGCCAATGGCTTGAGCAAATAGTCAAGGCTTATTATTATAGACCACCAACGCTGGGTAATATCGCCAAAAGGCACATTCCCCAACATATTATTCCGCAAACTTACACTATTTTCAGGCAATTTTGCCTTCAACCAAAATAGGTGGCTTCACAATGTGTCACCTTCAACCAATACCAGAACCTATGGATGTGTCTTGTAGTACTATCTGTTTAAGTGCATATGAATATAGAGAGGTAAACTATACTGTTCAATTATATATATGTGTGTACCAGGTTTTGTGTGGGAAGAGTGTAATTCAAACATTTTTAGAATAACATATGTTGGAATAAGGTTGTCAAGACCAAATGACTGAGAAGGTCAGCGCTTATATATCACGGATCGGATATACTAGTTGGTACCAGTAGGAGGTGCGCAACAATCAATATTGGGAGGTAGGCTATAGAGGATAATTGATGGCTGCGTGTAATGATGGGTGTATCCAAAGTATCAAAGCACATGAGAAGGGGAGCAGTAGGTCTTGTTGTGTATATGTGAAAAAGGTTTTCAAGCAAACCAAGAAGTCTTGAAGCAGAAGCCTTTCAAAAGAAGATGGAGAAGAAGGAGATGTTCAAGGAGACAAGAGGATATAGGAGAGGATGTGCACAAAGTAATTGAATATACGAACAAGAGCAAGATTACAGAATCTGAATATAAAGCGAGATGCATGTATATGATTCTTATTGATTTGTCAAGTGACGAACTATATACAAGAGAGGAATGCTTCGAGTTATATACAAGATTGTGCCAAAAACTCAAACCAACAAAATGTGCAAATAATGTTAGCTAAACCTATAATGCTTTGAAGTTAAGAGAGCAGTTACACGAAGTGCGAGAGACTGCAATGTCAGAATAATCGTTCTTACCCCCAATTGAGCCCTGTTTGTTTGTTCTATTCTTACATATCTCGGATATACATATCCCTCTTTATATTCTATCTCCGTCATGTCTTTCTATTTTTACCACGATCTTCACTGTCATATCCTGCTATCAATCTATATCAGCCCATATTGTCGCACTTCTCCTTCTACCTTCCTGTTTGGGATATTTATGTCCTCTCTTACGCTTCCACATGTATCACCCACACCTGTCATTGCACCCACAGCTTTTTGTGGCGATCCACACCATTCTATGGTGTGACTCGCTTATTTCATTTCTTGTAGACGGTGTAACACACCCTCACGCTGGTGTGCCACACCTATTTCTTTTGTCAATACTCTTGGTATTTTTAAGGGTCAACGCCATGCCCCAGGACTTTTTGCTGGACTTGCATTGAGCTTTTCTGTTGCTTGCTTCCTTCCCTACTCATTTATATAAGGTTGCTCGCTTCCCTACTTAGTTCTGCTCTTTAGTGAATACAATTACCTTGAAACCAATAACTTGCTCCGCTGGCTACCGCCGTGACCCACTTCTCTCTAAGATCTTTAAACCCTCATGTGCACATCTATCCCCCTTTGTCTTGACTCTCAATACCTACGAAGTATACCTTCTCACATGCAAAAAGCAGTCCCCTAAACTCTGAATGACTATTGCAATAATGAAGTAGGTTAGGATACTGAGGAGGCCAGTGTGGCTTTTAACCGAAGCAACCTTCCAAATGGGGAACATGATTGGGTAATAAGAAGTGGGGTATGTTGGCAGCATTGCAAACCGAGATGCCGAATAGAAAACAGGTGTGGGGTGAGAAGTGAAAATAGGACTGTTGAAGTAACTCGGGGAGTTCGGGAATATAAGCTAGTGGCTAACTGTAACAAAGCATAGTGAATGTTACACTGCGTATCCTCCACCTGGATAGCGCCGATAAATGTCAAGTCAAGTAGATTGTCCATAATGAGTTAAACAATTCCCATGTAACTGTTTTGCTGAATGTCCGCTATTTTGAATCCATGGCATAGCAGTGCTAGGTAGTGGAAAGGCCCTTGTGGAGGTACCCTAGACATTGGATGTGGTATTAAGCAAACCCCTAGCTGTCATTATCTCAGTAGTAGGTTCAATGAAGGGAAGAGTACCTGTTCTGAAACAACATAGGAAGTAAATCATTTATTTCATAATTTGCCAGGAATGGGCAACTTGCAAAGGCAACAAAACAAACGGAGAGGCATGGTGAGTACAGTACTTCCAGATCACATTCTAAGATATGGAAACCATTGGTTACTGCACTAGCTAGCATTTCTCTATAAGGGGCAATTTCCAAGGTATATCACATATATACTTTCAACAAGGGAATTGAAATGGAAAATGTAAAGTTGTCCATAAGTACTTGCAATTTTATTCCTATAAATGCTACACCGGCAATTTTGTTGTCTTTATCAAAGGTTACCAGTATTCTCCAGGGGATAGTCTCGTACCCAGCCCCTCGTAGTAGTCAGGACAGCAAGGCCAATTTACCCATAAGTTGCTGGCAGTTTCCCTGAATGTGTGGGTTTACCCTCAATTTGAGGAAGTAATCTTATCTTAGGATGTCAACCTCAAACTCGCTGGCAGTTATCCTGAATCCAATGGAACTCAATGTGTTACCCCCAAAACCTCAAGGATCCTGACAGTGGGCTATGCCGCCATATGTGTAGAAGGTTTGCTATGCCTCTTTTTTTTGTCTTGCAATGCGGTATGTAACTAAGCTTACTTACTGTGACTGTTACCGTTCACTTGATGAATTGACTTATTCGTGGAAGTAAGGAATATGAAGAGGTGCAACAAGGTATTCACTAAGTACCACTTACTAAAGATGCAATAATCCGATATAAGTGTATAGTCAATAGATACTTAGAACAATGCTATTTGCTTGTTCTTCTAAACTAAGTAGGCGGTCGGGTATATATTACCAACCGGCTGCTAAACAAAATATATGACAGAAAATAAGAATTAAACCCGAGGAGGCGATTTGACCCTGGAAACCATAGTTACCTTGCTTACGGCTTAAGCCACAAAGCGGGGTACTTGCTTGACAAATCCAACTAGAGATGCGGCTACAACTTTATAGAAATCCAACTCCAAATATAGCTGCCTGACTAGTATGTACATTGTCAGTCCGTTCATGGTTAGTCCCCAGTCTTATGCATTAGAGCGGAATAGGACTAGCTTACTTGACTCCATGACATTACCCCCCCCCTCTGAGGAATTTGGTTTTCAAAGTAAAACATCCAAAAAATAAAAAACCGAGATCTTCCTAGATCAATCAGTTAATTCATTGTCCATGAAAGGTGTAATAGGAATGTAAGAGCTACCTTTAAAACCCGTAAACTATCCCACGCTATTGTGTCCACTTTGCCAGAATAATGGCATGTCCTAAATTTGTTATTCACCATTAAAACCACTCCTGGAGAATTTCCAAAAACCTTTGAATCATTCCTCTATTCAAGGTAAATATAGGGGATCGCCATAGGGCATGGAAAAGTATAGAACATAAACTCATAACTGTAACAAGGGTACTTACCATTTCATTAAACTGTAGTGCAAACGAGAAGAACCAGGCGGGTTCACAACTGATTCTTCATTAACATGTGCACCAGTTTCCTGGGGAACTCTCAATGAAACGAGGTAACCAATTGCATAACATTAGGATCTGAGAGGTTCTCGATTGGTTCCCATATGTCTGCCTCTTCTTCAACACCGTGCCATTTGACTTGGTATTGGACTTGTCTTTGTACTCGGTGACTATTGACAATCTTCTCCACAACAAAGAATAATTCATCTTGCTGATTCTAGTCAATGTTTTTTTGGTCTTCGTTGTGTTCCCGAAATGGCCTGAGGAGAGAGGTATGAATGACTTTCTGGAGACAAATCTTATTGAAAGTTTCCAATTTGTGGGCGTGTGAACCTACTCGTCGCTTGACTGTGACAGGACCGATGTACTTTGAAGTGAGTGTTCGGTTGTTCTCTGATTTAATGGTTAAGTTTAGTTGGTCCACTAGTACCTTATTGCCTGGATTGTATGATCTGGCCTTGTCCAAACTCAATTTACTTCTCTTATCGTTGATGTGCTTGAGGGTGTTGTAGATGTTGTTATGGACAGCAGTCATTCTATCCAACCATTCCTCAGCTGCAGGACTTGCAGAGTGTTCTTCAGACATGTGGATGGTGTGTAGATCAAAGACATAGAGACTTCTGAAGGGGCTGTATCCATGCATTGTCAAAGTCGAGTTGTGTGCAAACTGTGCTAGCAGTAGCCATCATGCTCATCGGTCTTGTCGGTTGTGATAGAAAATCCGAAGGTACTGCTTGACTGTCTGAATTGCTCTCTCGCTAAGTCCATCTATCTCGGGGTGGTGTGCTGTGGAAAGTCGTAATCCAAGACTAAGTTTATCATTAAGGTCCCAGGAGAAAGCCACAGGAAACTGAAGCTCTCCGTCGGAGGTGATGTGCTTTGGACGTCCGTAAAGTTCCCAGATGTTGCAGAGGTCGGCGTTAGCAACATCTTAGCTGGTCCAGCTTGTTTTCGTAGGTATATAATGCTGCATATTTGTGAAGTGGTTAGTGAGAACTAAGAGGGTATTATAGACGTCGCTTTCTGGTAGTTCTGCCACGAAGTCCATGGCACTTTCCTCCCACAGTTCTTCTCAAGTTTGAATTGGGACCAACTTTGTTTTCTCCGAGTGCTTATTGCCCTTTGCCTTTTGGCAGTGAGAGCATTCGGCAACGTACTTGGTAACATCCTCCATCTATCCACTCCAGACAAAATCTCTTGATACAATCTCTTGAGTTCAATAACCTCCCCAGTGTCCTGCTACTTGCGAGTTATGACAATGGCGAAGGATGGTGGTGCGGTGTTCCAAAAGTACGATGAGGAGGCCTTCTTAGTTTCATTCCCACCTGGCAACATCAGTGTCTGGTCCAGTGGGCTGGGTATCCCTTTCAATAGCCATAACCAATTGTCCGTCCTTGAAGACCTGGGCATTGGCTCCAGATTTCTCTTTTCATGAGCGGCAGGACAATGCATCTGGCTTTTGCATTTGACTTCTGGGTTTGTACTGAATTGTGAAGTCAAATTCCCTGAGCTTTTCAGCCCAACACGCTTGACGAGTATTCAATCCTTGCTTTGTCTGGACGTATTGGAGCCCTTGGTGGTTTGTGTGAAAGACAAAAGGTTGAGGTAGGCCTGCGAGCCACGAGCGCTAATGGATGATGGAACTAACAATTCCCCAAAGCTCTTTGTTGTGAATTGGCCAGTTGTGCTCACTTTCCTTGAGGGTCGGTGCATAACAGTCCACTAGTTTCCATACTGGTTTGCTCAATAGATCTATTGGGTGTGCTGGATGTAGCTGGGATAGGACGCCTGCCACCGCTTGGTTGTATAAATCGGTTTCCAAGAGTACAGGCAGGTTTCTATCCCACTGTGCCAAGATAGGTGCTTTTTGGAACCTGGCTTTGAGCTCATCAAATGCTCCTTGTTGCTGAGTTCCCCAAGACCATGGAATGTCCTTGTTTAATTCGGTTAGGGGCTTGGTTCTTTGGCTGTAGTTGCGAATAAACCGGCGATAGTAGTTGGCGAAAGCAAGGAATGCTTGAAGGTCTTGTTTCTTTTGCGGGACCGCCCATTACTGTAGGTTTTGACTTTTGCGCTATCCATTTTAATTTCCAATCCATTGGCAACATATCCAAATAAGACTATCTTTTTGACATGGAATTCCGACTTGCTAAGGTTGACTGCAAGATCGTGGTCTAGAATCATCCTAAAACTTGTTTAATAACTGCATGGTGTTCCTCTTTGGTTTCAGAGGTGTGAAAAAAAATATCGTCCAAGTAGTGGACTTCTTCTTCAATTCCTCAAAGGACTTTGTCCATCATCTCTTGAAAACATGAGGGTGCGTTGATAAGTCTGCAAAGCATAACGGTGTACCTGTATAGGCTGTATTTTGTCTTGAAGGCCTTTTTCCACTCGTCACCTTCCTTGGTTCGGATGAGGCAGTAACCATGCTTGAGGTCCAATTTGGTAAACCATTTTGAGCCTTGAGTCTTTTCTCTAAGTTTATTTATAAAGGGAAGGGGCTATCGGTTGGGCAGAGTGATTTTCTTGAGCCCACAATAATTCACGCAGAGTTGTACAGACCATCTTTCTTTCGGATGAAAAGGATTGGTAGTCCAGCTGAGGACTGTGTTTTCCGCACTTTCCCTGATGGCATGTGTTCCACTATATATGCCCTGAGGGCCTCGTCTTCTTCCCAAGTGGTCTTATATATTAGGCCGTTGGGGACTTTGGACCCAGAGTCTTAAAGAGGAGTCTTATTGTCCCATTTTTGGTGTGGGGGTAGCCTATTGGCTTGTCCGGATAAGAACACCCAAGCGTAATGAGTGTAATGGGGGGCTGCTTGAACCAGTAACACAGTATCTTCTTCTTTTATCTCCCCTTCCCATTACCATTATCTTGGAGATGTTCCGCTGATGACAACTTATGATAAATCAGTCCTTCCTAACCAATTTTCTTTCAACAGTATCCACCAAGAATTTATGCTCTTCTAACGAAGAAAGACCCAAAATAAAATTCCTCCATCTAATGTCCAATCCTTCCGTGTCTAGCAACTACTCGGGCTATTGAGGTGAGGGTGCTGAAGTTGGGGTAAGGACTGGCAATACCGAAACGTAGTCCTGCTCCAAAAACCTAAAAGAAGAGTTAAAAACACAAGATCCTTTACTTAACTTATTACCATTAGTCCGTGTTATTTGCACAGTCTCCTTTCTCCTATTCAAACCCAATCTTCTTCCCAAGGTTCAATCAATTACTGGAGCAGTAGCACCTGGGTCAATAACCGCTTCTGCCTCAAATCCTCCTTTCAAAACAACCATGACCTTCAGTAGGGGAGTATGTTAAGGGGTCATTCCGATAGTGCCTTGTTGGACCCCTACTCGTGTCCTGAATGGTCGGTGCTTATGGCTTCCTCTTTCTCATAGTCTGAGTCTAGCTCAGTAATTGGCGCAGTGTTAGTTTGTGGCGACCTCTTCTTGCATGCGGAAGTAGTGATGGTATGTGGTCTTTCGCTATCTCTTTTCCGCATTGGAGGAACGTCAATCATCTTGACTGTGCGGGTGGTGGTATTCTTGGTGGTTTGGAAAGAGGCCCTTTCCCAATAATTGAAGTTTATAACTGCTTCTGCAGTCACGGACCTGGTGTGTGGAGACACCATACTTGAGGCTTTTGCCACCTCAGCTACGGTTAGCCATGATTTCTTTCGGGATTGTCTTGGCTATCTGAGGGTGCAATTCCTGGTTGTTGCTGTTGTTGCTGCTACCTTGTGGGCGATTGTTTTGTCCACTTGGTCAGCTGCAGTTGTTCTTGCTTTCCTGGTTCCATGTCCCTTGGGAAACTGCCTCCTACTGTATGCCAATCCACATACACAACTCTTTACACTGATGATAAGTGGGACTGTATAGTAGATGCAAGGCAATAGCGTGCTGGAGGTTGATGCGGAGGTTTGGCATCAACGGCACTTGGAGGTTTTCAACGGGAATCTTGGCTTCCAGGTTGAGTTCCTCAACCTTTGTGGAGAAAGCCGAGATGCTTCCTGTCCGTTTGGGAGCTTGAAGCTCTGTTGTTGCTCGCTGCTGGGCCTGGTGGTCCCAATAGGTTTGGCGCAGCCCATGGGTGGCGTCTTCCCAACTGCTGATTTTTCCAACGTTTCCTCTCTACCATGTCAACGCACCGCTTTTGAATTGAGAAATTATGAGGGTGATCCAATCCTTGTCCTCCGTATTTCATTTGGCTCTGACATAGTTGTTCATGGCGAATAGGAAGTTTTCCAGCTCAGTTTTCTTTCCAGAAAACTTTGGTAGTGGGTCCAGCTTAAACTCTAGTCCTTGTTCTTTGACCTGCGTGGAGGGCTGTAAGGTTTAAAGACCTGTTCTTGGACTGGTAATGGTCTCCTTGGTAGTGGTAGCAGTGGTGCTGGCGAGGTTAGAATGAGCAATGGCCCACGTTGGTATGGCTGCGCGGGGTGAAGACCTAAACTTCCCAAAAGTCCTGGTTGGCAAAGTAGGGGTTTTGGGGAAGGCACTGGTGCTGCTTCCGCTGGTGTCTCTGCTTCTGCGGGTGTTACTGCTCTAACTTTCTCATTGTCTTGTGTTCTGCTTGCAGCGACATTGTCAACCCAGGAGGGGACGGACTTGTGCTTGGAGCTTTTCTCCATTGCGTCAATGCACTTGATAACCTGCTCCAATGATTATGCATGTTCGTTGACCTGTTTCCGTCGGCTCTTCTTTTCTCTGATCAAACTTTCTCTTCCAGCCCCCAATTGACCTTTCGGATTTACCACTACTTTGGGTTTGTTGCCAGGTGAGGTTAGTGGTGACCTGGTAGATCTTCTGATGTAGTTCATGGAGAGATTCATTGAATCTTGATTCCATTTCATTCATTTGTTTTGCGATGGCTCCTAGCATGGATTCCTGTGGTTGTTTCAACGCCTCTTCTATTATTGGCTTCATCTACCCAGGAATCTCTTGTCTGAGGTGCGCCTTGTCGGGCATTCGCTCGGTTCAGAGGGTTGCCGCCAGATGTTATGCTTGTTCCAATGTAATGTTGCTTGGTCGAAAGGACGCAGAGTGGGTAGATTCTACCCTGGAGAGACGGTTGCTGTGCCGAATTGTTGCGACCGCTAAGAGGGCACGAGATTTGGCCCTTGGGATTGGGGTGTTTACTGCAGCCCCTGAGTGGATGATGGTATTGCCATCCTGATCTTTTGTTTCCTCTTCTCCGGATGAGGAGCTGTATATGGGGGCTATGTGCGTTCTCAATCAGGGGGTGAGGGCGCTTGGCCTGTTGGCGTCTGGGCTGTGAGTAGGTGATGGCCACTATTGAGTCTAGGTTTTCTATTTGTTTGTCTCCCTCCATGAGAAGACGCGAGCGGTGGGTGGTGGGGAGGCGTCCGTGGTTCGACATCTTCTGATGTTGATGATGATATTGTGGAAGGTGTAAGACTTTAGCTTTGTAATGATACAGTTAACTTAATGAATCAACTTATTCGTAGAAGTACCGAGTACAAAGAGGTGCGACAAGATATTTACTAAGTACAAAGTACTAAAGATGCAATAATCCAATATAAGTGTAAAGGGGATAGATACTTAGAACAACGCTATTTGCTTGCCCCTCTAAACTAAGTAGGCGGTTGGGTATATATAGCTGACCAGCTGCTAAACAAAGTACATAACAAGAAATACGAATTTAACGCGAGGAGTCTATTCGACCCTGAAAACCACATCTACCTTGCTTACGGCTTCAGCCACAAAGAAAGGTAGTTGCCTGATCAATCCAATGAGAGATGCGGCTAGAACTTGCTAGAAAACCAAGTCTGAATATAGCTGCCTGACTAGCATGTGGAGGATCAGTACGTGGCATGGTTAGTCCCTAGGCCTATGCATTAGAGCAGAATAGGACTAGCTTACCTCACTCCGTGACAGTTACTAATGGAATTGCAGTACATATCATCCATGCGAAAGTTGCTTTGGAGGTATGGCTGGGGTGATAACAGTTAGCCTGGTTTTCCAAGTTGGAACTTACATCTGTGGCTGTCAGGTTACGAAGCAGACGTAGGATTGGTTTGATACAAGTATAGGGCTGTACAGAGAATTGTAGAAAGGCTCCGGTTTCACAATTTAATTCCAGCACGTGCAGGGCTTTGTGTAAGAGTTCAAGAATTATTTCAATACTAGTACTGGCAGTTGGATTTCTTTGCAATCAATTTACAGAACACTTGATAATAGCCTTTATCATGCTGATTGAGCTTGTATTACATAATGCATGGCTTACGAGCATCCAACTGCTACCCTGCATACTATGTTCTTTTGGAGATAAATGCAAATTGGAAGGGCATACTGAGGGGAATATTCTATGCATTTCATACACATCTATGCATCATCATCTCAATCCTTGGATAAATGTTTTCTCAAGAAATCATTTAAAAAGGATTTTCAACTGCCTTGTTTTTATTTCTAGACATTTGTCACGTCATAACAGGTACCTATGCATATGTGCCTTTCAAGTGTATCCAAATCAATGACAAAGCTGTCCAAACAGCCCTAAAAATTGTAGCCATCACTCCAGTATTGTCTGGGACTAGATATGAATAGTGCTTGCACTGAGGTACGTAATCTTCAGATGTTAAGGGCTAAGCAAAAACATACATGGAGGGCTTCTCCTCTCCCAAGTGGGACCTCCCTGAAGGGAGATCCCGCCCCAGGAAGAGGCCCCCTCCCTGCCCAGGCCCTTTCGCCTGATGCGCTCTGTTCCACGCACGTAGGCGTAGCCCTTGTGCGGGGGCTTACTAAGCACCTGGTCCAAGTTTCTCGAGGTCTGAATGGAATGGATGGACGCGGGCGTGAGCCAGAGGTTGAGGGACCTTTAGTGTGCAACAGTGAGTGCACTATAAAGTGGAGTGTGGCTTTGTATACAAATGTGATGATATATAAGCTCACGTACCGGGCCGGTGGCAGGCTGCGGAGCATATGGTGGTAGCTACAAGATGTCACGGAGTCCTGCGAGTGCAGGGAACACGTGACACTGCCGTCGCTAGCAAGACAATCCTACCGGTGTCGCAGCAACTGGGGCTGCGGCGGGGTTGATAAGAAGCACTGCGCTAGTGACAAGTGGCCGTAGAACACCTTTATATGCTATTCTAGCCAACCGACAACATGTCGGTTGATCCACCTTTTGGTGCAACGGTTAGTATGTGATCTGGAACGCAATAACCGTAACACAAGACTTGATTAGCAACTATCAACAAAAACATGTGTCTAATTAAAGATCACATGTACAATATATCCTTGAGCTGATGGCGCAATAGACCCATGAAGAAGGACAGCAGTTCCGGTCTGTTACCAATGTCCAGTGCCCTGGACCTGATAGTCTGCACAATCGGGTCAGATACCTGCAGGGTTTTCCTTGTTCAATCCTCAATTGTAATGGATTCTGACATTGCCCCACTGAGCCAGTAGGGAATCGCAGCGTTATCTTGCAGCTGCTAAATTCTGGTTTGTAGGGGCCAGGTGTTCCATTCATGGTTGACGTTTGGGATAGGTGCTTAGGGGAGTGTAGCAACCCTTGTGGGGGAGGCATTTGCTGGCATTGGATGGGCCATATCACAATACATGAAGGTGGTGAGGTTTCAAGCACTGCTGCTATGATCATTGTTGTTTATCCTGTTGCAATTGTTGTTGGCACAGGAAAAGTCGAAGTGGCCCGGCAAGGCCACGTGGGTGGATTATGGTAGTTCTGCCAAGAGGGCAGTGGCGGCAAAAGGATTGGGTGCATATCCAATCCAAGGTAGTCGTGGGGCGTGTCATTCAATATTGAGAGAGGCACACGGATGTGATAGGGCCTGCAGATTGACGTACTATCGTAGGCCTACTGGCTTGAGGTGTGAGAAGGATAGTAACGGGCTGCTGGTGGTATATCAGAGTGTGTTCTCACATGAGGTTAAGCATTCATCACCCTTGGAGACCATGGGCCTCATAATTTTCAACAGTGTAGTCTGGAGGCAGCAGTTTAATTTGTTTCTTGGGAATAAACTGGCACAAAAGTCAACCTTGCTCCCAAATTGTTTTGCCGGAGTACAAGCACAAATTACTGTGCCCTCTAGAAGCGCCTAGACTTTGCTCTTATAAACCCCCCCAAATTGGCAGCTCACGTTTGGGCGAGGTAGCAGCAGTGAGGATAAGAAGCAGGAGACGCACAAGCATGGCCCACCAAGACTACCACTATTGCCGCAATTGCCGACTCGCCCATAGCTGACAGGACTCCAACATATTTGCTTTGACCTGGGCTACTGGGAGGCATACAACCACGTTTTTGACGAAAAGGGCGACTAGCTGCAGTCGTCCTTCAACCAGATCAAACTTCTCTTCATCCTCAGCATTATGTCCACCACCACTGCACTCTGTGCTGTCTTATCAGTGGCGCCCTTAGGCATGGACCTTGCCGGCGTCTGCAACCTCACAGTGGACTCTTACGTACTTGCCACGCAGGCACTCAAGCATGACGCCAGCCTTGCAGAGACCTACATCAATCCGCTTATTGCATTCATAGAGATGTGAGTCTATGAGCCTACATTGCCACCATCTTGCTGCCCCGAATCCGCTGCCCTTCTGTTAATAGGAAATTGCAATCACATTATAACTTCTACCCATACACGGAACAGGAACAGTATATAGTTAATTTCGTTGTCAAACCATATTGATGACCAAAATGTACTATTAATGACTAAATATCATTAGAATATCTATTTTTAGACAACTTAGATAACATTGCATTATCCATTGTTACAACCCGGATATTATAAGAATATCAATGATTATCTCTTAGATCTTATTAGAATATGTATTCTTAGAAAGCTATTCTTAGGAAACTATTATTAGGAAGATGTGCCACACTCATCAGGCTTACTAGTAAGCCAGACAGTATGACATCCCTAGGATATAAGTTCTAAGATGCCAGTGAGACTTATTATGGAAGTCATTAAGACCCTAAGATAGACTTGTGATTTTTCATAAACAGTGCCCATTCTTGATTCAATGAAAGGGCAAGCAACTTAATAGGTAGAAACAAGTACGAGAGTTTACAATGGTTAATTAACTTCTCCACAACCACACGTCACTTGATTCAAATACAAGCATTTAGGACTCTACTTAAATAGATAATTAGGTAGTTGTTATTGCTTAGATACTTAATATGTAACAAATAGCCACCTATTTAATCTAGTCCAACATACAGCCCATCCATCAAGTTGATTTGGGCCACATTTAGGTGCCACATTTGCTTGCCAATAAGTAGGACTAACTTTGGGTTGGAAGATAGAGGCTAAATGGAGAAGGTGAGCTGGGCAGTCATTGGACCCTACCTCTCCAGGACGCGATACAAAGATGCCTATAGTAGGCAGATAGTGGTTCAAAAATGTGTGAATGCAATTAGGAGGGTGGCTGTGGAGGATATGGAAGAGAACTATAACCCAGTTGGGGGAGAACAGATGTATGACATTAAGAAAGAGGAGGAGGAGGAGGAATGAGAGCAGGGAGATTGTAAGGAAATCGTCCCTTGCATCCATAATTGCTACCATTTCCCAATGGGGTAGTCGCCTTCCAATTGCGTAGTCTCTTCCCAATTGGGTAGTGTCTTTTTTATTGGGAAAACCTCCTGTTTCCCTCCCTGTTAGTCCTATTCATTGCCAGTTTTCTCCAAGTGTTTGCCATTCTTTTTTCCAGTTATTCCTGTAGTTTTACATGCACTGAAAGCATTATACTGCCTCCACAAATCCTCCTGTAATGTCATCTGACTTGTAACATTATATTACAGTCATGACATCATTCCTGTCATATGTTTTTTTATTATTATTTCTTACCCTGAGTGTAATATAACTCTTTACCCATCTGCAGAGCCTCAGGAGCGTCATGCCCCTACTGTTCCTCATCATATATCATTTTTCATTCATTTCAACTTACTCCTGTATCATTTCACATCATGCATATAAGACATTTTGGACTCATACCAAATTCAGTTAGTCTCCATTAAAGAGCTATGCTTCTCAGACTTGAGATGGTAGACAACACAAGCCCAAATAACTAAATAGCACCAGAAAAAATGTACTAGCTACACAAGTAATCCTGTATTCCCTTGGGCCTTCACCGGCCCTCCCGTAAATCACTCAGAACCTAGAACTCCAGACCAGAACCCCCAGCAATCAACACTACAACACTGGACCTCAAAATCAATCCTAAAGCCTTTCCAGTAGCTTCAAAATTGTCCCAGAAGTCCCTTCTACCACTTAGCGGTCAGGTCTATTTGTCATAGCCCTTGCACTTAAGTTGCTAGTAGTTTACATTTCTTTGACATACAATAAGCTGAGTATTAACAGCCCTACTTCACCCCATTGACTGCGGCTTGATCACCCCTAGGAGTCATGATTACTCTACACCAAAATACATCAGATAACCCACAGATATCTTAAATAGAAATTCTCACCGAAAAACCTCAGAAATAGTACTAGAGCTCTTTGCTGGCTAGTGACACAGTTTACAAGGCACCTGAACCAACAATAGCACCAACAGCATGCCTCTAAGTACCCAACAACACTCCAGTCAAGCCAGAAACCTACACCAAGAACCTCCAGCACATTACACTAGTCCCAATGAACTCCATACCATCCCAGCATACCCCAAGGCAATCATCCATGTACCCATCCAGACACACCTTCCAGCAATCCTCCAGGCATCAATCACCCAGTGGAGACAACGCCACAGCTGCATAAGATACCATTGATCACACCACCTTTCAATTCCTTAACCTGGGCCCCTCTAGAAATCAATCTAGGACCCAGAGGAGAGCTAGCCTTAAGAATGTTCTAAACATTTAAGTTAAGGACCTCAGCACCTCTGCAGGCGATGCAACAGCACACTACTCCAAGAACAAACCCAGCAACCACCCCAGCAAAGTACCAAACCCCCCAATGGTATATTGGCATGCCCTATACTCTGATGAAATAGGGCATTACCCACCTTTAATTGATTCCCAATACCCCCAAAAATGGAAAGGAAGCAGTACTTTACCACATTGTCATGGCTTCCAGACGTACATAAAATGCTTGGTCCAAGCCGCCATACTTGCACAGACCAGAGTGCAAGCAGCACATGGTCCTCCACCAATGTAGTGTTGTCAGAGCTGTTCCTGGAGGAGTTCAATACGTTCATTTAATTACAGGTGGTTGCAGTGCTCTAGCATCACTATCGGTCAAGTTTCATGCAACATCATCCAGCTTGACCTGAATGCGTCATTCCAAGAACTAACAACACTCGAACCCACAAGAATGCAGGACAAACACTCCAATATGGTGAGACAAGTGACAGGGTAGCCCGGTGCACGGGATATGTGTGTTGTAGCAAAGGAATGGTAAACAGGCAAAGCGTATACGTATGGCGGCCTAGCCGTCCGCCTCAGTGTCGCTCTCGCTATTGGCAACGACAATGGGCTTTTTGCTGCCGTTGGCCCTCTGCCCTGAGGGCCGCACACCCGCCTTGCACTCAGAGTCCTTGACGACGGCCTTTGCATTTGCCTTTGCGGCGTTGTGGGCCCTGACCTTTGCCGCCGTTATGCACGCGGCCGCCACGGCCCAATGCAGCTCGACCATGCTGCGGTCCAAATTGCGCAGCTCACGGCGGCCGGACCCCAGTTACAGGACGCACGCAAGCCGCCCTGCCAGGGCCTGTGCCTACGCCCAACACACCAGGTCCTTGCTCTCCGTGCGCCGCAGCAGCCCCGACGCGGCCATCTGTACGCGCACGCTCAGGTCAGCCTCGGCCGTGCCCCACGACGGCAGCTTGCAAGCCACGCCGAGCAGCTCGGCCCACTTGTTGCCGCACACGCCCAGCCACGCGCGCACGGCCAATGTTGCCATTGGGTCGCGGCAGCACTGGTGACAGAGCTTGCTGGCGGACTCCTCGTAAGGCTTCTCTGTGTACGTTAGCATGAGCACGATGCGGCCACCCATTTCCGCTAGCACCCACCGGTGCGCGAGCAGGGCCTGGCGGCTGTACAGAGCCTCTTGGACGGCTGTGCTGAGCAGCGCATCGCAGGCCACGCCGGCGCCCAGCAGCATTGCGAGGGTGCGGCCAATGTCGTTGAGCGTTGTAACCGTTGCTGTGGAGGTATCGTTGGTGTCTGAAGGCAGCTTGGCGGCAAGGTGTGTCTCCAGCACGGAGCGCAGGAGCGAGAGGTGCGATTGGTAGGACATGTCTTTGGTTGCTTGGGTGGACGGTTGTTGGCTGGGGACGTGTAGACAGGAACTCGGTGGGCGTGGATTTTGCAGGTGAAGTACTGTTTTTGTTTTTGAGTGTGTCTGTGTCTTTCTGTATACCGGTGGCCATGTCTTTGTGTATTTGGGTCCGGATGATGGATGTTATAGCTAAGGCTAATGGGAATGGGGTGCAAGTCATAGGGCGAATAGTCTCATCAGAGCAAAATACCCTTGTGCCAGGTCTATGTATATACAGTCATCCCTCTGATCGTCGGGAGGCTAGGGCTCAAGTCACCGGACCTTTAGAATGCCCAGCGCACGAGTCACCGGACCGCCAGGATGCCCGGCGCACGAGTTACCAGACTGTCAGGATGCCAGGGCACCCTCCCCTAACCATCGGGACGCCAGTTTAGCACCCAACTCGCACACAGCGGCGGCCATAAAGCCGTCATATAAGGGGAGCATAATATTTTGCTCCAACTCCATTTTGTTGCGAATTGTTGCTCCAGTGGTGGTTTCCGTTATGGGGACTATTTTTAAGCTGGCTGCTATGCAGTGTTGGTTTTGCAATGGCGTGTATTGCCAGTTATTGGTTGTATCAATGTGAATATTTCAACCTTGTCGTTGCTGCTACTGGCCAGCTCTACTTCAATCTCTTTCAGCCACCTCCCCCCTGCAAAACAAAACAAAAACAAGGTCAACCCGACCCGGCCGTTTTCCATCCACTAGAATTAAACTTATGTGTTGTTGCAAAGCGGTATTATGACGGGGAGGGGGGTGATACACGCACAACAACAAGCAAGTTTCGAGATAAACCACCGCCGGCACCACGGCACCGAACTTTTGGTCTCGCAATACACACGTCAAAACAACTAGAAAAACAAAAAAACAAATAATGAGAGCAATATAATGTGATGAACCCCTCCCCTCTCCCTCCCAACTCCCCACATCTAACCCCCTAGCTACCACACGAATGAAATACAAACATATGAAGAAAAGAAAGAGAAATGTGGGGAAAAGTGAACGAGAAGGCACGAGGGGAGAAAAATAAACAAAAGATATTAAATACCTAAACACATGCTACCACCCCCCCTCACCCCCCAACTCAACGCCTCTAGGGCCGCAGACAAACTCCAAACAAGTTCCCGACTAACAACCTACACTTGGACGGCTCTTATCCCACTCTTCATCTCCATCTATATGGCCGCCATCCTCCAGGAAGCTGCCTTTGCGATCTTCTCCGTCCGAGTCGTCGGCTACAAAGGCGTGCTTCTGTTGCCGGCTTTGCAGGATCACCTGCTGCATCATGGCTGTGAGAGTCTTGTGCTCATGGTCGTTGTCCCTTTTGAGTGCATTGTGCTTTCAATTGTTGTTATTCTCTAGTGGGTTGTGGTTTTGGTTGTTGTTCTTTTTGAAAATTTCCAGCATTAATATTCCGTGACTTGCCAGATTCTCTATTATGATGATCCAGCACTCTTGGATATATTTAGTTCGGTTGGCGGTTGTGATGACTCCACGTTTGTTGAGATTGTTGCTTGTAATGACGCCCCTGTTTTCAAGATGCTCATCAACATTTTCAGTGTCAAGACCTTTACCACGTCCTTCTTGCACGTGACCCAACGCTTCTTCATCTCTGGCCACACAATCTTTCCCCCGTATTGGGTTTGGGTGCAATCGGCTTGGGGTTGGAGGAATACTCAGCAGCCACTGTGCGCTTCCTGCTGCTGCTGCTGATGACCTACTTCCCGGCAAGCAAGACCACCGTGTAAAGTAGCCATGCTGTCATGTTGATGGGCAGCTGCTTGTCAGTGTCTTGTAGTAGCGCAGAGTGTACAGTACGTCGATGGTGGCCTTCACTGAGGCTAGGGGAGCGGTGTTGATAATGACCGGGTCCTCAGGGTCGACATTGCCCTAAAACGTCTAGCGGGCGGATTTAGAGGATAAGAATCGTCAAGTTCCAGGCATCAAAGGTCAGAAAGCGCCTGATGTCGAGCTCGGCATTGTCTATGCACAGGGCTCAAATCGTGGCTAGGAGACTGCTGAGAAAGGCTTTGACGACCTAGTCAAAGAAGCACATGAGGAGCTGAAGTCAAAGAGCTTCATATACATATCAACGTCGTCAAGGCCATCTTCCGTGGAGGCGGCAGGTGCAGAGTTGAGAGTTTCAATTCAACGCATGTTGTTTCAAAGGTATGTACTTTTGTGTCTTTTTTCTTAAATATATATATATATATTGGTCTGCCTTTTCTTTTCTTTTTTTTTCATGTGGCCTGGGAAATATATTGTTCAAAGAATATATTGATTATTGACTTGGATTATGGAGTATTACTATAGATGCATGGAAAATGATAGAAATCAATTGCACAATGGTTACGAGCAGGAAGGCCAGTTGAATTGAATGTAGCCAATGATTGGATTAGTCAATTTACCTCGCAAATTGAAAAATCACAGAAGTATTCTTGACGGTACTCCCTACAATCCTGGGCAGGAATTGCCCATGTGCATCAATACACCACTTGTGTTTACACCTCAAAGACCTCCAAATAGAACGATCATGCCCTTCTCACAAAGGTAGAACAATAGCACGGCTATATATTTATGAAATATTAGAGCTATATATGCATACGTAAATCCCTTTTTTAAAGAATCTTTGGGATGGTGGTAAATGATATGAAAATTATTCAAGATCTTTCTCGCCTACATCAAGTAGCAATTACAAAGGATACAAGAAGAAAGACAACAATACCTCACGTTGGTGTAAAAAGTCCCTTGACCCTAATGCCATTATAATATATGGGCTATGCTTAAATCTCTTATCAAACAGTGAGTAAGAAAAATAAATGGCACATCCTGGGCTTGGCAGTGTGAGCTCATTGAAATTGCAAGAGGGGAGTGGGAATTAATGGATTGGAAGAAAGTTGACAGTGTGGTTGATGGAATCCCTCGTTGCTTGTCTACAGTAATTGCTGGAGATGGCGAGCGAACAAAATATTAATTGTATTCACTTTATATATGTATATAGATTTCTTAAAGTAGAACCGGCAGGCTTACAGGCAATCGATCTGCTACCGATTGGTCATATACTGTTATGCGTCTACTGCACATTGATAGTAAGTAACTACATCGATCATTATACACTTCTACAACAAAACGAAAACATCGAACAAGGCAAAACAGGTTGCCCTGGTTCCATCCACTAGAATTCAATCATATGTTTGGAACCGGAGCCTTACAGCATGACCTGGACAACCCTCTTCCCCAGCTCGAATACAACCCACGCCACCCATGAAATAAATTTCAGGGGGGACTTACTGGGGGTTCGAACGCAGGGCCCTCAATTCTATGGGAAATGCGTCGCTAAGCAAGATGATACTTACCGCTACACCACCCATAGGTCAGTTCGATGTCAACGCCTAAAACGATGGTTATTAGCCCTCTGCTAGCGAAACGGGCGAGCGCAGTAGTCATTGGCGGCTATGGCTGGTGGCCGGTTGACTGATGCTGTTGGTCATGTGCGGGCGGGCCATGGACAAGCAAACAAAACATCGCAGAAAAGAAGAGAATCGCATGGAATCGCATGGAATCTACAACTCGAGACATGAAATCATATGGAATTGACGACTCCATGGTGCCGCAATCGCGAGTTATCACTTCCATGCAATTTCTTTCAATTGTGGGGGTCGAGTCGCCAATCAATCTGACACTGTGGAGACACTCGACGACGATTTGTCGCTCCAGGGCCATGCGGTGCGTCGAGTATTTAGGTAGGTTATACAGTACAGACCACTTAGACCCTAAATGGAGTCATCTTAGCCAAACAAAACGGTTCCGCACGGAACCGCAAAACTGCGGAGTTTCAACGCCGGTCACAGCATGCTTGCAAGAGAGGGGTGGTTACCCTGAACCGGGCCAGTCACAGAACGCTTGCGATACCGGTCACAGTACGCTTGCGAGGGCGGGGCGGTTACCCGGACCCGCGCCGGTCACAGAACGCTTTGGCGACGGGGTGTCAACCTCAACCGCGCCGGTGACAGCACGTTTGCGAAGACGGAGGGTTACCCTGAGCCGCGCCGCTCACGGTACGCTTGCTCCGGGCCTCGAAGCCCCCCCCCGCGGCTTGAAGCCCCCCCCCCCCGCTCGAGGCACCCCCCCCCCGGCGCGAGGCCCCGCGCACGTGATTACCCTCAACCCGATGCCGCTCGTGGTGCGCTTGCCCGATCAATCGTTACCCTCAACCGCTGGCAGCCACGTGCCACAGCTGCCGTTCGTCGATTTGATTTGAAGAAGAGCGGGCGGAAGCAATTACCCTCAACTGTCGCCGCTGATCGATCTTATCAGATCCTTTGATTTGCCTAGAAAAAATCGAAAAAATCTGTTAAGTAGAAATTGAAGTGGGTGAGCGTTGTGGAAAGCATTTTGAAGTGAGTTGAGGATAATGTGAGAGTGGATGCAGGAAATTGAAGTGTGTGAGCATTGTGGAAGTGTTTTTGAAGTGAGTTGAGGGTAATGTGAGAGTGGATGCAGGAAATTGAAGTGTGTGAGCATTGTGGAAGTGTTTTTGAAGTGAGTTGAGGGTAATGTGAGAAAGGATGCAGGAAATTGAAGTGGGTGAGCGTTGTGGAAAGCATTTCGAAGTGAGTTGAGGATAATGTGAGAAAGGATGCAGGAAATTGAAGTGTGTGAGCATTGTGGAAGGCATCTTGAAGTGAAAAGTGGGAAATTGAAGTGGGTGAGCATTGTGGAAGTGTTTTTAAAGTGAGTTGAGGGTAATGTGAGAAAGGATGCAGGAAATTGAAGTGGGTGAGCGTTGTGGAAAGCATTTCGAAGTGAGTTGAGGATAATGTGAGAAAGGATGCAGGAAATTGAAGTGTGTGAGCATTGTGGAAGGCATCTTGAAGTGAAAAGTGGGAAATTGAAGTGGGTGAGCATTGTGGAAGTGTTTTTAAAGTGAGTTGAGGGTAATGTGAGAAAGGATGCAGGAAATTGAAGTGTGTGAGCATTGTGGAAGTGTTTTTGAAGTGAGTTGAGGGTAATGTGAGAAAGGATGCAGGAAATTGAAGTGGGTGAGCGTTGTGGAAAGCATTTTGAAGTGAGTTGAGGGTAATGTGAGAAAGGATGCAGGAAATTGAAGTGGGTGAGCGTTGTGGAAAGCATTTTGAAGTGAGTTGAGGATAATGTGAGAGTGGATGCAGGAAATTGAAGTGGGTGAGCATTGTGGAAGTGTTTTTGAAGTGAGTTGAGGGTAATGTGAGAGTGGATGCAGGAAATTGAAGTGGGTGAGCGTTGTGGAAAGCATTTCGAAGTGAGTTGAGGGTAATGTGAGAGTGGATGCAGGAAATTGAAGTTGGTGAGCGTTGTGGAAAGCATTTTAAAGTGAGTTGAGGATAATGTGAGAGTGGATGCAGGAAATTGAAGTGTGTGAGCATTGTGGAAGTGTTTTTGAAGTGAGTTGAGGGTAATGTGAGAGTGGATGCAGGAAATTGAAGTGTGTGAGCATTGTGGAAGTGTTTTTGAAGTGAGTTGAGGGTAATGTGAGAGTGGATGCAGGAAATTGAAGTGTGTCAGCATTGTGGAAGTGTTTTTGAAGTGAGTTGAGGGTAATGTGAGAGTGGATACAGGAAATTGAAGTGTGTGAGCATTGTGGAAGTGTTTTTGAAGTGAGTTGAGGGTAATGTGAGAGTGGATGCAGGAAATTAAAGTGGGTGAGCGTTGTGGAAAGCATTTTGAAGTGAGTTGAGGATAATGTGAGAGTGGATGCAGGAAATTGAAGTGTGTGAGCATTGTGGAAGTGTTTTTGAAGTGAGTTGAGGGTAATGTGAGAGTGGATGCAGGAAATTGAAGTGTGTGAGCATTGTGGAAGTGTTTTTGAAGTGAGTTGAGGGTAATGTGAGAGTGGATGCAGGAAATTGAAGTGTGTGAGCGTTGTAGAAAGCATTTTGAAGTGAGTTGAGGGTAATGTGAGAAAGGATGCAGGAAATTGAAGTGGGTGAGCGTTGTGGAAAGCATTTTGAAGTGAGTTGAGGATAATGTGAGAGTGGATGCAGGAAATTGAAGTGTGTGAGCATTGTGGAAGTCTTTTTGAAGTGAGTTGAGGGTAATGTGAGAGTGGATGCAGGAAATTGAAGTGGGTGAGCGTTGTGGAAAGCATTTTGAGGTGAGTTGAGGGTAATGTGAGAGTGGATGCAGGAAATTGAAGTTGGTGAGCGTTGTGGAAAGCATTTTAAAGTGAGTTGAGGATAATGTGAGAGTGGATGCAGGAAATTGAAGTTGGTGAGCGTTGTGGAAAGCATTTTAAAGTGAGTTGAGGATAATGTGAGAGTAGATGCAGGAAATTGAAGTGTGTGAGCATTGTGGAAGTGTTTTTGAAGTGAGTTGAGGGTAATGTGAGAGTGGATGCAGGAAATTGAAGTGTGTGAGCATTGTGGAAGTGTTTTTGAAGTGAGTTGAGGGTAATGTGAGAGTGGATGCAGGAAATTAAAGTGGGTGAGCGTTGTGGAAAGCATTTTGAAGTGAGTTGAGGATAATGTGAGAAAGGATGCAGGAAATTGAAGTGTGTGAGCATTGTGGAAGGCATCTTGAAGTGAAAAGTGGGAAATTGAAGTGGGTGAGCATTGTGGAAGTGTTTTTAAAGTGAGTTGAGGGTAATGTGAGAAAGGATGCAGGAAATTGAAGTGTGTGAGCATTGTGGAAGTGTTTTTGAAGTGAGTTGAGGGTAATGTGAGAAAGGATGCAGGAAATTGAAGTGGGTGAGCGTTGTGGAAAGCATTTTGAAGTGAGTTGAGGGTAATGTGAGAAAGGATGCAGGAAATTGAAGTGGGTGAGCGTTGTGGAAAGCATTTTGAAGTGAGTTGAGGATAATGTGAGAGTGGATGCAGGAAATTGAAGTGGGTGAGCATTGTGGAAGTGTTTTTGAAGTGAGTTGAGGGTAATGTGAGAGTGGATGCAGGAAATTGAAGTGGGTGAGCGTTGTGGAAAGCATTTCGAAGTGAGTTGAGGGTAATGTGAGAGTGGATGCAGGAAATTGAAGTTGGTGAGCGTTGTGGAAAGCATTTTAAAGTGAGTTGAGGATAATGTGAGAGTGGATGCAGGAAATTGAAGTGTGTGAGCATTGTGGAAGTGTTTTTGAAGTGAGTTGAGGGTAATGTGAGAGTGGATGCAGGAAATTGAAGTGTGTGAGCATTGTGGAAGTGTTTTTGAAGTGAGTTGAGGGTAATGTGAGAGTGGATGCAGGAAATTGAAGTGTGTCAGCATTGTGGAAGTGTTTTTGAAGTGAGTTGAGGGTAATGTGAGAGTGGATACAGGAAATTGAAGTGTGTGAGCATTGTGGAAGTGTTTTTGAAGTGAGTTGAGGGTAATGTGAGAGTGGATGCAGGAAATTAAAGTGGGTGAGCGTTGTGGAAAGCATTTTGAAGTGAGTTGAGGATAATGTGAGAGTGGATGCAGGAAATTGAAGTGTGTGAGCATTGTGGAAGTGTTTTTGAAGTGAGTTGAGGGTAATGTGAGAGTGGATGCAGGAAATTGAAGTGTGTGAGCATTGTGGAAGTGTTTTTGAAGTGAGTTGAGGGTAATGTGAGAAAGGATGCAGGAAATTGAAGTGGGTGAGCGTTGTGGAAAGCATTTCGAAGTGAGTTGAGGGTAATGTGAGAGTGGATGCAGGAAATTGAAGTGTGTGAGCATTGTGGAAGTGTTTTTGAAGTGAGTTGAGGGTAATGTGAGAGTGGATGCAGGAAATTGAAGTGTGTGAGCATTGTGGAAGTGTTTTTGAAGTGAGTTGAGGGTAATGTGAGAGTGGATGCAGGAAATTAAAGTGGGTGAGCGTTGTGGAAAGCATTTTGAAGTGAGTTGAGGATAATGTGAGAAAGGATGCAGGAAATTGAAGTGTGTGAGCATTGTGGAAGGCATCTTGAAGTGAAAAGTGGGAAATTGAAGTGGGTGAGCATTGTGGAAGTGTTTTTAAAGTGAGTTGAGGGTAATGTGAGAAAGGATGCAGGAAATTGAAGTGGGTGAGCATTGTGGAAGGCATCTTGAAGTGAAAAGTGGGAAATTGAAGTGGGTGAGCATTGTGGAAGTGTTTTTAAAGTGAGTTGAGGGTAATGTGAGAAAGGATGCAGGAAATTGAAGTGGGTGAGCGTTGTGGAAAGCATTTTGAAGTGAGTTGAGGATAATGTGAGAGTGGATGCAGGAAATTGAAGTGTGTGAGCATTGTGGAAGTGTTTTTGAAGTGCGTTGAGGGTAATGTGAGAAAGGATGCAGGAAATTGAAGTGTGTGAGCATTGTGGAAGTGTTTTTGAAGTGAGTTGAGGGTAATGTGAGAGTGGATGTAGGAAATTGAAGTGTGTGAGCATTGTGGAAGTGTTTTTGAAGTGAGTTGAGGGTAATGTGAGAGTGGATGCAGGAAATTAAAGTGGGTGAGCGTTGTGGAAAGCATTTTGAAGTGAATTGAGGATAATGTGAGAAAGGATGCAGGAAATTGAAGTGTGTGAGCATTGTGGAAGGCATCTTGAAGTGAAAAGTGGGAAATTGAAGTGGGTGAGCATTGTGGAAGTGTTTTTAAAGTGAGTTGAGGGTAATGTGAGAAAGGATGCAGGAAATTGAAGTGGGTGAGCGTTGTGGAAAGCATTTTGAAGTGAGTTGAGGATAATGTGAGAGTGGATGCAGGAAATTGAAGTGTGTGAGCATTGTGGAAGTGTTTTTGAAGTGCGTTGAGGGTAATGTGAGAAAGGATGCAGGAAATTGAAGTGGGTGAGCGTTGTGGAAAGCATTTTGAAGTGAGTTGAGGGTAATGTGAGAGTGGATGCAGGAAATTGAAGTTGGTGAGCGTTGTGGAAAGCATTTTAAAGTGAGTTGAGGATAATGTGAGAGTGGATGCAGGAAATTGAAGTGTGTGAGCATTGTGGAAGTGTTTTTGAAGTGAGTTGAGGGTAATGTGAGAGTGGATGCAGGAAATTAAAGTGGGTGAGCGTTGTGGAAAGCATTTTGAAGTGAATTGAGGATAATGTGAGAAAGGATGCAGGAAATTGAAGTGTGTGAGCATTGTGGAAGGCATCTTGAAGTGAAAAGTGGGAAATTGAAGTGGGTGAGCATTGTGGAAGTGTTTTTAAAGTGAGTTGAGGGTAATGTGAGAAAGGATGCAGGAAATTGAAGTGGGTGAGCGTTGTGGAAAGCATTTTGAAGTGAGTTGAGGATAATGTGAGAGTGGATGCAGGAAATTGAAGTGTGTGAGCATTGTGGAAGTGTTTTTGAAGTGCGTTGAGGGTAATGTGAGAAAGGATGCAGGAAATTGAAGTGGGTGAGCGTTGTGGAAAGCATTTTGAAGTGAGTTGAGGGTAATGTGAGAGTGGATGCAGGAAATTGAAGTTGGTGAGCGTTGTGGAAAGCATTTTAAAGTGAGTTGAGGATAATGTGAGAGTGGATGCAGGAAATTGAAGTATGTGAGCATTGTGGAAGTGTTTTTGAAGTGAGTTGAGGGTAATGTGAGAGTGGATGCAGGAAATTGAAGTGTGTGAGCATTGTGGAAGTGTTTTTGAAGTGAGTTGAGGGTAATGTGAGAGTGGATGCAGGAAATTGAAGTGTGTGAGCATTGTGGAAGTGTTTTTGAAGTGAGTTGAGGGTAATGTGAGAGTGGATGCAGGAAATTGAAGTGGGTGAGCGTTGTGGAAAGCATTTTGAAGTGAGTTGAGGATAATGTGAGAGTGGATGCAGGAAATTGAAGTGTGTGAGCATTGTGGAAGTGTTTTTGAAGTGAGTTGAGGATAATGTGAGAAAGGATGCAGGAAATGGAAGTGGGTGAGCGTTGTGGAAAGCATTTTGAAGTGAGTTGAGGATAATGTGAGAGTGGATGCAGGAAATTGAAGTGTGTGAGCATTGTGGAAGTGTTTTTGAAGTGAGTTGAGGGTAATGTGAGAAAGGATGCAGGAAATTGAAGTGGGTGAGCGTTGTGGAAAGCATTTTGAAGTGAGTTGAGGATAATGTGAGAGTGGATGCAGGAAATTGAAGTGTGTGAGCATTGTGGAAGTGTTTTTGAAGTGAGTTGAGGATAATGTGAGAAAGGATGCAGGAAATTGAAGTGGGTGAGCGTTGTGGAAAGCATTTTGAAGTGAGTTGAGGGTAATGTGAGAGTGGATGCAGGAAATTGAAGTTGGTGAGCGTTGTGGAAAGCATTTTAAAGTGAGTTGAGGATAATGTGAGAGTGGATGCAGGAAATTGAAGTATGTGAGCATTGTGGAAGTGTTTTTGAAGTGAGTTGAGGGTAATGTGAGAGTGGATGCAGGAAATTGAAGTGTGTGAGCATTGTGGAAGTGTTTTTGAAGTGAGTTGAGGGTAATGTGAGAGTGGATGCAGGAAATTGAAGTGTGTGAGCATTGTGGAAGTGTTTTTGAAGTGAGTTGAGGGTAATGTGAGAGTGGATGCAGGAAATTGAAGTGGGTGAGCGTTGTGGAAAGCATTTTGAAGTGAGTTGAGGATAATGTGAGAGTGGATGCAGGAAATTGAAGTGTGTGAGCATTGTGGAAGTGTTTTTGAAGTGAGTTGAGGATAATGTGAGAAAGGATGCAGGAAATTGAAGTGGGTGAGCGTTGTGGAAAGCATTTTGAAGTGAGTTGAGGATAATGTGAGAGTGGATGCAGGAAATTGAAGTGTGTGAGCATTGTGGAAGTGTTTTTGAAGTGAGTTGAGGGTAATGTGAGAAAGGATGCAGGAAATTGAAGTGGGTGAGCGTTGTGGAAAGCATTTTGAAGTGAGTTGAGGATAATGTGAGAGTGGATGCAGGAAATTGAAGTGTGTGAGCATTGTGGAAGTGTTTTTGAAGTGAGTTGAGGATAATGTGAGAAAGGATGCAGGAAATTGAAGTGGGTGAGCATTGTGGAAAGCATTTTGAAGTGAGTTGAGGATAATGTGAGAGTGGATGCAGGAAATTGAAGTGTGTGAGCATTGTGGAAGTGTTTTTGAAGTGAGTTGAGGGTAATGTGAGAAAGGATGCAGGAAATTGAAGTGGGTGAGCGTTGTGGAAAGCATTTTGAAGTGAGTTGAGGATAATGTGAGAGTGGATGCAGGAAATTGAAGTGGGTGAGCGTTGTGGAAAGCATTTTGAAGTGAGTTGAGGATAATGTGAGAAAGGATGCAGGAAATTGAAGTGGGTGAGCATTGTGGAAGTGTTTTTGAAGTGAGTTGAGGATAATGTGAGAAAGGATGCAGGAAATTGAAGTGGGTGAGCGTTGTGGAAAGCATTTTGAAGTGAATTGAGGATAATGTGAGAAAGGATGCAGGAAATTGAAGTGTGTGAGCATTGTGGAAGGCATCTTGAAGTGAAAAGTGGGAAATTGAAGTGGGTGAGCATTGTGGAAGTGTTTTTAAAGTGAGTTGAGGATAATGTGAGAGTGGATGCAGGAAATTGAAGTGTGTGAGCATTGTGGAAGTGTTTTTGAAGTGAGTTGAGGGTAATGTGAGAAAGGATGCAGGAAATTGAAGTGGGTGAGCGTTGTGGAAAGCATTTTGAAGTGAGTTGAGGATAATGTGAGAGTGGATGCAGGAAATTGAAGTGTGTGAGCATTGTGGAAGTGTTTTTGAAGTGAGTTGAGGATAATGTGAGAAAGGATGCAGGAAATTGAAGTGGGTGAGCATTGTGGAAAGCATTTTGAAGTGAGTTGAGGATAATGTGAGAGTGGATGCAGGAAATTGAAGTGTGTGAGCATTGTGGAAGTGTTTTTGAAGTGAGTTGAGGGTAATGTGAGAAAGGATGCAGGAAATTGAAGTGGGTGAGCGTTGTGGAAAGCATTTTGAAGTGAGTTGAGGATAATGTGAGAGTGGATGCAGGAAATTGAAGTGGGTGAGCGTTGTGGAAAGCATTTTGAAGTGAGTTGAGGATAATGTGAGAAAGGATGCAGGAAATTGAAGTGGGTGAGCATTGTGGAAGTGTTTTTGAAGTGAGTTGAGGATAATGTGAGAAAGGATGCAGGAAATTGAAGTGGGTGAGCGTTGTGGAAAGCATTTTGAAGTGAATTGAGGATAATGTGAGAAAGGATGCAGGAAATTGAAGTGTGTGAGCATTGTGGAAGGCATCTTGAAGTGAAAAGTGGGAAATTGAAGTGGGTGAGCATTGTGGAAGTGTTTTTAAAGTGAGTTGAGGTAATGTGAGAAAGGATGCAGGAAATTGAAGTGGGTGAGCGTTGTGGAAAGCATTTTGAAGTGAGTTGAGGATAATGTGAGAGTGGATGCAGGAAATTGAAGTGGGTGAGCGTTGTGGAAAGCATTTTGAAGTGAGTTGAGGATAATGTGAGAGTGGATGCAGGAAATTGAAGTGGGTGAGCGTTGTGGAAAGCATTTTGAAGTGAGTTGAGGATAATGTGAGAGTGGATGCAGGAAATTGAAGTGTGTGAGCATTGTGGAAGTGTTTTTGAAGTGAGTTGAGGGTAATGTGAGAGTGGATGCAGGAAATTGAAGTGTGTGAGCATTGTGGAAGTGTTTTTGAAGTGAGTTGAGGGTAATGTGAGAAAGGATGCAGGAAATTGAAGTGGGTGAGCGTTGTGGAAAGCATTTCGAAGTGAGTTGAGGATAATGTGAGAAAGGATGCAGGAAATTGAAGTGTGTGAGCATTGTGGAAGGCATCTTGAAGTGAAAAGTGGGAAATTGAAGTGGGTGAGCATTGTGGAAGTGTTTTTAAAGTGAGTTGAGGGTAATGTGAGAAAGGATGCAGGAAATTGAAGTGTGTGAGCATTGTGGAAGTGTTTTTGAAGTGAGTTGAGGGTAATGTGAGAAAGGATGCAGGAAATTGAAGTGGGTGAGCGTTGTGGAAAGCATTTTGAAGTGAGTTGAGGGTAATGTGAGAAAGGATGCAGGAAATTGAAGTGGGTGAGCATTGTGGAAGTGTTTTTGAAGTGAGTTGAGGGTAATGTGAGAGTGGATGCAGGAAATTGAAGTGTGTGAGCATTGTGGAAGTGTTTTTGAAGTGAGTTGAGGGTAATGTGAGAAAGGATGCAGGAAATTGAAGTGGGTGAGCGTTGTGGAAAGCATTTCGAAGTGAGTTGAGGGTAATGTGAGAGTGGATGCAGGAAATTGAAGTTGGTGAGCGTTGTGGAAAGCATTTTAAAGTGAGTTGAGGATAATGTGAGAGTGGATGCAGGAAATTGAAGTGTGTGAGCATTGTGGAAGTGTTTTTGAAGTGAGTTGAGGGTAATGTGAGAGTGGATGCAGGAAATTGAAGTGTGTGAGCATTGTGGAAGTGTTTTTGAAGTGAGTTGAGGGTAATGTGAGAGTGGATGCAGGAAATTAAAGTGGGTGAGCGTTGTGGAAAGCATTTTAAAGTGAGTTGAGGATAATGTGAGAAAGGATGCAGGAAATTGAAGTGTGTGAGCATTGTGGAAGGCATCTTGAAGTGAAAAGTGGGAAATTGAAGTGGGTGAGCATTGTGGAAGTGTTTTTAAAGTGAGTTGAGGGTAATGTGAGAAAGGATGCAGGAAATTGAAGTGTGTGAGCATTGTGGAAGTGTTTTTGAAGTGAGTTGAGGGTAATGTGAGAAAGGATGCAGGAAATTGAAGTGGGTGAGCGTTGTGGAAAGCATTTCGAAGTGAGTTGAGGGTAATGTGAGAGTGGATGCAGGAAATTGAAGTTGGTGAGCGTTGTGGAAAGCATTTTAAAGTGAGTTGAGGATAATGTGAGAGTGGATGCAGGAAATTGAAGTGTGTGAGCATTGTGGAAGTGTTTTTGAAGTGAGTTGAGGGTAATGTGAGAGTGGATGCAGGAAATTGAAGTGTGTGAGCATTGTGGAAGTGTTTTTGAAGTGAGTTGAGGGTAATGTGAGAGTGGATGCAGGAAATTGAAGTGTGTGAGCGTTGTAGAAAGCATTTTGAAGTGAGTTGAGGGTAATGTGAGAAAGGATGCAGGAAATTGAAGTGGGTGAGCGTTGTGGAAAGCATTTTGAAGTGAGTTGAGGATAATGTGAGAGTGGATGCAGGAAATTGAAGTGTGTGAGCATTGTGGAAGTCTTTTTGAAGTGAGTTGAGGGTAATGTGAGAGTGGATGCAGGAAATTGAAGTGGGTGAGCGTTGTGGAAAGCATTTTGAGGTGAGTTGAGGGTAATGTGAGAGTGGATGCAGGAAATTGAAGTTGGTGAGCGTTGTGGAAAGCATTTTAAAGTGAGTTGAGGATAATGTGAGAGTGGATGCAGGAAATTGAAGTTGGTGAGCGTTGTGGAAAGCATTTTAAAGTGAGTTGAGGATAATGTGAGAGTGGATGCAGGAAATTGAAGTGTGTGAGCATTGTGGAAGTGTTTTTGAAGTGAGTTGAGGGTAATGTGAGAGTGGATGCAGGAAATTGAAGTGTGTGAGCATTGTGGAAGTGTTTTTGAAGTGAGTTGAGGGTAATGTGAGAGTGGATGCAGGAAATTAAAGTGGGTGAGCGTTGTGGAAAGCATTTTGAAGTGAGTTGAGGATAATGTGAGAAAGGATGCAGGAAATTGAAGTGTGTGAGCATTGTGGAAGGCATCTTGAAGTGAAAAGTGGGAAATTGAAGTGGGTGAGCATTGTGGAAGTGTTTTTAAAGTGAGTTGAGGGTAATGTGAGAAAGGATGCAGGAAATTGAAGTGTGTGAGCATTGTGGAAGTGTTTTTGAAGTGAGTTGAGGGTAATGTGAGAAAGGATGCAGGAAATTGAAGTGGGTGAGCGTTGTGGAAAGCATTTTGAAGTGAGTTGAGGGTAATGTGAGAAAGGATGCAGGAAATTGAAGTGGGTGAGCGTTGTGGAAAGCATTTTGAAGTGAGTTGAGGATAATGTGAGAGTGGATGCAGGAAATTGAAGTGGGTGAGCATTGTGGAAGTGTTTTTGAAGTGAGTTGAGGGTAATGTGAGAGTGGATGCAGGAAATTGAAGTGGGTGAGCGTTGTGGAAAGCATTTCGAAGTGAGTTGAGGGTAATGTGAGAGTGGATGCAGGAAATTGAAGTTGGTGAGCGTTGTGGAAAGCATTTTAAAGTGAGTTGAGGATAATGTGAGAGTGGATGCAGGAAATTGAAGTGTGTGAGCATTGTGGAAGTGTTTTTGAAGTGAGTTGAGGGTAATGTGAGAGTGGATGCAGGAAATTGAAGTGTGTGAGCATTGTGGAAGTGTTTTTGAAGTGAGTTGAGGGTAATGTGAGAGTGGATGCAGGAAATTGAAGTGTGTCAGCATTGTGGAAGTGTTTTTGAAGTGAGTTGAGGGTAATGTGAGAGTGGATACAGGAAATTGAAGTGTGTGAGCATTGTGGAAGTGTTTTTGAAGTGAGTTGAGGGTAATGTGAGAGTGGATGCAGGAAATTAAAGTGGGTGAGCGTTGTGGAAAGCATTTTGAAGTGAGTTGAGGATAATGTGAGAGTGGATGCAGGAAATTGAAGTGTGTGAGCATTGTGGAAGTGTTTTTGAAGTGAGTTGAGGGTAATGTGAGAGTGGATGCAGGAAATTGAAGTGTGTGAGCATTGTGGAAGTGTTTTTGAAGTGAGTTGAGGGTAATGTGAGAAAGGATGCAGGAAATTGAAGTGGGTGAGCGTTGTGGAAAGCATTTCGAAGTGAGTTGAGGGTAATGTGAGAGTGGATGCAGGAAATTGAAGTTGGTGAGCGTTGTGGAAAGCATTTTAAAGTGAGTTGAGGATAATGTGAGAGTGGATGCAGGAAATTGAAGTGTGTGAGCATTGTGGAAGTGTTTTTGAAGTGAGTTGAGGGTAATGTGAGAGTGGATGCAGGAAATTGAAGTGTGTGAGCATTGTGGAAGTGTTTTTGAAGTGAGTTGAGGGTAATGTGAGAGTGGATGCAGGAAATTAAAGTGGGTGAGCGTTGTGGAAAGCATTTTGAAGTGAGTTGAGGATAATGTGAGAAAGGATGCAGGAAATTGAAGTGTGTGAGCATTGTGGAAGGCATCTTGAAGTGAAAAGTGGGAAATTGAAGTGGGTGAGCATTGTGGAAGTGTTTTTGAAGTGCGTTGAGGGTAATGTGAGAAAGGATGCAGGAAATTGAAGTGTGTGAGCATTGTGGAAGTGTTTTTGAAGTGAGTTGAGGGTAATGTGAGAGTGGATGTAGGAAATTGAAGTGTGTGAGCATTGTGGAAGTGTTTTTGAAGTGAGTTGAGGGTAATGTGAGAGTGGATGCAGGAAATTAAAGTGGGTGAGCGTTGTGGAAAGCATTTTGAAGTGAATTGAGGATAATGTGAGAAAGGATGCAGGAAATTGAAGTGTGTGAGCATTGTGGAAGGCATCTTGAAGTGAAAAGTGGGAAATTGAAGTGGGTGAGCATTGTGGAAGTGTTTTTAAAGTGAGTTGAGGGTAATGTGAGAAAGGATGCAGGAAATTGAAGTGGGTGAGCGTTGTGGAAAGCATTTTGAAGTGAGTTGAGGATAATGTGAGAGTGGATGCAGGAAATTGAAGTGTATGAGCATTGTGGAAGTGTTTTTGAAGTGCGTTGAGGGTAATGTGAGAAAGGATGCAGGAAATTGAAGTGGGTGAGCGTTGTGGAAAGCATTTTGAAGTGAGTTGAGGGTAATGTGAGAGTGGATGCAGGAAATTGAAGTTGGTGAGCGTTGTGGAAAGCATTTTAAAGTGAGTTGAGGATAATGTGAGAGTGGATGCAGGAAATTGAAGTGTGTGAGCATTGTGGAAGTGTTTTTGAAGTGAGTTGAGGGTAATGTGAGAGTGGATGCAGGAAATTAAAGTGGGTGAGCGTTGTGGAAAGCATTTTGAAGTGAATTGAGGATAATGTGAGAAAGGATGCAGGAAATTGAAGTGTGTGAGCATTGTGGAAGGCATCTTGAAGTGAAAAGTGGGAAATTGAAGTGGGTGAGCATTGTGGAAGTGTTTTTAAAGTGAGTTGAGGGTAATGTGAGAAAGGATGCAGGAAATTGAAGTGGGTGAGCGTTGTGGAAAGCATTTTGAAGTGAGTTGAGGATAATGTGAGAGTGGATGCAGGAAATTGAAGTGTGTGAGCATTGTGGAAGTGTTTTTGAAGTGCGTTGAGGGTAATGTGAGAAAGGATGCAGGAAATTGAAGTGGGTGAGCGTTGTGGAAAGCATTTTGAAGTGAGTTGAGGATAATGTGAGAGTGGATGCAGGAAATTGAAGTGTGTGAGCATTGTGGAAGTGTTTTTGAAGTGAGTTGAGGGTAATGTGAGAGTGGATGCAGGAAATTGAAGTGTGTGAGCATTGTGGAAGTGTTTTTGAAGTGAGTTGAGGGTAATGTGAGAGTGGATGCAGGAAATTGAAGTTGGTGAGCGTTGTGGAAAGCATTTTAAAGTGAGTTGAGGATAATGTGAGAGTGGATGCAGGAAATTGAAGTATGTGAGCATTGTGGAAGTGTTTTTGAAGTGAGTTGAGGGTAATGTGAGAGTGGATGCAGGAAATTGAAGTGTGTGAGCATTGTGGAAGTGTTTTTGAAGTGAGTTGAGGGTAATGTGAGAGTGGATGCAGGAAATTGAAGTGTGTGAGCATTGTGGAAGTGTTTTTGAAGTGAGTTGAGGGTAATGTGAGAGTGGATGCAGGAAATTGAAGTGGGTGAGCGTTGTGGAAAGCATTTTGAAGTGAGTTGAGGATAATGTGAGAGTGGATGCAGGAAATTGAAGTGTGTGAGCATTGTGGAAGTGTTTTTGAAGTGAGTTGAGGATAATGTGAGAAAGGATGCAGGAAATGGAAGTGGGTGAGCGTTGTGGAAAGCATTTTGAAGTGAGTTGAGGATAATGTGAGAGTGGATGCAGGAAATTGAAGTGTGTGAGCATTGTGGAAGTGTTTTTGAAGTGAGTTGAGGGTAATGTGAGAAAGGATGCAGGAAATTGAAGTGGGTGAGCGTTGTGGAAAGCATTTTGAAGTGAGTTGAGGATAATGTGAGAGTGGATGCAGGAAATTGAAGTGTGTGAGCATTGTGGAAGTGTTTTTGAAGTGAGTTGAGGATAATGTGAGAAAGGATGCAGGAAATTGAAGTGGGTGAGCGTTGTGGAAAGCATTTTGAAGTGAGTTGAGGGTAATGTGAGAGTGGATGCAGGAAATTGAAGTTGGTGAGCGTTGTGGAAAGCATTTTAAAGTGAGTTGAGGATAATGTGAGAGTGGATGCAGGAAATTGAAGTATGTGAGCATTGTGGAAGTGTTTTTGAAGTGAGTTGAGGGTAATGTGAGAGTGGATGCAGGAAATTGAAGTGTGTGAGCATTGTGGAAGTGTTTTTGAAGTGAGTTGAGGGTAATGTGAGAGTGGATGCAGGAAATTGAAGTGTGTGAGCATTGTGGAAGTGTTTTTGAAGTGAGTTGAGGGTAATGTGAGAGTGGATGCAGGAAATTGAAGTGGGTGAGCGTTGTGGAAAGCATTTTGAAGTGAGTTGAGGATAATGTGAGAGTGGATGCAGGAAATTGAAGTGTGTGAGCATTGTGGAAGTGTTTTTGAAGTGAGTTGAGGATAATGTGAGAAAGGATGCAGGAAATTGAAGTGGGTGAGCGTTGTGGAAAGCATTTTGAAGTGAGTTGAGGATAATGTGAGAGTGGATGCAGGAAATTGAAGTGTGTGAGCATTGTGGAAGTGTTTTTGAAGTGAGTTGAGGGTAATGTGAGAAAGGATGCAGGAAATTGAAGTGGGTGAGCGTTGTGGAAAGCATTTTGAAGTGAGTTGAGGATAATGTGAGAGTGGATGCAGGAAATTGAAGTGTGTGAGCATTGTGGAAGTGTTTTTGAAGTGAGTTGAGGATAATGTGAGAAAGGATGCAGGAAATTGAAGTGGGTGAGCATTGTGGAAAGCATTTTGAAGTGAGTTGAGGATAATGTGAGAGTGGATGCAGGAAATTGAAGTGTGTGAGCATTGTGGAAGTGTTTTTGAAGTGAGTTGAGGGTAATGTGAGAAAGGATGCAGGAAATTGAAGTGGGTGAGCGTTGTGGAAAGCATTTTGAAGTGAGTTGAGGATAATGTGAGAGTGGATGCAGGAAATTGAAGTGGGTGAGCGTTGTGGAAAGCATTTTGAAGTGAGTTGAGGATAATGTGAGAAAGGATGCAGGAAATTGAAGTGGGTGAGCATTGTGGAAGTGTTTTTGAAGTGAGTTGAGGATAATGTGAGAAAGGATGCAGGAAATTGAAGTGGGTGAGCGTTGTGGAAAGCATTTTGAAGTGAATTGAGGATAATGTGAGAAAGGATGCAGGAAATTGAAGTGTGTGAGCATTGTGGAAGGCATCTTGAAGTGAAAAGTGGGAAATTGAAGTGGGTGAGCATTGTGGAAGTGTTTTTAAAGTGAGTTGAGGATAATGTGAGAGTGGATGCAGGAAATTGAAGTGTGTGAGCATTGTGGAAGTGTTTTTGAAGTGAGTTGAGGGTAATGTGAGAAAGGATGCAGGAAATTGAAGTGGGTGAGCGTTTGTGGAAAGCATTTTGAAGTGAGTTGAGGATAATGTGAGAGTGGATGCAGGAAATTGAAGTGTGTGAGCATTGTGGAAGTGTTTTTGAAGTGAGTTGAGGATAATGTGAGAAAGGATGCAGGAAATTGAAGTGGGTGCGCATTGTG